>MU159016.1:1016244-1089742 GCA_015888305.1 Antheraea pernyi
TCGCACTCTATCTATATGTGACTCGAAATTTAAATGTTTATCTAATGTAACACCGAGATATTTGACCTCGTCTGCCCAAGGTATATCGGTTCCGTATAGTCTGATGGGCTCGAGGTTATTACTACGTCGTAAAGGATCGAAGAGTATGGCGGCGCTCTTATCATCGTTTAGACCGAGGTAGGTCACTGATGAACAGATTGAAGAGTGAGGGAGCGAGTATGGAGCCCTGTGGCACACCTGAGCGTATCGGGTGGGGCAGGGATAGTTCCCCTAATTCTTCTGATAAATCGTTCGTCTTAACTGCAACATAATTATGGTACTCGCTTCCATGTTAAAATTACATTAAATTAGCCTCAAAAATCTCACAAAAGTATGCTATATGATTTCTACTAGGAGTAATTTAATATTAATTTCATTTAATTTAAGGTGCGTGTGAAACATTTTGCATATCCGTAATATTAGCCTTACTGGACGACAGACATTTTTATACGCTCACAACCTTAGGGACCCCACTTATAACAACAACTAACAACGAGAAAGCGTCGCTTGGGTTTAGCATTACTAAGTGCGTTATGTATGGTGGGGTTGGTTTTTATATTAAATCAGGTTTAAAAGCACGCGTTCGGCCGCACCCGGGAAACCAGGAAGTTGAGCAACTGTGGATGCGCCTTAATTTGAATAGAAAAACACTTCTATTTGGTACTGCATACCGCCCGCCCTGGATGGACCTTGATATATTTTTAGACTCCATCACATTGAGCATCAGCGCCCTCGCCCCTTACGATAACATTATTCTACTTGGGGATTTTAACGTTAATCTATTAGATGATGGTAGCAGTAAATCTAAGCGGCTTATGGAGTTTGTAGATCATTGCGGACTCAATCAAATAGTGACTAAGCCAACTCATTTTGTAAATGACAGTTATTCACTTATTGACGTTATATGCACCGATATCGGTTACAGAGACCTTTCTGTCCATCACATAAAAGAGTTAGGACATCACGCATTTATTACTTGTCAATTAGTCGTGAAGAAGGATAAGCCTGCTAGGAGACTAGTGGTGTATCGACCGTTTCAAGACATTGTACTTGATTTATTTCAACGCGACCTCGAAGGGATGCCATGGGACTCTATATGCAACCTTAATGATGTTAACATTATGGTGTCATTATTCAATATTTACATAAAACATTTGTTTGATGTTCATGCTCCTACTAGACGCAAGTTCTTTCGCAGTGTGCCTACTCCTTGGATAACACCGACTATAAAACTAATGTGTAAACTACGTGATAAAGCTCGTGGCCAGTATAGATGCACAAAACTGGACTCCCATAAAAACTATTATCTTCAACTAAAGCGGCTGGTTGAACAGTCCTTACATAATGAAAAGAAAGCTTACTTCACCAAACATATTAATGAGAACATTACAAAATCCAAATTACTATGGAAAAATTTAAAATCCCATGTATACGTGCCAAGCCAAGAAAGTATCCTCCCTGACCACCTTCATGATCCTGAAGGGATAAATGATGCCTTCCTTGATGTTCCTGGAAATCATAATGTAACCATCTCACAGTTGACATTTTTCGAATACAATAGATATGGGCCGTCTAAATTTTCACTTAAGACTGTGGATAAAATAACTGTTTTTAATATAATCAAGAATATTACGACAAATGTTCAGGGAACTGATGGCATATCTAAGGATATGATAAGGCTCACACTTCCGGAAACCTTGGCAGCTATTACATCTATTATTAATGTGTCTATTAGTACAAATACATTTCCAGATCTTTGGCGATGTTCAATTGTTCGACCAATACAGAAAAATAGTAACCCACAAAATTTCAATGAACTGCGTCCAATAAGTATCCTTCCCTGCTTGTCAAAAATTCTGGAACGAGTTGTGTATACCCAAATTACAGAATATCTTGAAAGTAACAGTATTCTACCGGATCTTCAATCGGGTTTTAGGCATGGACGTGGTACTACTACGGCTTTATTAGACGTTGTTAGCAATATTCTTGAGGCACGAGATCGGGGAGAGGGAACTCTTCTTGTTTTGCTCGATTTTTCACGAGCTTTTGATACTATCAACATACATTTATTATTAGCTAAACTACGTTACTATGGATTCAACCATAATACTATCAAATGGTTTCACAGTTATTTAGCTAATCGCTCACAGTATGTTGAAATAAGAAAAGAAAATGGTTCCTCGGTTGCTTCCTCCCTCAGTCCTGTCACTAGAGGAATTCCTCAGGGATCTATTCTTGGACCTTTACTGTACATTATATACAGTGCCGACATTACCCACTGTTTGCATGATTGTAAATACCACATGTATGCGGATGATCTACAACTATACATGTCTTTTAAGTATCATGAACTCGAGGCATCCGTTCATAAAATTAATGAGGATCTCAGTAGAGTAATATCCTGGTCTGAGCAAAACACACTGGTCCTCAATCCCACCAAATCCAAATTCATGGTTTTAGGAAGCAAGATGCAAATTAATTATATTATATCCGCCAATCCCGTGATAAAGATTATGGGCAAGAATATAGATAGGGTTGATATAATTCGTAATTTGGGATTACTCATCGACCCGGAACTTCGTTTTGAGTCGCACATAAATAATGTTATTAGAAACTGCTTCTATAGGTTAAAAGTACTGTATCGCTTTAGACAGTATTTTAGTATCACATTGAGGAAGCTACTTGTTGATAGTCTAGTTCTATCGAGACTTAATTACTGTGATACAGTGTATGGTCCTTGTCTATTATCGCGTACTGATCGTTCCATCCAGCGTGTGCAGAATGCTTGTGCTAGATTTTGCTTCGATGTCCCGCGCCGTGGGCCTATTACACCATTTTTGAATGACGCAAAGGTCTTAAAAATGGCGGCACGACGCGAGTTACATATGGCTACGTTACTTTTCGGGCTCATTAAAACCAAAAACCCAAAATTTCTGTATGACAAGTTAGAGTGGAGACAAGATAAGCACAGGTATTTTTCATGTTCTCGCACCATGACTAATCCACTATCGATACCTCTCCATAGAACTACCGCTTTCAGAGGGTCATTTAAATATGCTGCCACTCGTTGTTGGAACAACATCCCACCACCATGTCGATCCAAAAAGAGTAAACTTAGCTTTAAACTCTCATATAAGCATTATCTACTGCAACTTCAAACGCAGTAATTTAAGTGACGTATAATGTATTCACGTAGTTTTATTGTAAGACCTGTTTATTGATGTGTATTTTTTTAAATCTTTTTCCGTATACTTTTACATTTGTTATGTTTAATCCTAAATTTGTGGTTACAGCATTTATTTCTCTTTAGTATGACCAACTTTGACGTGTTACGTGTGTCTGTGTTATTTGTTTGTTCGTCTCAAATTTTGTACTAACTTTAACGTCCGTTTATCATCATATATAGGCTCCCATCGAAAATCAGCGCTGCAGTACTACTTACAGTATTGCAGATTTTTGCTGAATGGGTTCGCCAATTGTTGGACACCTATTTTTTCATTTTTAAAATGTTTTTTTTTTCTGTCATAATTATTTGTGTAATTTAATTTAATTGTATGGTTGTTCAACAATAAAGAATTTCTTTCTTTCTTTCTTAGACGCCATTTTGATCCGTTTACTTTGATGTAACACAGATGGCACTGTTCACAATAATAATAAGTAGCTGATCGTAGTTTCGTGTTTTATATATACCAGGGATGTTATGGATATGTTATTTTGGTTCCGGATACGGATATAGGAATATAATTATATCGGTTACGATTACGGATATGTAATTATTTCGGATTATCCGTTAGTTTCGGACAGTTTCGGTTACGGATATTAGATTGAAGTATTTTAAACTATTTTAGAATTATAGAATTTAGACAGTTTTATTTGTATGTTGTCAAAAACATTGATGTTTACTTTTGTTTAAAAAAATAAATAAAACCACTTTTCATAAAATAATTTGACTGTTTTATTTGCCGGTTACCATATATGTCAAGGTTTACTTATGTTACATATAAAAATAAATAAAAACTCATTTCATTAAAAAATTGGTTTGTCTATTTATATGTTACCAAAACACCGCATTTTTGTTTCATATAAAAATAAATAAAACCACACTTCATAAGAAAATTACACAGTTTTATTAGTTTGTCAACAAAAATGTCGATGTTTTTAATACATCGATGTTTTACAATCGATATATATCGTACATCGATGCTATGCATTCAATGTTGACATCGATATAAACATCGATGTTTTTCTAATATCGATCGTCCCTACTACAAGATTCACATGGAGTGCAAGTGCGGCGAAACAAAAGCTCTCGAAACATGTTTTATTTAGATTCCAAATTATCCGAAACTTTTGAAACGGTTACGGTTACGGATATATATTTATTTCGGATATCCGATAGTTTCGGTTACGGTTACGGAGCTCCATAACATACCTGATATACACGACTGCTCGTCTAAGGGTCGAACTTCAACGAAAGAGAAAGTTCTTTTTTACCCATTTTTTATTAATAAACCTAAAGCTCTTCAATACCTACAAAATAAAATAAAAAAACATAAAAACCATAATTTTGGCTGAAATATTAAACTTACATGAATGGTGTCGTGGATTTTTTTGTAAAGCTAAAAGTAATGAATATTATTGCTATGGATTTTAAACCTTTACTAGCTTCTGCTCGCGACTTCGTTCGCGTGGAGTAGTTATTTTAGTCTAACTTTAATACGCATCGGAAGCCGATTTTGAAATATACTTCATTGGTGCTCCGTTCTTTTCGTCCTTTTTATTCTTTTTTTTTTACGTGTGGAAATCCCCTATGGATACGCCATCCTCCCGGGGGAGAGGGTGGGTTATGTCCGACTCGCACGGACCAAAACCCCACGGTGTACCGACAGACCGTATTGTTGGGGCGGCAAGGGATCGATCTATGCTTCTCCCCTAGGACAGCCGCTCCAACGGTCCACCCGGCGGAAGGCGACCGCCGGGCTCCTACCTATAGAGAGGCAACCGAGTAAACACCGGCTGCCCCCCCTCGTCCGCCGAACCTGTTCAATGAGGAGATGGGCCCCCCGGCTTCGTCCTAGCGTGATCATATATAAGCATTGCTCGATAAATGAGCTATCTAACAATGAAAGAAATTTCAAATCGGACCAGTAATTCCTGAGATTAGCGTGTTATACCAAAGAAATAAACTTTATAATATTCGTATACTCGTAGATTACTACTTTTCTTCATTCAAATTATAATAGCTTTTGATAGAGTGGACTGATGTTAATGAAACAAAGACTAAGTTACTCTCAAAGATATGCTTTAAATGTATTTTATTACTTATTTCTAGATAACTACAACTTTTTTTTCCACGAAAAAGTACAGATACGTTAGATTTACTTTCTTATTATAATATGTATAGAAGATAGATTACAAACCGATCAAGCAACGCACGTCATATTATAAAATATTTGCCAAGTTTTATCACATTTATTGTGATTAATTATGGAAAAGATATATTTACCAAAATAAAAAGTATTCTATAGCACTCGGGGATAATGCACCTTTGTAATAGTAAAATAATTTTCAATATCGTATTTGTAGTACCTGAGATTACTCGGAACATCTAAACTCACAAACTTTGCCTCTTTATAATATACTAGCTGACCCGTGCCCACTTCGTTGGGTGGTAATAGGCATTATCAAGCTACAACTTTTTTCTAGAACTCAATCATATATCTCTCATCGTTAAGGCAGCGTTCGTAAGAAACGTTTTACCATTTTTTCTCCAACTCCCCAGATATGACCCCCTACAACCTCACAAGCTTTACCTCTTTATGATATTAGTGAAGATAATATAAATAGTTAATAGCTTCTGCCCGTGACTTCGTACACGTGGAATGATTATTTTGCGCTGAAACGTAGCGGAAGCTCTGAAAAGGAAAAAATACCCCGATTTTGCAACATTCTTCATTGCTGCTCCGCTCCTATGGGTCTTAGCGTGATGATATATAGCCTATAACCTTCCCTGATAAATGAGCTATATAACACTGAATTTTCCAAATCGGACCAGTAGTTCCTGAGATTACCCCTTACAACTTCACAAACTCACAAACATTACCGCTTTATAATATTAGTATAGATTAGATCCTTAGACCCAAAATTGGTCCAGGTGGAGCCCCAGGGGCCACGGGAGACTCGACGGGGCTCTACGTTGGCGTTACAACAAATGGCGGTTCAAATTCTAGCAGTTGCAGAACTAAATTGTTGGCTTGAGTTCACTTATCAATGTAGGCAGACAAAATTTTAAAAAGCGACTGTTCCTTTGTAAAAACTTTTATTCCATATTCAGTACAACGTGTCGAGACTTGCAAATATTCATACTTAAATCTTACCTTCACATTTTTTGTCGAGTTTTGGATATATGGTAGAAATGTAGCTGTAGGGAATCCACCGGAACCAGCTAAATTTTAACAGTGGAAAAAAAAAAGTCTGGGAACCTCCGGTATATAATAATAAATAAACTAGCTAACCCACGCAACTTCGTCTGCGTGAAATCAGCTACCTATCGGTTCCAGTTGTATTTCCAAACTTGAAAAATCTTTAAAAACCTAGAACCCGATTACAGCGACCCGTTTCCAACTGTGAAACCAAAAAATTCAGGCACTCACTGAAACACATACCTAGTAATTTCGATGAGACGGATGTATCTCCATCTGTCATTCAGCAATATCAATAATTTCGTTTTGTTTGAAATAATATAGGTGATAGAGCCACGCTGAAGCTATTATTGGTTTCAGCATGAATGGGTCGGCTCGCTCGGGGTAGTACCACCCTCTCATAGAAAACCGACATGAAGTAACAGTGCTTGTATCGTTGCGTTTCTTTTGGTCAGTGAAAGCGTCGGATAACCCGCCTCCCCTCCCGCAAACACTGAGTGGCAACGCACTTGCGACTCCTCTGGTGTTCTAAGTGTCTATGGACAGTGGTGATCACTTAACATCAGGTGACCCACCTGTTCGATTGCCTCCTATGATATAAAAAAAAACACGAAAGACCATTGAATCATTTAGATATTGTTAAAACAAAAATACCAAAATCGCGAATAAAAAGTGGGAGAGTGGGGTTAGGAATATATGAGGTGGTATGTATCTTTTGATGGCAAATAAAAGAAAAATGTTAAAAAATTCGAAAAAAATAATTCTGGAAACGGACACCTAATCACCTAGAGGTATAAAATATACTTTATATCCTATTTTCATACCTACCAAATATACATTTAAAATTTCATAAAAATCGGTCCAGCCGTTTCGAAGGAGTTCAAACATTAAGACCCTGACACGAGATTTTTATATATTTGATGACATTTTTTGGATTCCCATAACAATATTGAAACTTAGAATTGGATTAAACTCTTGACTATATTACGGACAAGCCCACACTTACAGCTATAGCCAGAGCGGCCATAAAGATTGACAACGAGTTTACCTATTTAAAAAATAGCTTTTGAGGTCCCACTGCCATAAAAAATAATCGCTTCGGAGTAACATAGATTTGATCTAACCCTCGGGAACAATTTTTTTTAAATTAAAGGCGTTCTTTGTCCTTTCTGTTAAGCTGACATGTTTACGAAATTTCGCGATGTTCAGTCACGTGAACAAACAAACACACTTACGCATTTATAATATTAGTTAGGCCTAGTGGAGCCAATATGAAACATTATCCAGTAACACTGGGTTAAATAATATTAAAAATTGATGAAAAGCTGAAAAATGGGTTTGCGCGTGGGTTACGAACTTGCGGGTCACCTGATGTTAAGTGATCACCACCGTCCATGGGAACTTGCAAGTGCGTTGCCAGCCTGTGTTTGAGGAAGGGGGAGTGGGGGAGCGTAGGCGTATAGATATATGTTATATTAATTTAATATTTATAAAATTGTCCTCAAAAAAACGTCTTTGCTTTATATGTATATTTTCGTGTGTGTACACATGTTTTAAATGATTTACGTATTATATATGCATACCAAATAATTAAAATACTCAGATGTTAAAAAAAATACGCTCTATTTGGTAGAGGTCATATTTATATACATTAGTGGACGTTAAATGGTTAAAACTCCACAATTGTAAGGGTTACAAAGTTATTTCTTCACGCGTTTAATTATAGATATTATCTATTATTATGTGTATTTGTATTGAGTTTTTTTATGTCAGAGTTGGCGAACGAACAGGCGGGTCACCTGATGTTAAGTGATCACCACCCATAAACACTAACAAAACCGTCGAAAGTGCGTTGCCAGCCTGTGTTTGGGGGTAAGGGAGGAGAGGAGAGGGGAAGTGGGTCTCCGGCGCTCTCACTGACCCAACGAACCGTAACAATGCAAGCACTGTTACGACACGTCGGTTTTCTATGAGAGGGCGGTACTACCCCGGGAGAGCCGACCCATTCATGCTGAAATCAATATACCTATAACTTCAGCGTGGCTCTACCGCCTAGAAAAACAAAACACCATTAAAATTAAAAACAAACACACAGCGGGGCTCTATATGTAATAAATATGTTAAACTTGTTTACCGGGGAATGTAGTTACCCTAATAATTCACAAATTACCCTGATTATGCAATTTTATTCGTATTTCACGAACCACCACATTATTTATGTTAATGTTATTGGAAAAACCGGTTTCGACGAAACCATCAAACAGATAAAATACTGGCAGACTGGAATATAAATTATTATTTTGTAAATTATAAAACCGTTGAGTGCTTTATGTATAGTAAAATAAGTCTGTATTCAGAAACGTGCTCTTTTTCGTGATTAGAATGTAAATCTAGCATGCCTGTACCTTTTAGGTTTTTGTGAAACGAATTGTTGCATGTTTCCCCCTTTCCATACCCCTACCCCCTTCCTCATACACGGGCTGGCAACGCACTTGCGACTACCCTGGTGTTGCTAGTGTCTATGGACGGTGGTCATCACTTAACATCATGTGACCCACCGGATCCTTTGCCTGCTTCTGCCATGAAAAAAAAATGTGTCTTGGAATAATTAATAAAACACAATTCAATATAATAGAAATATTTGTCTGTTTAGTAGTTCAGTAGGTGGTTGCTTGGTGGTGGTACCTGCACCATATTGCTCGTAGGAAGCCGACCGCCACGTGCCACGAGTGTGGCGTTGATGAGAACACCGCGCACCACACTTTGAGTGTGCTGCGTGGGAGATACAGCGCTGAATTCTGGCTGCGGTGATAGCAAGGAATTTATCGCTGCCGAGCGTGGTTTTGGCCATGAGGCGGCGGAAAGGATCGTGACCCTCTAAGTGACCCTCGCCGCCAACAGAGGACCAGTGGGAGAAGGCGGCGCTTAGACCAACTCTACCGCCACCGTAGCCGGACCTGAGGGCATGGTCCGGGGGCCCATATCCTCATTGCACAGGTCCAGCAGACGAAGCGAGGCAGCTGGTGTGTACCCAGTCTGCCTCTCTAAAGGTAGGAGCCCGGCGGTCACTTTCCGCTGGGCGGACCGTTGGGGTGGCTCTACAAAGTAGAGTAGCGAGTACGATCCCTTGCCGCCCCAACAATTACGGTCTGTCAGTACACCGTGGGGTTAGTCCGTGCGAGTCGGACATAACCTATCCTCTCCCCCAGGAGAGTGGCGTAACCATAAGGGATTACCCCACGTAAATAAAGAAAAATAGGTGGTAGAGCCACGCTGAAGTTATTACAGGTTTCAGCCTGAATGGGTCGGATCACCCGGGGTAGTACCCTCTCATAGAAAACCTACGTGAAGTTACAGTGCTTGTATTGTTGCGTTTCGTTCGATCAGTGACAGCGCCGGAGGACTACCTCCCTCCGCTCCCTCGCTTTCTACAAACACAGGCTGACAACGCACTTTCGACTCCCTTGGTGTTGTTAGTGTCTATGGACGGTGGTGATCACTTAACATCAGGTGACCCACCTACTCGTTTGCCTGCTATGACATAAAAAAAATCTGCTTTTCTGTTTGTTTAAACACAGATCACTGTCAAAGTAACTAAGGTTACTCGAGGATATGTTTTCTGATTTGCTTGAACAAGTTTTATCGTGAAGATATACAGACAGACATTTCGAAAAATGATTTAAATGTATTATATTACTTATTCCAAGACATTTACTTATTTTTCACATAAATCTAAAAGGTACAGGCACGTTACATTCACATATCTAAACTAGTGGGCGCCCAGTGGTCGACATTCGTCCATAGTTCATTGATTTTTTAAAGTTTGAATTTTATTAGGGTTAGTATCATTGTTGAATGTAGAATGAAAAAAGGTAATTGGAACGTAAGAGTAAAATAATACATACACTCGCGCATAGCAACCTACTTCACAACCTTTTTTGAAGTCATTTATTGACAGATGTCAAAAAGTCTTTTTTATTTACATGTGTGTATATGTTGTGTAAAATTGAAGCCGTAGGGTGAGTAATGCATATTTTAATTAATTTAATGTATTTCTAATGCATTTTATATAAAATAAATAGCTTTCTGCACTTCTCCTCCATATAAACTTTAACTATGCAAAATTTCACGTTCATCCGTTCGCGCAATTCCGTTAAAAAGGGGTACAAAGTTTAGGCTTCACGTATTAATATATATGATATTATAAGGAGGATAAGTTTGTGAGTTTGTGACGTTGTGGCGTTGCAAGGGGAACTACTGGTCCGATTTGAAAAATTCTTTCAATGTTATATAGCTCATTTATCGAGGATGGTTATAGGCTATATATATCATCACGCTAAGACCAATAGGAGCGGGACAACCGTGAAGAATGTTTAAAAATCGGGGTTTTTTTTCTTCTTGAGAGCTTCCGCTGCGTGTTAGCATTAGCCCAATCTATTCCACGCGAACGAAGTCGCGGGCAGGGCCTAGTTTATTATATGTATAGATGTGAACATCATATATACAATAATCGAGTACTCCGTTTTACTAATTCTCGTAACTCTCGACCCCTGCAAATTCTAAGTAAGCCCAGTTAATACCCTCATAAATTATTAATTAAGGCTCCACGTGTATATACAAAGCTGGGACCTCTTATTTTGCTGACCTTTCACAAATTTCGAAGGGTTCGAGATTTAATACCAGATTTTAGAGCGTCAAAATAGTTATCTTTCGTGTTTAATGCTACCAAAGGGTACAGATTGAATGGGATTACTCTATAAAGACGAAAATACACAAGGCGTAAAACACGCCACATAGTACGCTTAGGCGTAATGTGTTTCTATAAAACGCTGTAAGCTAAGGTCTATATTATGATAGAGATATTTTTGAGTAACGAACGAGGCAATGGCGACAGCGGGGTAGGGTTTTAAAGCCCGACTGGGTCGCGACCACCATGCATGTAGCGAAAAGACCGTCGTAGTGATTCGTTCTGCGCGTCATTTCGGGATCAGCTCATGCATATCCAGTAGGAAATGACTTTCGCCGTGGCTCGAGTACCGGTGAGATGACTAACACTGGTCACCTCTGGACACGGACGGAGGTGGTTCGCTCACGTAGGCCGGCATGACAGCGGCGACCGGCGAGAGATAACGCATCTCTCGGTAGTCGCCATTGTTTTTATATTGTACTGTGCTCACCATCAGGCACAGTGCAGTCACTTTTAAAAAAAAATATGTATAAATCTACTAGCGGACTCGGCAGACGTTGTCTCGCCCTGATTATAAAACAATCCTTGATAAATTATATACCAAAATGTTTCTCATGAATCATTTTATGCACCAGTGTAAACCGCATGAAGATCCGTTAAGTAGTTATATACTATGTAACGATACATAGGTATATTAAGAATGTAAATCTAATATGTCTATAGTACTTATATTTTTGTGAAAGTAATTGTTGCAGGTGTCGAATAAGTAATAAAATACATTCCAATCATTTTTAGAAATGTCTGTTTATATGTTTGTTTGAACGCACATCCCTGATAAAGTACTAGGTCCAAGATAAAACTTCGAAAAATCATAAAGCGTATTTTCTAAAATAACTTAGTCCTTGTTTCATTGAAATCTGTCCACTCTATCAAAAGTTATTGTAATTTTAATGATGACGCGGCGTAAGTACGAGAGTAAAGTAGAATAAATAAATACATTCAAATGACTTTATCAATCACTGTTTTTTACATTAGCTTCCACGCGGACGAAGTATAGACTAAATTTGATTTAAAAATAGAAAATAACAATTATTATGGTTTAATTGTGAACCCAGTACTTTAGCAGTGATACGTGTTCATAAAAACAGACAGACAGACAGACAGACAGACATTTCTAAAAATCATTGAAATGTATTTTATTACTTACCTACTAGCTGACCCGTGCCCACTTCGTTGGGTGGTTATAGGCATTATCAAGCTACAACTTTTCTCTAGAACTCAATCATATATCTCTCATCGTTAAGGCAACGTTCGTAAGAAACGTTTTCGTTCGAACATTTTTTCTCCGACTCCCCCCCCCCAGATATTACCCCCTACAACCTCATAAACTTTACCTCTTTATTATATTATAATAATAATATAATTAATTAATAACTTCTGCCCCCGACTTCGTACCCGTGGAATAGTTATTTTGGGCTAAGACGCAGCGGAAGCTATCAAAAGGAAAAAAAAAAAACGATTTTAAAACATTCTTCATTGTTGCTCCGCTTCTATTGACCTTAGCGTGATTATATATAGCCTATGTCATTCACAAATAACGTGGCTTTCTATTGGTAAAAGAATTTTCAAAATCGGTCTAGTACTTCCTGAGATTACCCCCAACAACGTCACAAACTGACAAACTTTACCTCTTTATAATATTAGTATAGATTCCTAGACACATGCACCACTTTTTATCACGAAAATTGAAAAGGTAAAGACACATTACATTTACATTTTTTTTATTATAGCACAGCAAAATGACTGCACTATGCCTGATGGTAAGCACAATCCAAAAACAATGGCGACCAAAGAGTGACGCACTATCCATCGCCGGTCGCCGCTGTCATGCCGGCCCGGAAAAAGCTGGATACGTACAGGCTGATCACTAAGCGCAGAAACGAATCACTATAATGGGCTTTTTCGCATGCATTTTTATGCATGGTAGTCGCGACCCAGTCGGGCTTCAAAACCCTGTCACCCCGCTTTCGCTATTGCCTCGTTCGTTACTCAGCAGCGTGCACCACGTTAACATTAATTTGGTTTTCACGTCTATTGGCCCTCGGAGCAACAATAATAATACAGTTTCTTAATGAATCAAATATATAATGGGCTGAACAAACTCAATACGAAATATCAATATTACATGTACACAAGCCGTCATACTACGCAACGCGATTCTGGCGCAAGCGAAATAAGCCACGAGCATGTCGAAGTCATCGGTAACGCGAATCCATAAGTTTTTCACCAAACTATTTTTTTTTAATCAATCAATGCGGCTTTTGTTATTTTCAGCTTCAAGAATAATGTTAAAAATTCACTATCTGTCAGTAAAAATGTCTATAAACAATAAAAATGTTTCGTTTGTATGTTCATTCAAGAATTTGTCATTATCACTACATATTATAAAAGCCCTTTGCCACGTCCGTCTGTCTGTTGGCGATAACCTCAAAAACTACTGAACGGTTTTCACCAGTCGATGAAGTGATTCATGAGGAAGGTCAAAATCAAAATATTCTTTATTCAATTTAGGCCCTGAGAAGGCGCTTATGAACGTCAAAGCTACTACCGATTCGGACAAACAGCCCAGTCATCGAGAAGAACCGGCAAGAAACTCGATCTGGTTTATCTTTTCATGTCATATATTTTTACAGGAACATAAATATTTACATTCGTTATTAGTGGATGCACAGAGAGGGGCGTCATTTCCAGACGTCACAATCGTTCACGTATTGATCCACCCTATAATAGCCTTTAGATATTAAAACCCGCCTGACATGGTTCTTGAACTCGCTATCAGGGAAATCGGTAATGTGTTTTGGGACTTTATTATAAAACCTAACACTATTACCTAAAAGATATATAATTTATTAATGATTTTTTATTATCAGTGCGGGATAACGCCCGCGATACATACTACGGTTAAGTGACATTAATATGACAGATATAAATAAATCGTCACTTTTATATTCTCAACCCCGTAACTACAATATTATAGAAATCGATTAAAACGGTTAATATGGAGATACCATTATTAACGTTTGGAATTATTTTTTACATAAAATATTCACAACACTAGTAATTGCTTAGATTAATATGGCTGATGTAAGCAAATCATCAGTTATCTGTCTAAACTACGCAACTGTAAAATTATAATTTCAGATACTAATAAAAACCGTTTTCAGTTTTCGAATTTTTTGTATCTAAACACGAAAAGAAAAAATATATCTAAAGAAAGTTTGTAATCGTTCTGAACATTTCGTATTCCGTTTTACATAATTGAAGTATTCACAGGTGTTTTTCTCTAATCATTTCAATTTCGAGAAGAATTTAGGTATGAAGTTTACTACGAAATTAGACGAAATGGCCCACCAATTTCACGTGTACAGTCGCGAAGATATTTCGCTATTTAATCGACTGTATTAACTCTTCGATTATATCCTGTTAGTGATTGATAATTAATCTTAGTAAATGATACCGTCTCCGAAAGGTGAGTGTATTTAACAAAATAAACAAATCCGAGAAATGTTGAAAAGTCTGCATAGCATTGTGCATGTAGCGAAGTCCATCTAACTTGTTTTTAACCGAATTAAAAAAGTAGTAAGTTCTTGATTCGCCTGTATTTATATATGTTTGGTACCTGGTGACGTGGATGCCCCGCCATCTAGTTTATGCATCTTAAAGTGTGTACGGCGGCTTTGTCTTTAGACATAAGTGCACTCTCGTCTTTGCCATACTGTTTTCAAATACCCGACCCGCTTGCCGTCGTGAGCGCATTAATTACGCACAGTCCCCGCTATATACTTTGTGTATAACCCACTTTTCTACGTTCTTTCGCCGCATAATAAACATTATGTGTTAATAGTAGGGCCCGCGACTCCGGAGACCGATCCTAATGTAAAAAGAACAGCGACTAATAAAGTCAATTTACTTGTCCACTTTTCTCTGGTACTTAAGTCGCGTCGTCATTAAAATTACAATAACTTTTGATAGAATGGACCGATTTTAATGAAACAAAGACTAAGTTACTCTCGAGGATATGCTTTATGATTTGGGATTCAAGGTTTTATTGTGAACCCTGTACTTTAGCAGTGATGCGTGTTCATGCAAACAGACATATAGGCATTTTAAAAAATGATTGAAATGTATTCTATTACTTATTCCTAGACACCTGCAACAATTCTTTTCACGAAAATCTAAAAATGGCTTCTATATCGGTAACAAAGCCTACCCCGGTCAAAATTTTCAAAAAATATTTAATGTACAGATTTGACCTTGCTACAGTTTTATTATAATATAGATAATAAGAATGTATATCTATCGTGTCTGTAATTTTTAGATTTTCGTGAAAAGAATTGTTGCAGGTGTCTAGGAATAAGTAATAGAATACATTTCAATCATTTTTTAAAATGCCTATATGTCTGTTTGCATGAACACGCATCACTGCTAAAGTACAGGGTTCACAATAAAACCTTGAATCCCAAATCATAAAGCATATCCTCGAGAGTAACTTAGTCTTTGTTTCATTAAAATCGGTCCATTCTATCAAAAGTTATTGTAATTTTAATGACGACGCGACTTAAGTACCAGAGAAAAGTGGACAAGTAAATTGACTTTATTAGTCGCTGTTCTTTTTACATTAGGATCGGTCTCCGGAGTCGCGGGCCCTACTATTAACACATAATGTTTATTATGCGGCGAAAGAACGTAGAAAAGTGGGTTATACACAAAGTATATAGCGGGGACTGTGCGTAATTAATGCGCTCACGACGGCAAGCGGGTCGGGTATTTGAAAACAGTATGGCAAAGACGAGAGTGCACTTATGTCTAAAGACAAAGCCGCCGTACACACTTTAAGATGCATAAACTAGATGGCGGGGCATCCACGTCACCAGGTACCAAACATATATAAATACAGGCGAATCAAGAACTTACTACTTTTTTAATTCGGTTAAAAACAAGTTAGATGGACTTCGCTACATGCACAATGCTATGCAGACTTTTCAACATTTCTCGGATTTGTTTATTTTGTTAAATACACTCACCTTTCGGAGACGGTATCATTTACTAAGATTAATTATCAATCACTAACAGGATATAATCGAAGAGTTAATACAGTCGATTAAATAGCGAAATATCTTCGCGACTGTACACGTGAAATTGGTGGGCCATTTCGTCTAATTTCGTAGTAAACTTCATACCTAAATTCTTCTCGAAATTGAAATGATTAGAGAAAAACACCTGTGAATACTTCAATTATGTAAAACGGAATACGAAATGTTCAGAACGATTACAAACTTTCTTTAGATATATTTTTTCTTTTCGTGTTTAGATACAAAAAATTCGAAAACTGAAAACGGTTTTTATTAGTATCTGAAATTATAATTTTACAGTTGCGTAGTTTAGACAGATAACTGATGATTTGCTTACATCAGCCATATTAATCTAAGCAATTACTAGTGTTGTGAATATTTTATGTAAAAAATAATTCCAAACGTTAATAATGGTATCTCCATATTAACCGTTTTAATCGATTTCTATAATATTGTAGTTACGGGGTTGAGAATATAAAAGTGACGATTTATTTATATCTGTCATATTAATGTCACTTAACCGTAGTATGTATCGCGGGCGTTATCCCGCACTGATAATAAAAAATCATTAATAAATTATATATCTTTTAGGTAATAGTGTTAGGTTTTATAATAAAGTCCCAAAACACATTACCGATTTCCCTGATAGCGAGTTCAAGAACCATGTCAGGCGGGTTTTAATATCTAAAGGCTATTATAGGGTGGATCAATACGTGAACGATTGTGACGTCTGGAAATGACGCCCCTCTCTGTGCATCCACTAATAACGAATGTAAATATTTATGTTCCTGTAAAAATATATGACATGAAAAGATAAACCAGATCGAGTTTCTTGCCGGTTCTTCTCGATGACTGGGCTGTTTTCCGAACTGGTAGTAGCTTTGACGTTCATAAGCGCCTTCTCAGGGCCTAAATGGAATAAAGGATATTTTGATTTTGATTTAATACGTATTTAACTTTTTTGTAATGACACGGTTTAGGTTTTAGCGTTTCACCATAATCTCATCGAATGCTAAATGATTATGTCATCGAAGATGGTAAACATGCTAGACCTATAGGGATTTGCTCTTAAGTACAGCTATCGGAACACACTCATAGGCACTCGGTGACAGACTTTCATCATGAGGATGATAAATAACTAGACGGGGAGAAAAAGCTCTACGATTGGATCACTATGGGTTTCTTCACCGTCAGCTTTGGACTCATTAGGATTGAAATCTACCTCGACAGGCGCAGTGTTCAAACACACTAAGAACTGAGCCATCGTCACTTCTCTTCATAGTCACGTCGTTGAGACGGATTTATAATTATAAAAGCGTTGATTACTCGGTGACATGCTAGTCTGTCATGTAGTAGCTTTTATTTTTTTACTTGACTCTATATTTTGTAATATTGACGGCATTTTACGTAATATAGTTCGGTTATTGTGCATAAGCATGGAAAATAACACTAAGGAGCATGAATACTGTGATGCCACAAAAACTCCCTGGAAAGTTTTAACAAGGGAGACATCACCTTGCTAGAACATTGAAATTTTAATACTACGTAATGTGAAAAAGTTTTAATACAAGTTGAAAATAGTTATGATGTCATTCAGTGTTTAATTTATCATTATTTATTTTATGAATATATTTTAACGTTTAAATTACAATTTAACACTATCAACTCGATATTTTATAATTTAAACTATACTGAGTGTATAGTAAACGCCTACAAAAAAGGGAAAGGAACTACGTTCCAACTGGAGGTCCATGGACCTCTCAAGCTTTTTTTACATTACTGCCAATATACGTAGGTTAGTTTTTATTTTAATTGAACCCGGTAGATGATGTTACGAACGGGTTGTAGGATTATTGGGACAGAAGTTACTGGGACAACGTACTGGGAAGACATTTATCGGCAATATATGTAGGTTATTTGTTATTTTAAACGTGAAAAATCTAAATAAATCTCAAAACCCGATTGCAGCGATACCTACTGTTTCAAATTGTGAATCCCAACTATCCAGGGACTCACTCAAACATATACCCAGTTGATATGTGAGAAATATTTTAAAATATTTCAAAAGATTTTGTAGAATAAAAATACGACTTCGATTGTGTCATCTTGTAAACGCTTGGCAGTTAATTTACGTAAACCTCTTTATTTTACATACATATAGAATATTTGCAAAATATAAGGTATAAAAGTGAACAGATAATAAAAATTTAATCATTACTGAGATAATAAAATAACAGTAAAAACTAGAAATTGACAATGGTAGCTGCACAATATATATATAAGATAGAAGATGTATAGATATATTACGTGTGTGAACGATATTGTGGCCACCAACACCCTGTGATACTCGTAATACTTGTGGATATTCAAGGATTGGCAGCCGCATCCAGGGGCGACTAGGTAAGCCAAGAAGTGCTTTATACACCCCCTATCGATCACAAACTTTCACATTTTCATAATATAGACCAAGTTAGACTGACACGCATCCTCGTGTTCAGTCATATTCAGTTCTCAAACCGCTTAGTGAGTACGGCTATTTACATGCCCGCCTCACCTTTACCTCAGGACTTCTTCGTTTATAAATCGGTTTGGTAAATTATATTGTATTGTCAAGGGAAACATTTCAGTTTATAGTGGCTAAGTTGACAGCGTGTTCGGACACAGCGTCTTGGGCGTAGATTCTAACATTTGGAACTAAGTGGGGGCTTCCGATGAAGGAAAACTTGTGTTATTGACTACGTCCGGTACCGCTACGACACAGCCGAGAGGCGAGACTGCAACGCGACCGAAACATTAACACTAACGCCACCGTATTAGATACATTCATTTTGATTGAAGTATTACTTAAATAATCAATAATTTAATAGATATTATTATTTTTGAGTTACTGAATTATTTTGGTGAAATTTGACTATATAGTAATTGCTTTGACTTCGGCAGTTTGGCACATAAAAGGCAAGATGTCGTTGATGTACACTCACTTTAAGGTGGTAGAGCCACGCTGAAGCTATTACCGGTTTCAGCATGAATGGGTCGGCTCGTCCGGGGTAGTACCACCCTCTCGCAGAAATGCACTGTTACTTGACGTCGGTATTTCAATTAACAATAATAGCTTCAACGTGGCTTTACCACCTCTGAAAGTTCTAAAAACACTCACCATTTTATTATTTCATTAAAATGATCTCAAGAAACTTGTAATAGCATACAAACAATGGCAGTAACATATTCCGATATACACGTATGCGTTTGTGAATCATACAATTTCGATTGTATGATTCACAAATGAATATATGTATGAATAGCTTAGAATAGTCTAGCTAGGTCAGATTCGGGCTTTCTCAGGTAACATCCCAAGTCGAGGTGTGCCGTGCGTCCTTGAGCATGTTACCAGAAAACAAAATCGGCGGAGTACCTTAAGCGCTCGCCTTAGTAGCCCAGTAAAGCTATAGAGGCCTCCAAAAAGGCGAATAGCGTAGCCAGTTCGAAAAAAGTGGCAGTAATAATCTACTAGAAGATTGATTGCCCAAAAAAATGTGCAGAATAATATATTAAACAATATATAATTAAAAACTCAAAGAGAACATCTGAAAAATTACGTAACGACAGAAGTATACTGTTACGCGACGGTGTAATAGACGTCCATACATCGAAATCTTACATAACTCAAACAGGGGCTGTAGCTTCTTTTATTGCTGTCATGTTTGAGTTCTCGGTAACAAATAAAACCTAAATTAACTTCACCCTTATCGATAGACTAAAAGGGTAAGCGAAATTACTTATGTGCTTGTAAGTCTTTATCTAACGTTCACTTGGTTAACTAATAATATAAAATTGTACCAACCTACACTTGAGGGAATTTGAAGAGATGTTCCCAGTAATACCAGCTGCTAAGTTCCAGTATCAAACGGCTAGCCACAAATTGGAATTCCATTAATGTTATTTTGGTGGTTGGAAGTCGTCTACTGTGCGATTTTCGCATGCATTTTTCCCACGTACTTCGGTTCCCTGAAATGAGCTCCCAGCGACAGCGTTTTCGGACTCGTATAACCTACAAATCTTCAAGAAACAAACTAATATGTTCTAGTTTCATCTATATAGGTAGCATGCACACCGCTGAAATATCTTATGGTGGCTTTCTGCTACTCTGGGGGACCCCGAAGGGTCTTCGAGAACCTTTAAAGTTTTCTTTCAGATCCAGCTAACAACAGTAAAGATAAAATGCACGTACCTCGTGATCTCCTTTCTGTTGCAGCTGGCCGCTGAGCTTCCACGAATGTTGATTTATAGATTTATTTGATGATTCAGCTGCTGATTGTAATATGATCACCTCGATCGTTCGATGGAAAACAGCAGAATGATTGACACCTTTTTCTTTTTTGTTGACGTTCACGTGCATGATTACCAAAAAGTTAGCATCTCGATACTGCTTATTAACAAGATCTGAATGTCATCAACCAATTTATATAAAAGAGGCTCTATTGAATAACGATAGCGATACAATATATATATTATTTTTTTCTATACGTGTGTATGGCACTAAACTCCTCCTAAACGGCTGGACCGATTTTCATGAAATTTTGTGCGCGTGTTCCAGATGATCCGAGAATGGTTTAGATTCACAATTGGAACCGGTAGGTGGCGCTGCGGTTGAATTTTAGATTATTTTTTTATTATCAAGGCAGGACAACGTCCGCCCGGACCGCTATAGTATATTTTAAAACAAAGTCCTCCATCGCGTCTGTCTGTTTGCGATAAACTCAAAAACTACTGAACTGATTTTCATGCTGTTTTCATTACTAAATAGAGTGATTCACGAGCAAGGTTTAGGTATACAATTAGTCAAGATTTTTTGTCAAGTGGTTGAAATAGAACGATAATTGTTCGAAGTGTCGGAAAAAGTCAAGCCGGCTGGAAGCTTTCGTCACAAACGCTGACTAATCCTTATGATAAATAACAAAACAATTGAGGTAATAAACGACGCAGACAAAGTCGCGGAAATTACATAATACTATCATTATTGTAAACTAAATATCCAGAAACGAATTATTTCTTCAAGTATTGAACAAACTTTTCTTCTATTTCATATTTTACGTTAATAAACTTCGTTTCTAACGGGGATCTTCAATTTGCACAAATTTTCCTGTTTCTTTTTTTAAATTGTGTCGCCAATGACCACTAAAAAAAGATAATAATATACACCCAAGATACCTCATTTAAAGACTATACTAAAATCAGGTCAACACTTTTTAAGTTGTAAGAATTGATATACAAAAACCCAAGATACACACTCAACGTCTCACAGACGGCACACAAAAATGAGTGCATGATTTTGGATAACGCACTCATTTCAAATTGTCTCGCGTCACTTGCGTCCTTGTAAAAACAATTTTAAATCATTCAGGTAACGTTGAATTCGCAAAATCATAAGTTTATCGTATAACTATTACCACGTATATTGGAAAGTTTTTGTGAACGGTTTTGAGCGTTACTTTTATTTGAAACTGTGTGTGGGTTCTTATATGTCAATGCTTGTATGCTTTCTAACATAGACAAATAGAAAATTAACACAATACATCAAGATATTTCTTATGTTTTAATGGACTGCCTTTGATTTTTCAGCTAGACTAGCGAATCACAGTACGGGAACAGTAACGACCGTTGTAAGATAATGTTTTTTCCGACAGCGACCATCACCAAATCAAATAAAATACTACGAGTAATGATTTACTTATATATTGGCAATCTCAAATAGGGACACGCGGAAACGTATTGTTATGATTGTTTTTGCTATACATATTGCGGGCGGAACATTGTATCGTACCTTCCAAGTCTCCCATCTCGTGTATTATTCCCCAAGGTGCAGCGAGCGGATGACACTCGCTTGAATTTGTCAGCCGCTTTCCGACACCCTTACGTATAACCAGTAAATTCCCGGCACGCGTGTCTTTTTTTTTGTAGTAGCACGGCAAAATGACTGCACTGTGCCTGATGGTAAGCGCCATCCACACACGATCCATCGCCCGTCGCCACTGTCATGCCGCCTGCGAAAAGCTGGATATGCACAGGCTGATCCCGAAACGCGATCCGTAGAAGCGAATCACTATGACGGGCTTTTTCGCCATATACATGGTGGTTGCGACCCAGTCAGGCTGTAAAACCCTACCACCCCGTTATCGCCATTGCCTCGTTTGTTATTCAGCAGGGTGCACCACCTGGTGAGGTTGGCTTGGGGGTCTCAAGTCTTATATGTTATTCGACACCCTTTACACCCTATGCAATAATTATTCTCGATATTTTATATTGATACAAATACAAAAGAACAAACAGTCTGACTGACCAACGGATTTTCACATAACCCTTCATCCGTATTTTCAACCCCTTATCGGTTGAATTTCCAAAAATCCTTCCTTAGTGTTGGCCTAAAGTGTAGAGGTCAAAATCAAAATATACTTTATACAATTTAGGCCCTGAGAAGACGCTTATGAGCGTCAAAGCTACCACCGGTTCGGACAAACAACCCAGTCATCGAGAAGAACCGGGAAGAAACTCGATCTGGTTTATCTCTTCATCTATACTTAATATTATAAAGAGGTAAAGTTTGTGAACTTGTGACGTTGTAGGGGGTAATCTCAGGAAGTACTGGTCCGATTTGAAAAAATCTTTCAGTGTTATATAGCTCATTTATCGAGGAAGGTTATAGGCTATATATCATCACGCTAATACCAATAGCAGCGGAGCAACACTGAAGAATATTTCAAAATCGGGGTTTTTACCCACTTGGCAGCTTCCGCTGCGTGTTAACGTTAGCCCAAAGTAACTATTCCACGCGAACGAAGTCGCGGGCAGAGGCTAGTGTTATATATTTTTACAAAACTTAAACAGTTACATTCGTTTAGGGGTGACCATAATTTAGATTACATAATTTGTTACTGTTTAAGTTTTTAAGTTATATAATCTTTATATATAAAACTAGCCTCCGTCCACGACTTCGTTCGCGTGGAATCGTTATTTTGGTCTAACGCTGATACGTAGCGGAAGCTCTTAAGAGGAAAAAACCCCCGATTTTGATACATTCTTCATTAGTGCTCCGCTCGTATTGGTCTTAGCGTGATGATATAGCCTATAACCTACCTCGATAAATGGGCTATATAACACTGAAAGAAATTTTCAAATCGGACCAGTAGTTCCTGCGATTACCCCCTACTTCACAAACTTTGCCTCTTTATAATATTAGTATATATAGATTAGGTAGTCATTGTTAGGTAGATTCTAGAACGATTTGGATTCACAATAGGATCTGGTATGTGACGTGGCGGTTGAATTGTAGATTTTTTTACTATTATCAAGGTAGAGACAACGTTCGCCGGGCCCGCTAGTGTTATATAAAACTAAACATATAATATATTATCCCGCCCTGATAACAAAAAAAACCTTGACAAATTATATACCCAAACCTTCCACATGAATCACTTTATCTACTGGTGAAAACCGCATGAAAATCCGTTCGGTAGTTTTTGAGTTTATCGCGAACAAACAGACAGACGTGGCGAGGACTTTGTTTTATAATATGTAGTGACGTAATACATTTTCATATAAATAAATATATTATTGTAAGCATAGACAAATTTCGTGATGATAGACGCTACTAATAAAGTCGTGAATTAAAATAAATTAACAAAACATCATTTTGAGATGTAGAGATCTTTAAAAACAGCCGATATTGTATGTTTTAAATCAATATCTTTTCAACTCGACTCGAATAAAGAATATATTCAAGAATATAATACAATAAAATATTTAGGAAGAAAAAATTACATAATCCTTTGTTACAAATTAAAAAAAAACTTAACGGTTATTAAAATAATTCAAATTTAAAGATATGAGTATTCGACCGTGTCTATACATTTATTTAAATCAATTAAATACGCTCCATTAAACGTAATAAAGTTTATTCCAACTGATTTATTCAATTAAATGTTATAACTATTTTATAGATTGCATAACTTACCTTATATCACGTCGCAGCAGTTAATTTTACATCACCAAACGAAATAAATTGATACTACAACTAATATATATCCACAAAACAAAAAACACTTTCCAAAAATCACTACTTCAACTCACTGCACAAAGAGTAACTTTATTACGAAGCTTGTGCGAACACAGACGAGCGACGTCTTTACAGGAGCGCGGCGAGAATTCAACTGCAAGCTGTTTCAGAAACAAAGCCGTTATTGAATGTGTAGAATATAATCGGTTATTACAATGTATATATATTTGGAATATATTCGTAAATAATCCATAGATATATTGGAAGCTATACAATAATTACAAATAACATTAAATCGACGATGTCCTTGCAGTTAACGTGTTAAACTACATATAGCAAAGAGATCACGCAAAATCAGGTGAATTGTAAATTTGTTAGCGCTTTGTAACATTAAAAAAACTCATTAATACTTGATTCCTCTGAGTTTATATTTAAATAAATAAAGAAAATTTATTAATTTGCCATTTTATTTCCTAACATGGTCGTAATGTTAAGGAAAAATGTTGTCTCGTTTTCTTCGTTAGTATATCTTGATATAGTGGTTTTTTTCTGGATGAATGGTACACTATGGCCTATTCTGTATCTCTGACAGCACTTATGCAAAAGTACATAATACTCAGTTGAGTGGTTAAACGTGTACGTGATAAACAAACTAACATTCGCATTTATAATTAACATTATAAATTAAACTTTAAGATGTATTTGTCTATACTTTAATATATAAAGCTGAAGAGTTTGTTTGTTTGTTTGGTTGAACGCTATGATCTCAGGAACTACCAGTCCGATTTGAGAAAGTCTTTCGGCTTTAGATAGCTCATTTATCGAGGAAGGCTATATCAGTATGCCAAAACCAGTAGGAACGGAGCACCAAGAATATTTTTAAATCGTTTATTTTTCCTTTTAAGAACTTCCGCTGCGTGTTAGCGTAACCACAGTAACTATTCCACACGGACGAAGTCGTAAACAGAAGCTAGTGTTGGTGTATCCGAGATCGATAAACTCCTATACCGTTCGACTGATCATCATATAAATTGTAAGTATCTTTTGCATGTGGAACGTTTCCATACCATCAATTTCACTATAATTGGCCACATGATGGCGTTAGGTGTTTTTAAATTTTTTAATGTATCTTAACGCAGACATAGTCACGGACGATTGATTGCTAGGTTTATATAATAATAACATAGTACACATATAAAGAAAAATGTATAAATTTAATTATAAGAGATTAATAAAAGTTTAATATAAAAATTAAAAAAACCATGGAAACGTGTTCCTTAATTAATTCTAAGCCAAGAGTATTTTATCTGTAAAATTTAATGTACAGTTTTCGTCCCGTTACCCGTCTATTATATGTATAGACTAGTGGGCGAAGCGGACGTTGTCCTGCCCTTGATAATAAAAAAAACATAGACCTAAACCTTCCTCGTGAATCACTCTAGCAATTGGTGAAAGCCGCGTGAAAATCTGTTGAGTAGTTTTTGAGTTTATCACGAACAGACAAACAGACAGACAGATATAGACGTGACAGAGGACTTTGTTTTATACTATGTAATGATGTACAACTTTAAATGCTTCAAAATATTTGCAAACTAAGAAAATAATATGTTTAGCGCCATCTATAGATTACAATAGTATATCTTTTTGTTGTGATAATTCTCTCATTTGACAACATGCACTCCAACACTAACATTTTAATGTAACAATTGTAGAAATAATATTACAAATCTTATACTGAATTTTATTTTTTTATGTCATAGGTGGCAAACGAACAGGTGGGTCACCTGCTGTTAAGTGATCACCACCATCCATGGACACTAACAACCCCAAAGGAGTCGCAAGTGTGTTGCCATCTTTCGGAGGGGAGGGAAAGGGAGAGGAGAGGGGAGATGGGTCTCCGGCGCTCTCACTGACCGAACGAAACGCAACAATGCAAGCACTGTTACTTCACGTCGGTTTTCTATGAGAGGGTGGTACTACCCCAGACGAGCCGACCCATTCATTCTGAAACCAATAATAGTTTCAGCGTGGCTCTACCACCATTACAAATACTGAATAATTTTTAGCTACACTTAACTGGTAAGTTCATTCTTATTATTATCATAATATGTCTATTATTTTTGAAGTGAAACTTCTTTACAATCGTTGTGATTTCAAACCGGATGCAACGGAAAAACGACAGGTAAGAGACACAAATACAAAAATTATTTCAATATATTTATATAGTATTTTGTTACGCGATATATAACTGATTTATATATAATTTCTATGTGATAACAAATAATTACAAAGTTTAGTTGTTTAAAACTGAATTTATTATTTAGCACAACAAGATATAGAAATACTCACAAACACTGTTAAATAATAACACACCACGCGGACTTCTTACTAAAAAGCTGTAATACGCAGCCGCATACAGTGTACAGTAGTATTAGCTCACGTACTTTTCACATATACTAACGCACGTTAAATGCTCAAATACAAGCAAATATTAAACAGTGTGCAATATACATACACACCGACATTTACTTTCTCGCTCTACAATACTTTTTTCTCCACAATAGCGTTACTTTACTGGAAGAAAATGTCTTCTGGAATTAAGCTCCTAAGTGGACGAATAAAAAAGTACAGTGACATGTTCATTCATTTAAAATATAACTTCGAAATATAATGATTATTCTCTATTGGTCATCTATTGGGATTTTTATAATTATTTGTGTGAAAATCATATATAAATATACGCTGGTGTTTGAACAAGGTTGAAGAGTAGTCCGGTGAAGTCGTAAAGGCCTTGCAAGAACAATAGCGTAGTCAGAAAAAAAAGAGGTTGAATTCCATTTACTTATTTACTTTTCTCTCGTACTGAAGTCGCGTCGTCATTAAAATTACAATAACTTTTGATAGAGTGAACCGATTTTAATGAAACTAATACTAAATGTTAGTCGAAGATATACTTTAGATTTTATTTCATTATATTTTTTTGTATATTTTGCATATACATACTAACAGTGTGAACTGCCGTTAACCAAGGAAACGTTTTTAATTCTTTTTATCAATTTATTTAGTTTATTATTAATTCTGTTGTAGAGCCACGCTGAAGCTATTACTGGTTTCAACGTGAATGGGTCGGCTCGCTCGCGGTACTACCTCTCACAGAAACACCGACGTGAAGTAACAGTGCTTGAGCGCCGGAGATCTACTTCCACTCCCGCTCCCCCCACACACAGGCTGGCAACGCACTTGCGACTTCCCTCCTCTGATATATAAAAAAAAAGTTACTTTAGTAATTTCGCTCTTTCTATTACTAGTTTAAGATTTAACTTTTTCAGGTGCATCTCGTGCAAATTCAAACGTTTTTGTTGCAGTGAGACATGGTGGCGGACTATCAATTCCAGGAAGTGCTAAGTAACGTCCACTGTAACATTTATTTGGATTACCACAAGTAATGCCTTCTACAGGCAAAGATGATACCATATATCTCTTAATGGTTTCTATTATTATCTGGTACGAAAAACATTTCTCAGAAAAAGGTGGATACGGGATATAAAAGCGATAGCAGGAAGCAAATGTATAAGGAAAGCCAAGGACAAAGAGGTCTGGAAAAATCTGGTGGAGATATTTAAACGAAAAGGTATTCCGACCAATGGCAATGAAAACAGCGTTTAAGAACAAACTAATTTATAACATTTTCAATATTTTTAATCACTACTTAATTAAGTCGCGGTGGTCTATGGTGGTGCGAACAGAGCACACAGGTTTGAACCCCGGCATGTACCAACGAATTTTTTGGAATTCACGTACATTTACTAATTTAAATTGGTAACATTATCGGCTGACGGTGAAGGAAAACATCGGGAGGAAACCTGAACCTGAGGAATGTTCTTGTAGTATGTGGGAAATCAAAGAACAGTAGATCTCTTAGTTTGAAATCGGCAATATGCCCGGCGTAGTGGTTATGCCCATATTTTCTTTCTGGAAGAGGCCGCGCTGCAGTAGATCTCTTACAACTGATTTAGATGCTACATCTATACTAATATTAGGTCTTTACCTATGAAACTGCCATTTTGTATGAAAAAAAATTTGTCATGTATTTTTTAATTGTATTTTTCGAAGTAATCACCCATGCAATCAATGCAACTTTGCCAACGGCGTGGCAGTTTATTGATGCCCTTCTTAAAGAAATCAGCTGGACGGGAGACAACAAATTCTTCAAAGACATTTTGTACTGTCTCTCGGGTATTGAATTTTTTTCCCACCAAGGAGTTATCCAAATTCTGGAAAAAGTAGTAGTCCGTAGGCACAAGGTTTGGTGAGCTAGAAAAGTGATGGTCACTGTTTGGTGGTCTAGCGCCGGTATGATTCATCACAGCTTCTTACCAAATGGGGTGAGCATTACTGCAGATGTGTACTATGAAGAACTGAACACAATGATGGAGAAGCTGGTACATCTCCAACCAGCATTGGTCAATCGCTCATCTCCGCTGCTCCTGCACGACAACGCGCGACCTCATACTGCACAGCAGACGGTCTCCAAGTTGCAAGAACTGGGGTTGGAAGTTCTCCGTCATCCGCCCTACTCACCAAACCTCCAACTTGCTGAGCGCTAGCGATTATCAAACAGAACCCATTTTTCATCGCAGGTAACAATGCGGTTCAAAATTACTTCCTTTGTGTGCCAGTTGAGTAGTGCAAGGCACGTCTCGACGCGTACTTCGCGCCGGCGATCATTGGTTTCATGGGCCTCCCATTTTTCAAGTTTTTTACCTTGCCAATTTGACGCAAATGGACCAATATTGTTTTGACGCTAACGTCGAAAGCTCTCCCTAATTCAGCCGTAGATTGTGTATCATCAGCTTCCACAATCGCCTTTAATAATTAATTGTCGACCAAAGTCTTCGGAGGAGGAGGAGTCGAGGTTCATTTTTCAGGTCGAAACTCCCAGATCGGAAGCGAGCAAACCAATAACAGGTGGTGCGTTGGTTTGTAGTGTTAGCTCCGTAAACGTCGTTGATGTTGCGTGCCGCTTGTGCCGCGTTGCTGCCACGACGGTACTCATATTCCATAATTACTCGAATTTTTAACGTATCCATGATGACAAAAAAGATTGAAATGCGATGAAAATGTAACACTAATCAATAAACAAATGACTAGTTGTGGAAAAAGAATTCCATGTTTTTAAAATAAAATTAATTTAAAATTAGAATTCTTAGCCAAACAAAAATTATTTTGATTTGAAATGGCCAGTAACGCAAAACGGGAATTTCATAGGTAAAGACCTATTATTACAAAGAGGTAAATAAAGTTTGTGAGTTTGTAGGGGGTAATGTCAGGAACGCCTGATACAATTTGAAAAATTCTTTCAGTGTTATATAGCTCATTTCTCGGGAAAGGCTATATATCAAAGGTTATATATCATCACGCTAAGACCAATAGGAGCGGAGCACCAATGAAGAATGTTTCAAAATCGGGTTTTTGCTCTTGAGAGCTTCCGCTGCGTGTTAGCGTTGGCACAAAGTAACTATTCCATGCGAACAAAGTCGCGGGCAGAGGTTAGTAATACAACAAAAACGGTAGAATTATAAGCTAATCTATACTAATATTATAAAGAGGTAAAGTTTGATACGTTGTGAGTTTGTGATGTTGTGGCGTTGTAAGGGGTAATCTCAGGAACTACGATTTCAATAATTCTTTCAGTGTTATATAGCTATATATATCTAAGCGGAGCAACAATGAAAAATGTTTTAAAATCGGGGTTTTTCCCTTTTGAGAGCTTCAGCTGCGTCTTAGCCCGAAATAACTATTCCATGCGTGCGAAGTCGCGGGCAGAAGCTATTAACTAATTATATTATCTATAATAATATTATAAAGAGGTAAAGTTTGTGAGGTTGTAGGGGGTAATATCTGAGGAGTCGGAGAAAAATGGTCGAACGAAAACGTTTCTTAGGAACGCTGCCTTAATTATGAGATATATATGACTGAGTTCTAGAGAAAACTTGTAGCTTGATAATGCCTATTACCGCCCAACGAAGTGGGCACGGGTCGGCTAGTATAATATAAAATTAAGGCAGCGTTCCTAAGAAACGTTTTCGTTCGACCATTTTTCTCCGACTCCTCAGATATTACCCCCTACAACCTCACAAACTTTACCTCTTTATAATATTATTATAGGCTATATATAAAATGCATGTAATGCATTCAAAAACAAATAGCTTCATTATTATTATAAGGGTTTATACAGCGCACGCGTAGATAGATCTCTGATTTCAATGTTTTTTTTTAAACTAAGAGACGCTCATCGCTATATATCGGCCAGTATAAAGAGAACCTTCATAAATAGAAGTCATATGTTATTTTAATATATAAGCTGTATTTTGGTAGGTGGTAGAGCCACGCTGAAGCTACTACTGGTTTCAGCATGAATGGGTCGGCTCGTCCGGAGTACTACCACCCTCTCACAGAAACACCGACGTGAAGTAACAATGCTTGCATTGCTGCGTTTCGTTCGGTCAGTGAGAACACCGGAGGCCCACCTCTCTTCCCCTTTCTCCTCTCCCCTTCCGCTTCCCTTCTTCTCCCTCCAACACAGGCTGGCTACGCACTTGCGACTCCCCTGGTGTTGCAAGTGTCTATGGACGGTGGTGGTCACTTAACATCAGGTGACCCACCAGTCCGTTTGCCTCCTATGGCATAAAAAAAAATTAAAAGTTTAATCAGAGTTTTAGTGTGAAAGAATAAGTAATCGCCCATCCTGAGTAATTTTCAAATATATTAGAATTACCTTTACAAATCATTCACTCTTTAGAATTCAATTGCAGTATCTGACACTGTATCCTCATATTCATCATTATCACTAGCTGTTACCCGCGACTTAGTCCGCGTGGAAGTCATTAAGTCTTTAATTCATTAAATTTATGCGAATCCCTAATTTCTTTCTCTAAAATAAAACTAGTTTACTCCTTAATACGTCAGTTATATGCCAGTGAAAATCCAATTAAAATCAGTCTAACCGTTTCGAAAATTACCCGACACAAACAGAAAGGCAAAAAATGTAGAAACGTTTTTGTTTGTTATAAGTATCGTATATCCATTTATTAAAAAGCTGATAATTTGACATTAAAAACAGACGTTACAATTTAAATATTTGTATAGATTAATAAAAATATAATCAACAGCGTGTGTATAAGACTTCTATCGAATTCACGAAAGGCATTCGACGGTTACAATGTTATATACAATGGTTCTATTCACCGAATACTCAGTACGATTGATTCTTGTTTGCTTACACGAGCGTTCTGCGAGAATTTCAACATTTACTAAATCAGATTTAACTATACAAACATGAATAACTTAATCTTAACTTGAACATTAAGTCACCAAAGTACGTTAGCAATTTGCCGGACAAGTTCAAGGGCCACATAAACCAGGCTTACTGTAAAAGACTATTTATTATAGAGTGGATGTTTATGTGAACGATAGTAATGTCTCTCAGTAACCCTTTCTCTGTGGCGACGTTATAATTAATTATAGTTTATTCATTTATTGTCAGAGCTTGTCCTAGCGATTACGTCGCCTCGGACAGGAAGACAAATTGTAGACTGTGAATGTATATTTTAAATTCTTTTTAAATATATATTGAGATAGCATTCCGTGTAGAGTGTTGATTTTTTTTCTATTTGGTTGGCTTATATCGTGTGACATTACTTCCTGTGTTCGCCTTGGTATCGCGCCACCGCAATAGCTTATAACCACTGTATCCACCGACGACGGGCGGTTAATTTCGCTCCCGTGTAACCGCAGCGACCCCCCTGCAATCTCAAGCCTAAATTCGAGCCCTTGAAGTGAAACCCTCGAGCATACTACTAGCGCGATACAGTGACACCTCATTCACTAATTCCCTGCACACTCCACACACTCGGTACATACACAGATCCTATGAAGGGCCTTTTTTTCTTTTTTTGGTTAGTTAGTAAACTACCATACTTGAAATACAGGTGCAACATAAACAAATGTATACGTATGTGTCTCTACAGTATAAATTTATTTAGTTAACTCACACGGTTAGTTTAGTTCGATTCACATTGTATCTAAAACAATAGAACAAATGGAACAAAAAGAACAATAAAACAAAACAAATCCGAGATTCCGCAACTCTGGCACTCTTGGGCTTGTTGCTATTGGCTAACAAACCTAAACGCTAGCTCTAATAGCCCGGAGACACTGTCAAGGTCCTTCAGGCCAACAGCAGATAGTCAGCTCGGAAGAAAATAATAGCTTATAACCACTGTACTCTCCATCGAAAACGAACGGATAATTTCGCTCATGCGAACCCATCGCGGACCCTCCGGAGAGATGACTTCGGGCACGCTGCAAGAACACAAGCACGGTCTAAAAGGAAAAAGAAAAACACCCAAAGCAAGTTGGGAAGACAACAATAAAAAATTATAAGGAAGAAACATTTATCGGAAACGAAAGAACGAAATCATTGACGCATTCTGGTGAAAGCCTTCACCCTTGCTTTGGTTTTATTTTGGACCATAATGACTAAATCATTCATGTTATATTTTACTGTAAAGCAGAGCTGGATTTACACCGGGGGCACTTGGGACTAGTGCTCAGGAAGGAAAATTTTCAGGGGTGACGGAATCGTGAGTTCAGAAAAAGAAGCACAACGATTAGATTGTAAAGATTTATGTCAGAGGCGTTGCCTGGGTTTCCTTCTCTGAAAGGCAATGGACTCGACACCCGCACTGACAATTAATGACAATTAACTTTCGTCTCTTTTTGACAATATAAATCAGGGTTCGCCGATACATATCAGCGGATATGTATCACGATATATATCAATTGATTTTTTTCTGTCTTCTGAACTAAAAATGTTAATGTTTACCCTGGCAACACGTAGCGAAAAACTACAATTCAGAATAACTTAGATTGTTTCGCAAAATGGCAACCTCATTTAAAGTTAGGCAAATCCCCTTTAACTTAACAGTACCGCTAGCTTTTCAAATTCAATTCAAACTTCATATCAGTAGAAATATGGCACGGGCTGGAAAAGGATTTTGAAAATGAAATACCAGAAGTTAAAAAATTATTTCAACGCAGACGTGAGATGTCATTGGGGTCTGTTCATTACTTGGCCAATATATTGGACCACCGGTTTCTGGGTAAACATCTGATCAACGATCAAAGACACAAAGCTTTTGGTGAAATTCAGCCCGATTATATGCCGACTGTGACGCCATTACTGACATAATCGTCAATGTTTCCCAAATATCTGCTTGGGCCAAATTTGGACCAACGCCACATTCGAATGGTGGAAGCTCCTAGACATTAATACAAATGATCCGCGTTGGCTCAACTGGGATGGTAGAGAAGCATTTCAGGCACTCTGTAAAGAATTGCTGTCAGCAGTAGCGTCAACGACAGGTCTCCCGTAACAGGAACCCAATAATAGCATAAATTGGTTCATATCTTCAAGACTTTCAACCAGTCTGAAAGGGGCATCCATAGTACAACTGCAGCTCCGTCATACAATGTGGATTGGATTTGGAATCGCAGTGTGAATAAGGACATAATAGAAGAAACAGGGGTTGACTGGGACTGAGAGTCAGATGATGATGTCCCACTGATAGATCTATGCTTAAGGACTGACCCTGAAGGATTACTTTGTTATGATTACAAATTATTATTAAAATTAGTTAATTTATCTCACAAACAAATGAAGATTATTATAATAATAGGTACTTGCTTTTTTAAGTGTTCATTATAAAATTCATTCTCAAATAAACATTAATTCTTTTGTTACTTTTTTTTTAATAAAAGATGTGGTAAATTGACACTTATATTATTTTACAAATTCCTTAAAAATTTAAGTGTTTAATCCCGTTACATCATGAAATTCGCTTCTTTTTTTTCAGTACAAAAACAATGGCGACCACCGAGTGACACACTATCAATCGCCGGTCGCCGCTGTCATGCCGGCCTGCGAATAGCTGGATATGCACAGGCTGATCCCGAAACGCGACCCGTAGAAGCGAATCACTATTACGGGCTTTTTCACCATATACGTGGTGGTTGCGACCCAGTCAGGCTATAAAACCCTACCACCCCGCTTTCGCCATTGCCTCGTTCGTTATTCAGCAGGGTGCACCGCGTGCAGGTGAGGTTGGCTTGGGTGTCTCAAGTCTTATGATGTTATTTGACACCCCTTACACCCCAAAACTTATTTCTTTTCTTAGCCTGGATATATATCCGATATGTATCGGTTTTATATAAAAAAAAATCGGACACTATTTTAATCAACTATTAACATTATAACATTTAAAGTGATATATTGCGAAATGAATGAAATTAAAGCATTTCTTATTTAAAAAAATATTTTACAGCAACACAGGACATTACCTAGTGAAGATTTAGCCGCCCAAAATGAAACTTAATCTTTAATTTTAAATCAATATACAATGAGTTAAGAATAAAGTGCTTTCCTTATAACGGCAAAAGCTTCTTTGGATGTTAAAAAATTTAAAATTCCTTTGTTTGGAATACTTTTAATTCAATTATAGACTTGCCAGAAGTGAAGGATCCGCTTTTAAATAATTATGTATGCGAAACAATTTTTAATTCATCAACCAACAATGATGAACAAATGCTTTACAAAAGCGGTCGGGTATAACGATTCTCTAACTTCAGCGCTTTCAAAGTTATTGACTAGCTGTTCCGCGACTCCTTCCACGTGGAACCTAATGTAAAAACAGTAAATAATAAAATCATCTAAATGTACTCTTCAGCGCTTTCAAAGTTATTGACTAGCTGTTCCGCGACTCCTTCCACGTGGAACCTAATGTAAAAACAGTAAACAATAAAATCATCTAAATGTACTAAGTCCATTTACTTATCTACTTATCTCTCGTACTTAAGTCGGGTCGTCATTAAAATTACAATAACTTTTGATAGAGTGAACAGATTTTAATGAAACTAAGTCTAAATGTTATTCGTGGCTATGCCTTATGATACTCTTGGTAAGGTTTTATTGTGAACGCAGTACTTTAGCAACGATGCGTCTTCAAATAGATAGACAGAGATTTAACGGTTGTAGAGCTACGCTGAAGCTATTAATGGTTTCAGCTTGAATGGGTCGGCTCGACCGGGGTACTACCACCCTCTCACAGAAAACCGAAGTGAAGTAACAGTGCTTGCATTGTTACGTTTCGTTCGGTTAGTGAGAGTGCCGGAAGTCCACAGTCACTCTACTTCCCCCTTTCCTTATTCCCCCTCACCCCCAACATAGGTTGGCAACGCACTTGCGACTTCCCTGGTGTTGCAAGTGTCTATGGACGGTGGTGATCACTTAACATCAAGTGACCCACCTGTCCGTTTGTCTCATATGATATAAAAAAAACAGACAAACATATCTAAAAATGATTTTAAAATATTTTATTAATTATTCCAAGACACCTGCAAAATACAGACACGTTAGGTTTTCATTCTTATTATTAGTATAGATTAATGTATATCTGTTAGGAACCGTTAGGAACTGTTGTGGGGACAGCAGCTGAGGTGGACACCATATTCCTATTACAAAAACGAGCAGTTCGACCAATTTATAATACGAGGCCTCGCGAATCATTAAAGACTAAGTTTCAGGAATTCGGTATCTTAACTCTGCCCTCCCAATATATTCTTGATAATTTAATGTATGTCCGGAAAAACTTAGATATGTTGGATCTAGTAAAAGACCAGCATAATTTAAATACTAGAAACAGCAACAAATTGGTCATTCCATGCTTCAGGCTCACTAAATCCAAAAACAGTTTTTTAGGTAATAGTGTTAAGTTTTATAATAAAGTCCCAAAACACATTACCGATTTGCCTGATAGTGAGTTCAAGAACCATGTCAAGCGGGTTTTAATATCTAAAGGCTATTATAGGGTGGATCAATACGTGAACGATTGTGACGTCTGGAAATGACGCCCCTCTCTGTGCATCCACTAATAACGAATGTGAATATTTATGTTACTATAGAAATATATGACATGAAAAAATAAACCAGATCGAGTTTCTTGCCGGTTCTTCTCGATGACTGGGCTGTTTTCCGAACCGGTAGTAGCTTTGACGTTCATAAGCGCCTTCTCAGGGCCTAAATTGAATAAAGGATATTTTGATTTTGAACCAAATTCTAGTTATTTGCAGACTAATATTTAAAAAACAAGCAGATCTATATAAAAAAAATTAATTGCTGATAGTATGTAAGCGTATTACTCCAAAACGATTAACTTGGGGTGTAAGGGGTGTCAAATAACATCTAAGACTTAAAACATCCAAGCCAACCTCACCAGCACGTGGTGCACCCTGTTGAATAACGAACGAGGCAATGGCGAAAGCGGAGTGGTAGGGTTTTATAGCCTAACTGGGTCGTAACCACCATGTAATGGCGAAAAAGCCCGTCAGAGTGATTCGCTTCTGTGGGTCGCGTTTCGTGATCAGCCTGTGCATATCAAGCTTTTCGCAGGCCGGCATGGCAGCGGCGACCGGCGATGGATATTGTGTCACTCGGTGGTCGCCATTGTTTATGGATTGTACTGTGCTTACCATTAGGCACAATGCAGTCATTTTACCATGCTACTATAAAAAAAAATTGCTTTCATTTTGTGTTTGTAATTGTCAGGACAAGGTTAATATGAAAGAAAATGTATGAAAAAACGTGTGGATAAATGAACATTTTTGGTTAAAAAATGTTTTAATAAAAAGTAAGTGAGAGCGTAGGACAGAAGACAGTAGGGAAATATTCACAAAATACTGCAAGACTAGCTAATGCCCGCGACTTCGACTGCGTGGAATAGTTACTTTGGGCTAACGCTAACATGCAACGGAAGCTCTCAAAGAGAAAAAAAAACATTTTAAAACATTCTTATTTGGTACTCCGCTCCTATTGGTCTTAGCGTGATGATATAGCTAATAGCCTTCCTCGATAAATAAGCTATACACACTGAAATAATTTTTCAAATCGGACCAGTAGTTCATGAGATTAGCGCGTTCAACCAAATAAACCGTCTTCCAGATTTATAATATTAGTATAGATTGACAATCAGTTGTACAGTTGTCTTCTTCTTTACATTACATGGGGAGTTTTAAACAGGATCATGACAGCGTTGATCGGCGATGGATAGTGTGTCACTCGGTGGTCGCTATTGTTTTTTGATTGTACTGTGCTTACCATCAGCCATAGTGCAGTCATTTTGCCGTGTTACAATAAAAACTTTTTTTTTTTTTCATATTTCTTATTAAATATAGTATGAATGACGACAATATTTAAATTTCAGAATTTGTTTGCCAGCCTGTGTTGGGGTTGGGAGGAGAAAGGGTTAGGGGAGGGGATAGGGGAAGGGAAGGGAAGGTGGTTCTCCAGCGCTCAATATACAATAGTATAATGTACATTATACAATAGTATAAATAATAGCACAAGTTCAGAAGTTAGTCATTTCAAAAAAATTATAAACAATTTATTAAGTGGTAGAGGCACGCTGAAACTATTACTGATTTCAGCATGAATGGGTCGGCTCGCGCGGGGTACCACCATCCGACACACAGAAACAACCACATGAACTAACAGTGCATGCATTGTTGCGTTTCGTTCGATCAGTGAGAGCGCCGGAAGACCATTTCCCCTCCCCCTCCTCTCCTTCCCCTCTTCGTTTGCTACCTATAATATAAAAAAAGTACATTACATGGTCGTCATGTAATTTACAACATAATTATATACATTCAAAGTAATTATTCCCTTGAATAATTTACTGTATTACAGATAATAACGAAGTTCCAATTTATCAGTCTGTAATTCCAAGTTGCGTGTAATGAAACATCGTAAATTAGTTATATACAGAGGTCGGATGGAGGGTTCGTGGAAAATCAATACGTTACAATAAATGGGGCTACGTGTGTCATATTCTAACAAGTATTTATACGTTTGTTGTTGTGGCCGAATTTAAAACAACTGAAATATCGATCCCGATGTCCGAGGATGGTGCGTTCGTAAAATTACGTCTTTATTCAGCTGCTGCAGCGATTTACAGCGAAAGGAAGCAACGTGAGGGAATCTGTACTAATATTCTCACCCTAACTCCGATACGAAATATATATAAGAGTTGTTGAGGTATGTATGCTTGGTACACATATATGTTTCAACAACTCATATATGTATGAATAGTTAGCTTAGCTTATGTTACCTACAGACGTGGAGGGAGGTGGAGCGCCTGGCCACGATGGCCACAACTCTCGTGGTCAGGCGCATCAGGAGGTTGGGCCTCAGGGTGGCCCTCGAGAAGACCGAGACCCTACTCTTTCATGGGCCTCGGCGAGGCCACCACATGGGGCCCACATTTTGGCGTACCCAAATATCTGGGTCTCACCCTGGACGGGCGCTGGCGGTTCGAACCCCACTTTGCGGGGCTCGGACCGCGAATTTCCGGTTACTCCCCAACGTTGAGGGGCCGGGTGCCGGGTGCCGCCGACTCTACATGGGAGTCGTGCGGGCGATGGCCGCCTACGGGACACCAGTCTGGGCCGATGCCCTCGGTGCCACTAACGGGCGCGCGCTCCGCAATGCGCAGTGCACGGTGGCACTGAGGGCAATCCGGGCGTACCAGACGGTGTCCTCAGCGGCGGCCTTCACGCTCGATGGCTAGGAGCTGGAGGCAGGAGTTCTCGCCGCCGTGTACGAATTCACGGCGGCGAGGAAACGCAGGGGAAGCCTCCGGCTCCCAGGGAGGTAGAGGCGGAGAGACGGCGTCTCAGAGGAGACGCCGTCGAAAGGTGGCAGCAGGACCTGGCGGACGAGCGATTCGGGCGGTTTACCGTGGACGCCGGGAGTGCGGGAGTGGATGTCGTGGGAGTGGGGCTCCCTAACGTTCCAACTGGTGCAGGTACTCACCGGACACGGTTGCTTCGGGTGGTACCTGCACCGGATCGCACGCAGGGAGCCGACCGCCGCCTGCCACGAGTGCAACGCTGACGAAGATACCGCGCAGCACACTCTCGCATCATCATAAGACTTGAGACACCCAAGCCAACCTCACATGCACGCGGAGCACGAAGCAATGTTGAATAACGAACGAAGCAATGGCGAAAGCGTGGTGGTAGGCTTTTACAGCCTGACTAGGTCACAACCACCACGTACATGGCGAAAAAGCACGTCTTAGTGATTCGCTTCTAAGGGTAGCGTTTAGCAATCAGCCTGTGTATATCCAGTTTTTTGCAGGTCGGCATGACAGCGGCGACCGGTGATAGATAGTGTCACTCGGTGGTTGCCATTGTTTTTGGATTGTACTGTGCTTACCATCAGGCATAGTGCAGTCATTTTTACCTGCTACTATAAAAAAAAAAATTTTGATATATATTTATAATACATTACACGTTTCAATCACCTTAGTAAATGCACAGAGAGGAGTCAATTCCAGACATCACCATCGTTCACATATTGGTCCACTCTATAATGACACTAAGCCCCTCTTGACATGACGCTTAAACTTACAGTCCGGAATATCGGTAATATGCTTTGGGCTTTGTTGTAAAACCTAACACTATTACCTAAGAAACTATTACTGGTTTTGCTAATTCTGAAACATGAGACGACCAGTTTGTTACAGTTTCCAGTATATAAATCATGCCGGTCTTTTACAAAATCCACCTTTACAAAGGTTTTTATACATTAAATTATCAAGAATGTATTTGACAGTAGAATACATCAGCATATTACTAAGTTTTTTTTTTTTTTTCATTGGTGACAAACGAACAGGTGTTAAGTCATCACCACCGTCCATGTACACTAACAACACCAGAGGAGTCGCAGGTACGTTGTCACCATTTGGGGGGAAGGGTTAGGGGAGGGAGAGGAGAGAGGAGAGGGAAGGGGAGGTGGGTCTCCGGCGCTCTCACTGACCGAATATGCAAGCACTGTTACTTCACGTCGGTGTTCTGTGAGAGGGTGGTACTACCCCGGACGAGCCGACCCATTCATGCTGACACCAGTAATAGTTCCAGTGTGGCTCTATCACCAATAATTATAACATAATATTTTATCTTTTACATTCAATTTGTGTAATGTATTCGTTGCTATAAAACCCATATATTGTTTAATAAATTACTAAAAGCGCCTAAACTGATACAATAAAACATGGCAACGTACATCAGGTGACCGAATTTCCACAGAAAGGGCTAAAATTCAGTTACAAGTAATGTTGCCAACTTCGTAACTCAAATTTATGGGAATATACAAATTCCGTTTATGACCAATCTTAAAATGTTGATCGTCTGTCGTATTCGTCGCAAGGCTTTATATTTGCAGAAATACTGCAGTACAGTATTATTAGTGCAGTTAGTAAATTAAATACCTTGATATTATATACACACGGGACTGAAACGCGCTCTTCAAGGTCGGCAATACAACAGTGATGCCTTTGGTATAGCAGTTGTCCATAGGTGCGGTAACCATTTGTCATCAAGTGGACCGTATGAGTATTTGCTACCTTTTGACAAAAAAAAAATTCTAGAGAAATGGCAAACACGTTAGTGAAAGTTTTTTTAATTCATATAGCTGTACTACAGTAATTAGATAGTCTGAATCCAGATAAGCCAGATCGAGTTTTGTGCCGGTTCTTCGCAATGACTGGGTTATTCTCCAGACCAGTGGTAGATTTAACGTTCATAAGCGCCTTTTCAGGGCCTAAATTGAATAAAGTGTTTTTGATTTGATTGATTTTGAGTTAATAAATATATTTAACACATAAACAAAAGATTAACTACCATTCTCATCATAAAAGGTTTCGTCCTGTGCCATGGTCAAACTCGCGACCTCTCAACTTAATAACAGTGTGGGGACGTAATAAAAATGAATACCACACTTCAGATCACCAGATCTTTAATTAAGGGTTTAATCACGATAGCAGATAATGACGTGCTTATTAGTAATTTGAAATGCCAAAACATCTACATTTATGTGTAGTTATGTATATTTATGTAGTAAAAATCTATTACAAGAATATATTTGAAATGCTCCGGTTTCCTCACAATGTTTTGTTGTACCGTGAACAATGTGTTCTTAATAATATAACTAAATATGTGATACCTACAGATATTGGGTTGAAGTAATGGACTTCAGCTGTTTGTTCACTATAACTCCATATAAAATACATTACCCTATATAATAAATGCGAATGACAGTTTGTTTGTGACACTTTCACTCCTTAACTACTTAACTGATCATTATGCAATATGCATTCAAAATTGCATTCCCGTTTTTTTAAGGATACAGATAAATATGAAAGGCACTTTTCATCCCGAATATAAATACTTTTAATTTATATTTACAACACAAGATAGTAAAGTAATAAATAATATCCCAAACAAATGACATTCTACTATAGTAACTTTAAAAATAACATAATCCGATATTTCCGTTAAGGCTGGCAACTCCATTACAGCGATCTTATTTAACACAGCACTGACAGGTCGCGTTTCGTTCATTCGATTATCGGGGAACAAAAGCTATTATCGAGCTCCGTGAAGCCTCCCAACCTGTTTTTGGACCTGCATACATATTGCCACCTTTTATTCTCTAGGTTAAACTAGTTAGGGCAATTTTATTATATTGTAACGTGACGCCATACACAATTAAATTAAGCCAAACTTCTTTTTGTTACATTAAAATACATTCAAAGTTTCCTGGGTTTGTATGTTTGACAGAGGATTAGTGACAAGTTTTTGTCGGAATTTATATATTATATATCTAATGTACACGTTACATGTTACAGTAGATGGCGTTCGTGTCGTAGTTAGAAATGATTTTGAAAAAGCATTTTTGTAATGTACACACACAATTTTACATTTCTTTAATACATTTTTAAAAAACACGTGCGGAGCCGCGGTCTTTGGGGCGTGTTCAATACAATGTGTATGTAAAATTAGACATTGATTTTGCAATCGAGACTTTTAATATGGACTTGTATGTTGAGGAAAAATATATATCCGTCTGTCATATCGAATATATCGTTCTATTTGAAAAAGACCAGAGACAATATAATTAGATTCACAGGATTCTGAAGTTAAGTCGCGTTTGAAAGGCTGGATTTACAAGCTTCAAAGTGCTCCAAGAGCTTGGGTGTCCATAAAAATGGTTTTGCACCTTTACCGTTGGTGGCGACTACAGCGTCAATTAGTGGAGCCTGAAACTGTGCAGCATGAGGTCTGAAGCGGCGATAAAAATTCACCATACCGAGAAAACGACGGACACCCTGGATAATTTTAGGTGAATAATCCAGTAGAGCTTGTACTCGATCCTGAGAAGGGCGAGTCCCTTTAGAGTTGATGGTATAACCTAGAAAACTTGTGCAAATGCAGAATCCGAGAGACCTATAGCCTTAACGCTAGAGTGAGCAATAATAGCTGTGAAAGCGGGTGCTGATAAACCAGTCTTACCATCCTCTATCCTCTTGCTGTGACAATTTGGCAAAAGTTGGTAGTGTGCCAAAAATCTGCACCAATAATGGCAGTACTGACATCTGCGACTACAAATTGCAAACTGAAAACACGGCGTAGTCCCAAGTCGAGCCGGAGATTGACGCTGCCGAAAGTTCTGATGGAACTGCCGTTAGCTGCGCTGAGCTCCCAGTTAGAGGGACACCTCTTTTCTCGAAGCCAGCTATAAGGGAAACAGCATACATCAGACCCCGTATCGACCAGGAACTGGTGCTTCGTATTCCTGTCAGTAACAAATAAGCGAGGGTTATTATGATTTAATGAACAGCAATCAGCGCCCGTCGTTACTGATTGCTGTTCCGAATTTTCCTCAGTCCAGTTACACGGTGCAGTACATTTATTTGCCTTCTTACCAAATTTACTGTGATACCAACACCGGAGCGCAGATGAGTGACTTCGTCTTCTGTGGGTCGCAGATGTGGAGCGGTCATGGGATGCATGGTGCTGGTGCTGTTGTTGGCTCTCCAGTAAAGACACTTCAGGTCGGAGTTGCTGCACTATCTTTTTTAGTGAGGCTAATTGCAAAGCAGTGGAGTCCATATTGTAGACGGTTGACGTTTCAGGTGTCATCTGGCTGTGATTTTAGTAGACAGTTGAACCAATGTAGAAGTCTCCGTATCACAACGTTGCCAAGTTGAGGTTCTTTCCTCTACGTATTTGGCCACAATTGTCGTGAAATTGTCGGTGCAATGTCTAAGTCACCGTCTCAATACTCTATGTTTTGTTGCAAATATTGTGATTGCGCGATTATGTTGGAGAGTTGATCACAGGCGTCGAGGGTCACCAATTTTGGGGCGTGTTCAATACAATGTGTATGTAAAATTAAACACTGATTTTGCAATCGAGACTTTTAATATGGACTTGTGTGTTGTGGAAAAATATATATCCGTCTGTCATATCGAATATATCGTTCTATTTGAAAAAGACCAGAGACAATATAATTGGCCAGCACGCTACACGGGTAACAGTATTAGTATAGATATTGTGTTATTTTACTCTATATTGTGTACTGTTGGTGGTGCTTTACGTAATATAGTTTGGTTATTGTGCATAAGTGGAGCCGATCGGAAATATTACCACGGAGTATGGATTCTGACTTGTTAGAAAAACACCCTGGAAATTTCTAATAAGGGGTGGCCCCCTTCGCTGTATGCAGTCATGCTGTATGCATCTGAGTGCTGGGCTACGAAAGAGACGGATAAGAGAAAATTACATGTGGCAGAGATGCGAATGTTAAGGTGGATGTGTGGTGTGACTAGAATGGATAAAATTAAGAATGAGTATATCAGAGAAAGTTTGACAATAGCACCAGTGACAGAGAAGTTGAGGAGTAATAGGTTAGCATGGTATGGGTATGTCATGAGGAGAGATGAAAACCATATAACTAGAAAAGTGTTGAGTATGTTTGTGGACGGATATACGAGTAGAGAAAGACCGAAAAGGTATGGATGGACTGTGTGAAAAATGATATGTGCGTAAAAGGTGTGAATACTGAAATGACATTTGACAGGAGAGAGTGGAAAAAGAAAACATGTTGTGCCGACCCTACTTAAGTATCATTTAGACTATCATATCATTCTTTGTATTATGTTTTTAATGAGTTTTGAGTTATTAAGGTCATGGTAATCTAGGGGTTTGACCGGTAGTACATCAATGTGATGTCCGTAGGTTAGAACCCCGTAAAGTACCAACGAATATTGACGTATATTTACTCATCTGAATTTGTGAAACTATCGGCTGACGGTGAAGGAAAACTTCGTGAGGAAATCCGAACCTGAGAAATGTTCTTGTAGGGAAAAAAAAAAAAAATATAGAATTGTAGGTTTGACGGAATTTGAAATCTTCAATTCCTCGTGTACCGGCGTGGTGACTATGGGCATACCTTCCTTCGGGAAGAGACTTATGGCCTTGCAATGGGTCTCTGACAGGCTGATGATTAATGATTTTAAGGTTATTAATATTCTTTGGTTGCACTTATCTACGTTTTGATCTATATGACATCCCCCTCCTCCCCCGGCATTTTCTCGCCTCACCTGTATGAAAGCTCTCCTTACCCCGCTTTGTACCTTTTTATTAACCGACTTCAAAAAAAGGAGGTTATCAATTCGTCTGTATTTTTTTTTTTTTTTTTTGTTTTTTACCTCTTAAAATCTGGTTAATATTGAGACAACATGATTTCGTAGGGGTTTAAATGGATTTATATTATATTTTCCTTATTTTTTATTCTCAAAACACTCAACAGCGTTACAGTTTTATGTTTACAAATTCCATATTAGAATTAACCTATGTGTAAAAAATTGTTATTGGTCTGTATGAATTTGATATTAATAAATTTCAATACCGATTCACCAATTACTATAATAATTAGCACATCTAAATGCTATTTTCAAAGAAAAACTTTTTATGTTATCCATCTGATTATAACTCGCTACTAGATGGCACTCTATCGCAACAACATTTATACCGTCTATCCGGTCGCCAAAAAAAAAAGATATCTGTAGGTCATCGAATACAGAAAATATCTATATAAAACTCAAGTTATTATTACTCATTGCAAAAAAAAAATTACTAAAAAAAATAAACCGCCTTCGATGTGAAAAATATTAGTAAAAATATTAGGCACTAAAAAGCGAAAAATAACTGAATTATTATATTAACTTACTATACATGTGTATAGTATACATATTTTATTACCTGCAACAAATTTGAAATGTAGGTTGGCATCGACTTCAAATATATTATTAGGTAGCGCAAATTATTTATATGGGACTACCTCTGAATATAATCAATTTAAATAAAAAAAGAATCATTAAAATCGGATCATAATTGACGGAGATATCGATTAACATACATTTAAATAAAGTAAATTTTCAAAAAAAAGTATTAACCGACTTCAATAACAATCAAAATCCCATAAGGCACTAAAAAGCGGAAAATAAATAGTTTATCAAATTAAATAAAACTTATGAATATGTGTGCTACCTAGAGATGTACTGGAAGTCGGTGCCAACCAAAATTTTTGTATTACAGAGACGCGACAGTGGACTTACTTTGTACCTGTAGATGATATGATTTTCGGTTTGGTTGGCACCGACTTCCAATACATCTCTAGGTAGCACACATATTCATATATTTTATTTAATTTGGTTAATTTGATAAACTATTTATTTTCCGCTTTTTAGTGCCTTATGGGTTTTTGACTGATATTGAAGTCGGTTAATACTTTTTTTTGAAAATTTACTTTATTAGTCCTATAGGTAAATTCATTTCGTTGGACAAATTTAAATTTTAATTATATGTGTTAGAATACTTGTATCCGTTATACCGTGTCACCATATTATTACTGTTTGTTTAAGATGTCTTCGACATACCCGTGACGTAGCGGCTTGTGTACAATGTACATGTTACATTAATATTTTCTAGTGAACTTATGGAGCCCATCGTATGTTTAATTATTGTTCAAAGAGTATTAAATAATTCCGACTATAATTGATTTGAAATTCAAAAGAGTACAGTTATTATATTGTTTTGTGTTTTCACTTCTGCCGGCAGTCTTTATGACGTCTCGGCGTTTTTTTTAAACACAGAGCTAGCCGATTGCAAAGAATAGGCATACCAATACTGCTGCTTGCCCTAATATAAGACATAACACGAGGATTTTTAGGTGGTAACACATTTAGGTGGTAGAGCCACGCTGAAGATATTATTTGTTCAGCATGAATGGGTCACCTCGCCCGGGGTACTACCCGGTCTCATAAAAAACCGACGTGAAGTAACAGTGCTTGCATTGTTGCGTTTCGTTCGGTCGGTGAGAGCTCCGGATAACCCACCTCCCCTACGCCCCCCCTTTCCCCACACACAGGCTGGCAACGCACACATGTTCGTTTGCCTGCAATGACATTAAAAGAAAAGAAAAAAAAAGGATAAATAAAACACAATTTTATTTAATATTTTAATTCCGGTATCTCTGCCTAGATATATACATATATATTATTATTTTACATAATTATATGAAACTATCTTAAATACACTAAATCACAATAAGACCTAATTCGGAAACAGAACATTTTTCTTTGAGATGTTTCCGTTATAGTAACAATAAGGGCAGGACTCTAAAGTGTCCTAGGTTTTAAGCAATGTCCTATACTTTTAAATCGTTCTGGTAAATGCCTATGCGAGTCGACAAAATTGAGCTAAGTATATGAAAACACAAAATATTTTGTCAAATTTGACACCTCATAATTGAAAAAAAAAATCATTAGATATCTAACTTTAACCTCGAATAACTTTGACTGGACTGGTTTTATTAAAAAAAACATAAGACGCCTCTTTGTAGGCCGCTTAATTTCCTGTGAGAATGGAAGTTTTTTTTAATCGTAGAACGGCAAAGTGACTTTACTGTGCCTGATGGTGAGCACAGTATAATAAAAAAAATAGAGTTTTTGCTTTTTTTTAAAGTTGTTTTTTTTAGAACAATGATCTGTTACCGAGTTAAAATAATTCAAAGTTTATTTCTTTTCTCTTTCGTTAATTATATGTGGTATGGGAAATATGAAAATGTTATATGGGAAATGGAAAATTTCGATTCGCTACCTTTAAATATTACGAGCTCGGATTTTGTTTTAGTATTCTCTGAGAAAATCACACGATTATTTGAAGAAAAAAGCCAGTTTTTCTGATAAAAACTAATGTATTACAGGCTGAAAGTTTAGACAGTAGCAATATTTATGTAGGATACTCCGCACTTAATTCTCGCTCTAAATCAATTAAAAAAATAAGAGCTTAATATTTGACCTAATTATCTAGAAAGATACAAAAATTATACGCAATCCTCTACGCGTCTATGTTAAAGGAAATGACCGTCGGGTGACTTCACGTTCACTTTTAAGTCAACGTGGGAACGGTATGAACAAAACAAAAGGGTTTATTGTCCGTTTTATTATCGAAAGTTATTAACTCAGGATCGCCCCTTGCACCGGTCATTGCACCTAGGTTTATTACGTTTGTGTATTGAAAGTCTTATAACAAACGTTAACTTAGGTTCTCTTTGTTGCTTGTTAGTATTTGTTTTGATATTAATATTTTATTTGTTAAATGTGACCATGAACTCGCATCTCTTAGTATATTGTAGGCGACTAACCTAACACCTTTTTTTACATGGGGAATTCCCTACGGATTCCTACCCTATATATAGAAATTGATACTGGTGTACTTATCAGAGATAGATATAATACGGATGATTATGGTATTTGGCTTATCTAAATGTTTTTTTAAATATATTTTACCTTAACGCGCCACTGGGTGGCGTTACACTATCATATAATAACCAAGTTATATATTATAATTTAACGCGGACGACGCCGAGGGTTGATGCTAGTCTTATATATAAATCTGAATGTTTCCTTACTTTAAAATATGGTCATTATCTGATATCTATCTACTCAAGGGCTAATCTTCTCGAAGTAACTTATTCATCTCTTCTCTTAAAACTTCTGCCTCCGCTTGCATTTCTTCTAAACTACGAGGCGGTTTTGATGGATGACCGGATTTGAATCTGTAAATATCGCTACGTATTTAGAACTTTATAAACTAGAATTCATGATTATTAATTCCGAATATTCAGAACAATAGGTAACTGTAATCAATTTGCAATTCGTTTGCACAAATCAATTATCCAGGGCCTTCAATGACGGTCTGTCTGTACACCGTGGGGTTTTAGTCCGTGCGAGTCGGACATAACCCACCCTCTCCCTCGAGAGGTTGGCTTATCCCTAAGGTATTTCCCCACGTTAATATAAAAAAGGGTCTGGAATTATCTAAAAAGAACTACCATAAAACATGACCAAATTTTTTTTTTAATGTTTTTTCCGTTATATATTAAATTCATTGTTAAAATAATAAACAAGGTGGGCAAGGTCACCGGTATTGGCTAGTTGAAAATACTATTGGCTTATGCTAAAAAAATATTTAGTAAGGAAACCGGATCTGGTAATTATTCAAGCAGTAATATCATCAAAGGAAGATTAAGGCTATACTTAAAATGCCATAGACTTAAGCATTATAAAATTTATTAAAAAAAGCCCACAATACAATAAATACTACAATATCTAAAGTGAATATTATACTTACTGATCGTGCTTAGCCAGCTCTAAATAAATCAAATCGTTTTCGATGAAGTCCCCCTTTTTTCTGGGCATCACGTGACAATGGAGGTGCTGGAAACATGATCTCAATTAACTTTGCATACGATAGCATATATTGATGTTTTCAGTAGCTGCAATTAACGAGTCAATATTGATTGTTAACTGAATAGAACAATCAAAGAAATCGATTAACAATAATAATCGATTTAGTCAAACTGTATTTCAATTTCAATCGGCAATTAGAAGGAAGGAGAGAGGGTCGTTTCTGGTGTTTCTCTGAAATGCATTATACACAGTTAACGGGTCAGTATCGATTGTTAATTTAATTGTAAGGTCGAAGGAATCGATTAACAATAATCATGTTTTTTAGATTAAAGAAGAACTGTTCTTTAATATCAATCTACAATTAGAAAGGAGAGAAATAAACGTTTCTACTGTTTATGTTAAGAGCGCCATACGCAGGTGATACACAGTTAACGAGTTAATATCGCTTGGTAATAGAAGAAATGATTAACTCCAGTTATCGATTTAAAGAGATGCTATTCTTCAAGTTCAATAGATAATTATAAGGAAGGGTAGAGGGGGTTATTTCTACTCTCTCTGCCTCTGGAGCATTATACGCAGTTCATACACAGTTAACGAGTTAGTATCGATTATTAGCTTAAACTAATAATAAAGGCAATCGATTAACAATAATTATCGATTTTAGTCATAGAAAAGCTTTTTTTTTATGTCATATGGAGGCAAACGAACAGCTGGGTCACCTGATGTTAAGTGATCACCACCGTCCATAGACACTAGCAACACCAAGGGAGTCGTAAGTGCGTTGCCAGCCTGTGTATGGGGGAGGGGTAGGGAGAAAAGGGAAGGAAAGGGGGAGGGGGAAGGGAAGTTGACCTCCGACGCTCTCACTGACCGAACGTTACGCAACAATGCAAGCACTGTACTTTACGTCTGTGGTCTGTGGGTCGGGTGGTACTACCCCGGACGAGCCGACCCATTCATGCTGAAACTAGTAATAGCTACAGCGTTACTCTACCACCTTTTCAACTTTAACCGATCATTGGAAGGAAGGAGATATATCTTTTCTACCACTCTCAAATTTTGTCATTCATAAGATTTTTAGTTTGTTTTTTAGGATCTTCATATACCACATGTAGAACATTTTGCAATATAACGACACAATTATATTATTTACCACGTACCTTAACAGTTTGCCCCGCGTCGGGTCCGTCCTGTATGGTCACAGTACACGACTGTGTGTTGTGAACTTTCTCCATGAGCTACAAGAACAATTTGTAAATACTACATCAAGCCACATTACTGTCAAAATCAAAATCAAAACGTCCTTTATTCAATTTAGGCCCTGAGAAGGCGCTTATGAACGTCAAAGCTACCACCGGTTCGGACAAACAGCCCAGTCATCGAGAAGAACCGGCAAGAAACTCGATCTGGTTTACCTTGTCATGTCATATATTTTTACAGTACCTAACATAAATATTTACATTCGTTATTAGTGGATGCACAGAGAGGGGCGTCATTTCCAGACGTCACAATCGTTCATGTATTGATCCACCCTATAATAATAGCCTTTAGATATTAAAACTGTTTCAATAACCATCTATATTAGGGTAGTTAATTTGCGCAAACATTTTTTTTTCGTTGCTCATGCAAAATATTAATCTACATATATAAAAAAAAATTATCACCAAGTTTGAGCTCTTAATATTAATTTTAAGTACTTACAATTTAAATTTAAAGTTTTACCATTCAAAATGCATGTAAAAAAATCTTTTTTTTTTCAAATTTCTAATGCTTACCCGGCTTTTACAATATTGCAAATCGGTTTGATGGCACTTGTGGGGAATTTCACGCTCTTCAAAATAGTCTTAGTGTTTTTTTGTGTAACTCGCACTGGTTCACCAGTAGGAGTCGTCAAAGTACAGTTTTTGCATTTTGAATCGTAAAAAACTTTAAATTTAAATAGTAAGTATTTAAAATTAATATTAAGAGCTCAAACTCGGTGAGATTTTTTTTTCTATATGTAGATTAATAATTTGCATGAGCAACGAAAAAAAAAATGTTTGCGCAAATGAACTACCCTAATCTATATACAGGCTGAAAGTTCAGAGAGTAGCAATATTTATGGAGGATACTCTGCACTCGATTCTCGCTCTAAATCAATTAAAAAATAACTGCTTAATATTTAACACAATTATCTAGAAAAATACAAAAATTATACACAATCCTCTACGCGTCTATGTTAAAACACAGTGTCAATGAACGTCGGGTGATATCACTTCCACTTGAAAGTGAACATAGGGACGGTATGAACATAACAAAAAGGTTTATTGTCCGTTTTATTATCGAAAGTTATTAACTCCGGGTCGCCCCTTGCAGCTTTGAGCACCGGTCATTGCACCTAGGTTTATTACGTTTGTGTTATACTTTTAAAAGTCTTAGAACAAACTGTATGCATCAGTATCACTGCTAAAGTACAGCGTTGATAAAATGAACCGATTTTAATGAAACCAAGGCTAAATATTACTCAGGATATGCTTTATGATTTTCTTGGTGAGGTTTTGTCGTGAATAATATCTAAGACTTGAGACACCCAAGCCAACCTCACCTGCACTTGGTGCACCCTGCTGAATAACGAACGAGGCAATGGCGAAAACGGGGTGGTAGGGTTTTACAGCCTGACTGGGTCGCAACACCATGTATATGGCGAAAAAGCTCGTCATTCGCTTCTGCGGGTCGTATTTCGGGATCAGCCTGTGCATATCCAGCTTTTCGCATGCCGGCATGACAGCGGCGACCGGCGATGGATAGTGTGTCACTCGGTGGTCGCCATTGTATTTGGATTGTACTGTGCTTACCGTCAGGCACAGTGCAGTCATTTTGCCGTGCTACAATAAAAAAAGGAAAAAAAGTACTTTAGCAGTGATGCGTGTTCAGACAAACAGACAGACATTTCGAAAATAATTGTAAAGCATTTTATTACTTATTCCAAGACACTTGCAACATTTTTTTTTCAGTAAAATCTAAGTAGTACAGACACGTTGCATTTATATTCTTATTGTATGTAAAAATAGCTAGCTAACCATAAAATTGAAAAAAAAATCGAGGAAAATCTCCTGGAAGCTTACCATCTGGACCAATCTTATAGATTTGTAGAAATCTTGAGCCTCTTCGTCGGTGAGATCTTTGTTTCTCTCAACCACACGAACGGGTGCGACCAAAACGTGTCCGGGAATTACGCATCTGTGATTACATTTATATATTAAACTAGGTCCGCCCGCGGCTCCGTTCGTCTCGAGCGTGTTGGAATATTGTTCCGCATATATCTATACTCATATTATAAAGCCGCAGAGTTTGTTTGCTCGAACGGATTGGACCAGAACTTCGATTTTGACCTCGAATAACTTTTGAACCAGTGAAGTTAACAAAAAATCACTAGAGATGTTTTTTGTAGAGAGTTAAATTTGCTAGAATATACATGCGTCAATAAAATCGAATTTTCTTATGTTATTTCCATTTAAAACGTCGACTGTGGTCGGGGTTAATATTATAATTAAGAGCTGCAATTTGGCGCGATTTTTTTGTTAAACATATTTGGAACCTATTCAGGACTATCCTGAAGAAATATTCGAACATACCCTAAATAAGGACCACCCTAACTTATTTACATATTTAAATAGGCAATTAGGAAGCTGTTAAGGACATCTGCCTGCTCTGTTGTTCAGTCGGTTTTCTTCGTTCTTTCTTATTCTGTATATGTATAAAAAAAAATGGAAAAAGTTTTTTTCTCTCTATGGTCGAAGTTAGACCAGTGGACAAGCACTCGTATACATACATTTAAACTGCTTAGGCCAGCGGTTCTCAACCTATTTCGTCAGCAACGCACTAACACATTCTTTAGAAATTCACGATATCCTGCATACATGCAATTTTTCTATAAATCTCGCGACATACTCGATGGTTGAAAACCACTGGCTCAAGTTAACATTAAGACAAATTTCTCCACCAACCTTAAGTTAACGAAGGCGTACGTCAGCTCGGATTTGTAAAAGACACAAGCGTCAAGTATTCGGACATGTCCGAAGATTTGAAAGGGACCCGCGTCCGAAGAGACGGACGGGGACGAGGCCGGACTCGTACGAACAGATTCAGCCGAATGTACGGGTAACAATGTCTTCCGGAGGGAGAGTGTATACAGAGAATATATATCCCGCCTGAAAGATACACACATAATCGTGATTTTTTAACCGACTTCCAAAAGGAGTGTAAAATCACAGTGATTTTTTAAGACGCACATCTTAAAATGGCGTATCTTGTTTGACGTCACAATCAGAGACTACAATTACTATAGTAATTTCACGTGAAATTACTGTAAACGTAGTGTGAAAATTATCAAAATATAATGGTACAATATACATGTTAATAATTTCTATAATCTCAACTGATATTACCAAAAATTCACTGTGAAATCACAGTGACTACAACTATAATAATCTCACGTGATACTACTGTAAACGTAGTGTGAAAATTATCGGAATATGATAATAACATTCGTATAAATAATTTCTACAATCTCAAATGGTTTACCAAAAATTCACAGTGAAATCACAGTGACTACAACTATTATAATTCCACGTGATATTACTGTAAACGTAGTGTGAAAATTATCAAAATATAATGGTACAATATACATGTTAATAATTTCTATAATCTCAACTGATATTACCAAAAATTCACTGTGAAATCACAGTGACTACAACTATAATAATCTCACGTGATACTACTGTAAACGTAGTGTGAAAATTATCGGAATATGATAATAACATTCGTATAAATAATTTCTACAATCTCAAATGGTTTACCAAAAATTCACAGTGAAATCACAGTGACTACAACTATTATAATTCCACGTGATATTACTGTAAACGTAGTGTGAAAATGATCGAAATATCATAATAACATACATGTTAATAATTTCTATAATCTCAAATGATATTATCAAAAACTTCACTGTGACATCACAGTTACAATTAATAAAAAATATAGTATTGTGATACTACTGAAAATTGATGATTTTATACATTTTAGATTTTTAATATAATCTCAAACGTTATTACAGATAATTAACAGTGAAAATGAATTTAAAAAAATTATAGAAAAAACTACCTTCTATGTTGAAATACGGGCATATTCCGCCTAACATTGGCGAGCTTTTGCATTGATATGTCGGCGAGTTTGTAACAAGGGCCGGAGTCTCCACAGTCGGCGAGCACCTGACAATACCACTAGTCTATCAATAAACTTTTATGGAGGGATCTTAGATATGTCATGTAGTGGTTTTTAAATATTACTAGTGGGCGCCCAGAGGTCGACATTCGACCATAGTTCATTGATTTTTTAAAGTTTGAATTTTATTAGGGTTATTTTGTCAAATGTTATTTATATTTGTATATTTATTATGTTATAGTATCATTGTAGAATGAAAAAGGGTAATTGGAACGTAAGAGTAAAATAATACACACAGTCGAGCATAGCAACCTCCTTCACAACCTTTTTTGAAGTCCTTTATTGACAGATGTCAAAATGTCTTTTTTATTTACATGTGTGTATATGTTGTGTAAAATTGAAGCAGTAGTGTGAGTAATGCAGATTTTAATTAATTAAATGTACTTCTAATGCATTTTATATAAAATAAATAGCTTTCTGCACTTCTCCTCCATATAAACTTTAACTATGCCAAATTTCACGTTCATCCGTTCGCCCAATAATAATAGCACGGAGCATGTATTCTGAGATGCTACAAAAACTCCCTGGAAAATTGTATCAAGGAGGCCGCCATCTTGTTAGAACATTGAAATTATCGGAAGAAACTGGTAATATTATTATCTACTCGACAATGACAGTAATATTCTAGAGATTAATTGCCAAAAATAAAATTAAAACTTAGTAAAATCCTCTTAAATCACAATATATTATAATACCCCTTCCTCTTCTCTCGACCATATTTGTGTGGTATTCTTTGAAGTGAAACTTCTTTAGAATCGTTATGATTTGAAACAGGATGCAACGGAAAACGACAGGTAAGAGACATAAATACAAAAATTAGTGAGGCAGAGCGAGAGAGCAAATGTCGGTGTGTATGTATATTGCACACTGTTTAATACTTGCTTGTATTTGAGCATTTAACGTGTGTTAGTATATGGCCTTTACCTATGAAATTGCCGTTTTGTATGAAAAAATTTAAACGATTTTTTTTTATATGTATTTTTTATTTGTATTAATCGAAGTCATCACCCACGCAATCAATGCATCTTTGCCAACGCAGTGGCAGTTTATTGATACCCTTCTTAAAAAAATCAGCTGGACGGGAGGCAACAAATTCTTCAAAGGCATTTTCTCCTGCCTCTCGGGTATTGATTTTTTCCCCCGCCAAGTAGTTATCCAAATTCTGGAAAATGTAGTAGTCTGTAGGCGCAAGGTCTAGTGAATAGGGCGGATGACGGAGAACTTCCAACCCCAGTTCTTGCAACTTAGAGACCGTCTGCTGTGCAGTATGAGGTCGCGCGTTGTCGTGCAGGAGCAGCGGAGACGAGCGATTGACCAATGCTGGTTGGAGATGTGCCAGCTTCTCCATCATTGTGTCTGATTAACCGCATTTAAAACTGGTGATACTTCCATTAAGTTAACTTTCTTTTTATAATATTTACAGTTTAAAAAATACACATGGAGATTTCACGGGAGTTACAAACACGAATCTATCTGGAGGAGAATTAAACTTATACAGTTTGTACAGTAATAAATTATCAAAAGTGCAACAGTTAGTATATAAAATAATTTTAGATTTATTAGATTCAACTTAATCGATTACGATTAATTTATTACTATAAGTAAAAGTAAAACTTACCGGTTTTACTTTCTTATCGGTACAAAGAGTTGAAAACGTTTGCGTCAAACAAAGCTTTGTCTTATGCAATTGTTACATAATACTAGCCCGACCAGCGAGCTTGTAACAATGCAAGACATTGACTACACACGACATTCACGTTAGACGGGCACGAATAATTGTAATTGTTGTTTATGAAATCATATAGCAAAGTTTAGCATCGTTGCTGTCACAGTAATGGCCAAACGCCTATACTATTGACCAATGTTTACACTAATGACCAATTATTTAGCTACTATTGACAATACTATTTACACTTTAAAAGCTGGCCGGCTAGGATAACCAATGTATTCATTTGGATCAACAAGATCACATCATTTATACCCTTCGATCAACAATAACTAGATAAAGGGTCACGTACAAAATCAAAGCTAACTGCTGTCCGCGTAAATATATACTTATGTAGCTATTTGTTTAAAAGGGAATTGTGTTTCTTAAAAGGGAAAAAAAAGTTTGAAAACAGTTTTAAGTTCAACCTAATTATAGCCTAGTAATACCTGACCTGACTGACTACCTAATAATGACACCTAGTAATAAAGTCACAAATGTTCAAAATATTATCTAATACTTACGATAAAACGAGCATAGCAATAAATTAATGAAAATAATAATGAAAAGATAACATAAACAACATCTAGTGTGAATTCAACCTTAACACTCACTGAATAAAGTACTTTTTCCCGTTATTGTGCGTGTTTGTGTGTCGTTGGCGAGATTTGGCCAAATATTTGTACCACAGGTTTAAAATCGGTAATTTTGTTCAAACTTTGATATTATTTGTGAGGTTAAAACTTAAAATAAATATGCGGCGTCAAAAATTTGGAATAATATACCTCCCCCATTACAGGCGAAAAGCAAATTTATATTAAAAAAATTAATTAAACAAGAAATTCTTGAGCAACAAAGGTTAGGTCATTTATAATTATAATTTCATTAAAAGATTTGACGCATAATTCACAATATCATTAACAATATGCAACGCCTTTTTTTATCTTTTTCTCTCATATTAAAATTAAAATTATTTTATTTTTGTATGGGCCCTTAATTTAATTTAATTATATGTATAGCAATAGATAGATATTTTAAGTTTATGTTTACGACTTGGGCGCGAAATAATAAGTAATGTTTACTTGTATTTCAGCCGGGAAATTTTGAGGCCTAGCTGAAAACCAGCGCTGTTTTCAAAGGCGGCAATACGCTGACGCTAGAGGTCTCTTTGTCATAGTTTTACTTTTTTACGGTTAAGGTTTTTTTTGTACACTTATACTATGGCAATAAATATATTTCTTTCTTTCTTTCTTTCTAATGCAATACAAAAGTCCTACTTTTTATATACTCACTAATGTATTGTCATGTTGACGATCCTAAAATAAATAAACAATTATGACTTCGTTTACCTCTCCCCAGGGGTCGACACAGAGCGCGTGTCCGTACGAACGCCTCTTCGGGTTATGGTGTCCAGTTTGTGCAGCAGCTACCACATAGCACTGGTTTTCTATCGCTCTAGATCTAGAAAAACAAAAATTCATATATACGATCATTATTCTTTACACTTGGAAGGTGTATCCCAAATTTCTAGATGTTTCTAAAGGCGAAATATTATTATTTTTATGTCATAGCTGGCAAACGAACAGGTGGGTCACCTGATGTTATCACCACCGTCCATAGACACTAACAACACCAGGGCAGTCGAAAGTGCGTTGCCAGCCTGTGTTCCGAGGAGGGGAGCTGGGCCTCCGCCGCTCTCACTAACCTAACGAAACGCAAGAATGCAAGCACTGTTACTTCACGTCGGTTTTTTGTGAGAGGGTGGTACTACCCGGACGAGCCGACCCATTCATGCTGAAACCAATAATAGCTTCAGCGTGACTCTACCACCTACATGATTATTTATATTATTATTCTAAAGTGGGGCTATGCAGGCCTTAGTCCTGTAATACTGCGACCAGTAATGATCTATTTTAATCACCCCACATTACTACAGCTCCCAACCTATTTAAGAACTGCAGGACTTTTTTGGTTGAGGCACTTTTCCGATACGAAATACACATAAGAGTTGTTGAGATATGTATGCCTGGTACACATATATGTTTCAACAACTCATATATGTATGAATAGTTTAGCTTAACTTAGGTTAGCTCAGATAGGTCGCGAATTGCATGAAACAGGCAACAGCCAAGCCGACGTGTGCCGTGCACCCTTGAGCTGGTTGCCCAAACAAAATCGGTTGAGTGCCTTAAGCGTTCGCCTTAGTAGTCCGGTGAATCTGTTAAGACCTTGCTAGGTCAATAGCGTAGTCAGAAACAAAAAAAATTTTCGTTGAGAGCATCTGTACCTTATCCGGGAGACAATACGTTCTTTCCCAGAATTCGGTTTCGTGTAGGTCTCGGTGGATCCCGAATCATTTATGGGAGTTATATCCACACTGTCACAAAAAGGTTTCTGTTTCGAAAGGCTAATACTAATATTACCAAGTAACAGTATACATCTTCTGACAACAGACAGATACCCTATCTAGCTTGATTATATTTAGTGCTTTGAAATATATTCAGTTTGATAATTGAAACGGTCAAGTTTAAATATATGAAAGACAAGAATAAAAAATGAACTACAAGTTACAAGAAGAGATTTTGTCGGGATCTTGGAATGTCTTGTAGTGGATTTTATATTCTGTTCATAATTTCGTGTTATTTGATTCTATATTTTGTAATATAGTTTGGTTATTGTGCAAAAGTCAAGTGGATGGCAAATAATACCAAGGAGCATGGATTCAGACTTGCCACAAAAACTCCCCGGAAAGTTCTAACAAGACGGCCACCATCTTCATAGTTCATTGAAATTATCGCAAGAAACTTGTATTATCTTACTAGACAATGGCAGTAATAATCTTATAGCGTACTGGCCATATAAAAGTGTCTATGCACACTGGCCTCTTTGAAAAGACGACATATTCCATGTCAGACGGATATATATTCGTCCTCGACAGACAAGTTAAATATTAAAAGTGTCGATTGCAAAGTCCGTGTTTGATTTTCACATATATATTATATGAACACGTTCCAAAAATCTACTAGAAGATTGGTACCCAAGAGTAAGATAAAAGTTATAAGAAACTTAAATACACTTATTACTAACTTAAAATATTTGAAAGAATTATTTTAATTTTTTTTTTTGTTTTATATCTTTATTTTTTTGTTAATCAACAAGCAAACATTGATAAAACAAAGAATATTTTATATAATAGCCATAAATGTTAAGGACATTACTAACAAATTCTTAAAATTCTAAGCCGATACCGCGCTGAAGTTGAAAATCTATCACCAAACACTTGTTGTTGGGTTCCGGCAGATGCACTTTTTTTTTTGTTCAACAGTTACGCGCTTGGCCACAATCCCACCTGATGGTAAGTGACGATGAGGCCGACGATGTATCGTGCTTACCCACTAGATGCCTGTTCACTCCACTCTTGAAGACTCCCAAGATATAAGATGACGGGAATGTGGAACCAATTAACCACGTAAGGGTGGAAACCCTCCCGGCGTCTAGTCGTCCTCTGATCGAATGGGAACGGTGGAATTATATTATGTAATTCTTGTGCACACTCTCCAAAGTATAACCTACTGAGAAGAAACACTGAGAGACAAGCTAGTTTTAAACTGAGTATTCTTGTATCCCACAGCGCTTCATCACCGACAAGCCGACGAGCACGACGAAAGAGCGGCCAGCTGATATTTGGCTGATCCATCCCATAAGTGACAACAATATTCCACACATGAGCGTAATTGAGCTTGGTACAGAGTAAGAAGCTGCTCTGATGTGAAATATCGCTTAACTTTAAAGAGGATCCCAAGTTTCCTCGCAGCTGTTCTTGCTTTCTGTTCAATTGAGCAACCGAAATTGAGGTCCGATGTTAGCTGGATCCCAAGAAGCTCGAGATCGTCATTCACTTGCAGGGAAACACCTTGAAAAGTACGAGTCAAGTTGAACGGACTCCGTTTTGTAGAGAAGAGACACGCCTGTGTCTTTTCGGCGTTAGATTTAACCAGGTTTGAATAACCCCAATGGGCAACAAACCTTTTTTTATATTCACGAGGGGAAATCCATCATGGACACCCACCCTCCCGGGGTAGAGAGTGGGTTATGTTCGACTCCTACGGACTAAAACCCTCCGATGTACCTCTACTGCCTTGATGGGGCGACACGGGCTCGAGCTAGCTAGCCTCATCCTGAGCCTCCCGCGCTAAAAAGAGACAGCCTGGTACATCCCGGATGTCTCTCAGACAGCCAAACCGGTGAAATGGAGAGACGGACCCCCGGCCCATCTCCCCTTGGTACAGCTTAAAATCGGCAACAAACCTAAGGCTTTTATTCAGACGTTCGACCATGGCCTCTGTCTCAATAAGGATTTCAAGTCAGTTCTTCTCTAGGTTTATGGTTTATCGTGTATACCAACTTAGACCACTTCGTCATTTAACATCCGATGGGACTGTGCTTAAACGTCAAAACCTGTACGGTGTTATTACAAAAATGTTAAATACGTATTGAATACTTGCTTTAAAAAGGTTTCATATAATTTTATTTCTTTATTGTATCACGGCAAAATGACTGCACTATGCCTGATGGTAAGCACAGTACAATCCTAAAAGAATGGCAACCACCGAGTGACACACTATCCATCGCCGGTCGCCGCTGTCATGCCGGCCTGCAAAAAGCTGGATATACACAGGCTGATACCGAAACTCGACCCGCAGAAGTGAATCAGTATGACGGGCTTTTTCGTCATATACATGGTGGTTGTGACGCAGTCATACTGTAAACCCTACCAGCCCGCTTTCGCGATTGCTTCGTTCGTTATTCAGCAGGGTGCACCACGTGCAGGTGAGGTTGGATTGGGTGTCTCAAGTCTTGTGATGTTATTTGACACCCCTTACACCCAAAGTTCAAGTTCGCGTTATCCTTTTTCGCAAATCTAACCTAAAGTAACAGAAACGAGACAAAAAAGCAAGATGGCGAACATTCAGCGACAGCGGTGCATTTAATACGAGTGCCTTTTTAAAGCAAGTGTTCAATACGTATTTAACTTTTTTGTAATAACACCGATAAAGTATTAACAAAAAAAAACATGGTCGTAGGGTAAAGGACATATTTGCTCTTATTTCTCTTCCATACGAGAGCCATGCGAAGCCGGAGCCATCAACTTGTCCTTACTAATATTATAAATCAGTTTTTGCCGTGTCCATGTGTAAATCGATTTCGTCCGGCTGCACGCATTTCACGCGCATGACTCGTTGTCACGTTCCGCCTGAGCCGAGCGTGCAAGCGAGAGCGCGACACAAGCGATAGAGAGGCGCGATCGACCTAAGCGTTCGGCTTGTATAGCATCTATCTCTCTTCTTCTCCATTAGCCGATCCGTCTGAGCCGTTATCACGTAAAAGCATCGTCCGTAAACCAACTTTATAGATAACCAATTTTTTTTTTTTGTTACGATTTCAGCGCCTTAACTCCTCGTCCGATTAGTATGATATAATGCAAAAACATTCTTAGAAATACAGTAAAGACGTACGGTACTTTTAATACGCACAAATATATCGTTCCCGAGGGCTAAGGCAAAGAGCGAGGACGAAGACAAAGTCGCGAGCAGAATCTAGTAAGAAAGAAATCGTAAGATTAATTTCTACGAGTTATTTACCTGAGCAGGACGTGCCAATGAGCTTCACCGGTCGTATGCGTGAAAGCCGATGGGTAAGTTAGTATCTCTGCACGCATTATGCTCAATGCGGTACCCAGCTCCGGGAAACGAAGATCGTAACATATCGCCATTCCTGCGAAGGTAATTAAAAAAAAAGCGATTTAAAAAAAATACACGAGAACTTCCTTGACTATAGACAGATGACAGACTTGAACTAGCTTTGCATAAGCTTAGCTATATCTCAATCGCTATACATTCCGTATCCGATGAAGAGTTCCCGTGTTGAGCGGTACTTTTGACAGGAGATAAAGTTATGATTTCGCGTCATAACATGCTAGTAAAGCATGACCGAGCGTATTACGGTTGCTCGGCTTGCGACATAATCTTGATGTTTTGTATCGAAACTGTACAGCCCATTATATGTTTGGTTAATTAAGAAACTGCGTAAAAAGGTATATAATTATAGCTCCGAGTGTAAACAGATGTAAAAACCAGACTATTGTTAATAATTTCAATATATAAATTATGAAAATTAAATAACTCAACCTATAATCATATATATAGGTTAAGCATATACGTGAAGCCCAAACTTTGTATCCCTTTTTGAGAGTAATGCGCGAACGGATGAACGTGAAACTTGGCATAGTTAAAGTTTATATGGAGGAGAAGTACAGAAACCTATTTATTTTATATAAAATGCATTAGAAGTACATTAAATTAATTAAAATACGCATTACTCACACTACTGCTTAAATTTTAGACAACATATACACATGTAAATAAAAAAGACATTTTGACATCTGTCAATAAAGGACTTCAAAAAAGGTTGTGAAGAAAGGTAGCCCGGTGAAGCTGTTAAGACCTTGCTGGGTGAATAGCGTAGTTAGTTCGAAAAAAAAAAAAAAGAAGGCTGCTATGTATGTATTATTTTACTCTTAACGTTCCAATTACCCTTTTTCATTCTACATTCAACAATGGTATTATAACATACAACTATTATTATAATATTTATCCCTTTAAAAAATCAATGAACTATGGTCGAATGTCGACCACTGGGCGCCCACTAGTTAATTTTAAAACTCAAAACGAGGAGTTTTTGGCGGGATCTTAGTCTGTCATGTAGTGGATTTTATTTTTTATTCATAATCTTGTGTTACTTGACTCTGTATTGTGTAAAATTGGTGGTGTTTTATGTAATATAGTTTGTTTATTGTGCATAAGTGAAGTGAATAGAAAATAATACCACGGACCATGAATTCTGAGATGCCACAAAAACTCCATGGAAAGTTCTAACAAGGGAGCCACCATCTTGTTAGAATATTGAATTAATTACTCGACAATGGAAATCAACAAACTCTCTGGAACATATTTTATAATGTACATTGAAACAAAACATTGACACTGGCAAATGCGTCTGCGGAGCCAAAACAAGAAGAAGAAGAAGAAGAACTCAAAACGGCAGTCTTTGTACTGCCTCGACTTTTTTTAAACTTTTTTCTGCTTTATTTTATTAATCAGATAAAAAATCGTTTTAAATGTAGTGTCGCTTATACGGTGAGCAACACTTAAGATATCATCTTAAATTTTATAGTACAGACAATCTACACCTGGGCCATATTATTGATATCTTGCCATGTATATAGGTGGATTTTTTCTCAATTTTTCCGTCTCTATTCGGTTAGGTTAGGTTATCTCCTCATTGAACAGGTCAAGCGGACGAGGAGAGGCGGCTGATGTGTACCCAGTCTGCCTCTCTATAGGTAGGAGTCCGTCGGTTACCTTCTTTCGAGCGGACCAGTCGGATGGTACACTGTGGGGTTTAGTCCGTGCGAGTCGAACATAACCCACTCTCTCCCCCGGGAGGGTAGCGTATCCATAAGGGATTTTCCCACGGAAATTTAAAAAAAAACGTGGCTGGGATGCAGTCTCGCAACCGGGCTGCGGAGTTTGCTCACGCTCCCCGTGACACCCCCACCATATTGTGGTGTACGGTTTGCCATGGAGTTTTTGTCGGTTAAAGTCGCCGAAAGGCACCGACACCGCTGCGTCCCAGTGCGCAGTGAGCAGTCGACCGAGCTCAGGTCCCCGAGCCTGACAGTCCATGAGGATAAGTAACCAAATCCTTAACACCAGGCTATGGTTACATCACGATAACCCATGACCGAAAGTTCTGCCTTAGTCGCAAGACTTGGAAACTACGTCCATCGACACTCATCCTTCTAGAATGATCTCGAACAAAATCGATAAACTCATAGAAACATAAGATTCGGTGATTCTTAGTAAGATTCATCGATGCGTGGGAAAGATATAACATTGAAAAACCTTATCGCTAGAAAAGTAAATACTAAAAATCACACGCGTCACGAAACTTCACCATTACTTTGATGTGTTATCGGTGCCATAAATCAAACTACCTTCGTTATGAGTCATAGAATAGACCATAAAATTACATCTTAGACATTTTCACCTATCGTCTATACATTTTAAAATTCTGTGACTCACGTAATGGCGTTGTTAGAGTAAAATTTATTTCCCTTCATATAACTGTCCGTAACAATCAAAAGCACTACATGAAAAATAGGGTTTCTATAATTGACATTTATTTATCTTTAAGTTGTCTCATTCTTATACATCAGTACATATTATAAACAAAGTCCTCTGCCACGTCTGCCTGTCTGTCTGTTCGCGATAAACTCAAAAAAACTACTGAACGGATCTTTATGCGGTTGTCACCAGTAGATAAAGTGAGTCACGAGGAAAATTTAGGTATATAATTTGTCAAGATTTTTTTTATTATCAGGGCAGGACAACGTCAGCTACGCCTGCTAGTCTATACTAATAGGTATTTACCTATGAAATTGCCGTTCTGCAGTACTGGCCATTTCAAATCAAAATAATTTTTGTTTGGCTAAGAATTCTAATTTCAAATTAATTTTATTTTAAAAACATGGAATTCTTCTTCCAAAACTAGTCATTTGTTTTTGATTAGCGTTACATTTTCATCGCATTTCAATCTTTTTTGTCATCATGGATACGTTAAAAATTCGAGTAATTATGGAATATGAGTACCGTCGTGGCAGCAACGCGGCACAAGCGGCACGCAACATCAACGACGTTTACGGAGCTAACACTACAAACCAACGCACCACCTGTTATTGGTTTGCTCGCTTCCGTTCTGGGAATTTCGACCTGAAAAATGAACCTCGCGGTCGTCCGAAGACTTTGGTCGACAATGACGAATTAAAGGCGATTGTGGAAGCTGATGATACACAATCTACGGCTGAATTAGCAGCAGCTTTCGACGTTAGCGTCAAAACAATATTGGTCCATTTGCGTCATATTAACAAGGTAAAAAAGCTTGACAAATGGGTGCCCCACGAACTCAATGATCGTGAGCATTACTGCAGATGTGTACTGTGAAGAACTGAACACAATGATGGAGAAGCTGGCACATCTCCAACCAGCATTGGTCAATCGCTCGTCTGCGCTGTTCCTGCACGGGACCGCGACCTCATACTGCACAGCAGACGGTCTCCAAGTTGCAAGAACTGTGGTTGGAAGTTCTCCGTCATCCGCCCTACTCACCAGACCTTGCGCCTACAGACTACTACTACTTTTTCCAGAATTTGGATAACTCCTTTGCGGGAAAAATATTCAATACCCGAGAGGCAGTACAAAAGGTCTTTGAAGAATCTGTTGCCTCCCGTCCAGCTGATTTCTTTAAGAAGGGCATCAATAAACTGCCACTGCGTTGGCAAAGATGTATTGATTGCATGTGTGATTACGTCGATTAATACAAATAAAAATACATGAAAAAAATTCGTTTAAATGTTTTCATACAAAACGGCAATTTCATAGGTAAAGACCTAATATTATAACGCTGGAGAGTTTGTTTGTTTGGTTAAACGCGTTAATCTTAGGAACTACTGGTCCGATTTGAAAAATTCATTTATGTTAGATTTATCGAGGAAGGCTATATCATTAAGAGCAATAGGAGCGAAGCACAAATGAACAATGTTTCAAAATCCTTTTTTTCCTTTCGAGAGTTTTCGCTGCGTGTTAACGTTACCCCAAAGCAATATGTGAACGATAGCGACGTCTGGAAGTGACGTCACTCTCTGTGCAGCCACTAAAAACGAATATAGCTTTATGTGTCTATTATGTTGTAATAATAAAGAAATATGTTAGTTACTATGAAAAGATATACCAGATCGAGGTTCTTCTCGATGACTGGGTTGTTTTCCGAACCGGTGGTAGTTTTGACGTTCAAAAGTGCCTTCTCAGTGCCTAAATTGAATAAGGAATATTTTGATTTTGAAAGTAAGTAATCCACGCGAACGAAATCCCGGACAGAACCCAGTTTTGTCTATAGCTGAAAAATTTACCAAGAAAGTAGACACAGAAGAGGTAAGTGTCTTGTACGTGACTGAATCACGTTAACTATTAAAATAACTTTTTAACTTGATGCACATTAACTTTTATCTTATACATCACGTTCTTTGATAACTAATCTAGACGCGGAAGTAAAATTGTTGCATTTCTTTTTTGTACTCTTCAATATCATACTGGAATTTTACTGGCGGTTAGAAAACTTATTAGAGTATAAACTAAATCGTATGTCGTTATTTTCTCACTACATTTCCATACTATCCTGTTAGGGTAACCTTACATTTGTGTACTCAGTCTGGCTGCCTATTAGGACGGAGCCCGGCGGCCACGTTCCGCCGGGCCGACCTTTGGGGCGGCTATCCAAGAGGAATAGCGTAGTTCGATCCCTTGCCGCCCCAACAATACGGTCGGACGGTACACCGTGGGATTTTAGTCCGTGCGAGTCGGACATAACATAACCCATCCTCTGCCCCGAGAGAGTGGCGTATCCATAAAGGATTTCTGAGTGTGCTGCGTGAGAGGGACAGCGCCGCATTCTGCTTGCAGCGGTAGGGAGAAATTGGGATTTGTCGCTAGTATATAATAGCGAACAGGTATGGAATGTGATGGCCTCTTTCTGCGAGGAGGTTATCTCGCAGAAGGAGGCGGCGGAGAGTGCCCGGGAGGAAGACCCTCTAAGTGGCCCTCCTCCCCAACGGAGAACCGGCGGGAAGAGGCGGCGATTTGCTCAACTCCTCCAGCCACCGTAGCCGGACCTGAAGGGACGGGCCAGAGTGCCCATCTCCACATTACACAGGTCCAACTAACGAGGGGAAGCAGCTGGTGTGTACTCAGTCTGTCTCTATATTAGGTCTGAGCCCACCGGTCACCTTCCACCAGACAAACCGTTGTGGCGGCTATCCAAGGTTGAGTAGCAAGTACGATCCCTTGCCATCCCAACAAATACGGCCTGTCAGTACACCGTGTGGTTTTTGTCCTTGCGAATCGGACATATCCCACTCTCCCCCCGCGAGGGTGGGTATCCATAAGGGATTTCCCTTCATTTCCCTACATTAATAAAAAAAGGGTAGCCTTATAGAATCGTCGACACAATTTTGATTATACTTGGATATTTTTGGACTCAACTTTTATTATATCAATCTAACAACATCGATTGAGTGATATAAACCCTTATTAATTGGGTACAGAAACCCCCAATAGCTGGGATGTAGAAACGTCCGAACGTGTAAACAAGCACCGGTAAGGACATTAATTTGGCGTTCTTCTTGACACCGCAATACAGTTGTACCAAGATATTGTACAGCGCCATACATACATAGGTGCATAAACGTCTTAACATACACTTAACATTCTTGATAAACTAATGTAAGTCGGCAAAAACTTAGATGTGCTGGATTTAGTACAACACCGATATAATTTAAATACTAGAACCAATGACAGATCGGCCATTCTATATTTCAGGTTCATTAAGCCCAGGAACAGTTGTTTAGGTAATAGTGTTAGGTTCTCCATTGCACTGGTTTGGCCGTCTGGGAGACAGTCGGGATGTACCCCTGGCTGTCTCTCTTTAGCGCGGGAGGCCCAGGATTAGGCTGGGCCGGCTGCCCGGAGCGACATGGTTGCTAACTAGCTCGAGCCCGTGTCGCCCCATCAAGGCAGTAGAGGTACATCGGGGGGTTTTAGTCCGTGGGAGTCGGACATAAAGAATTTCCCCTCGTCAATAAAAAAAAAAAGGTTCTACAACAAAGTAGTACTAGTGTCGATTAGACAGTCCCTGCTCCTCTGGCCAAAAGGTGTAAGAAGGTAGCATGGGGTTTTAGTCCGTGCGACTCGGGCATATCCATCCTCTGTTGCCCGGCGAGATGGATATCCGTTAGGGATTTCCCCATGGAAAAAAAATAAAATAAAGGTTCTACAACAAAGTCCTATAGCACAATACCGATTTGCCGGGTAGTCAGTTCAAGCGCCATATCAAACAGGGTTTAATGTCCAAAGGGTATTATTATAGGGTGGGTCAATATGTGAACGATGGTGACGTCTAGAAATGACGCCTCTTTTTGTGCATTCACCAAAAACGAATGTAATGAAAATATGTATGACGAAAAAATAAACCAGATCGAGTTTCTTGCCGATTCTTCTCGAGGAGTGGTTCGTTTGTCCGAACCGGTGGTAGTTTTGACGGCGCCTACTTAGGGCCCTATTCGAATAAAGTATCTTTGATTTTGTATAGAAGCTAACAGCAACACTTTTACACAATTATGGATTCTATATTTACAAGCGAAAGTAACGAAAGTTATTGAGACCCTAACTATACAGACAAAGCCAATAAACGTTTTTGAGACCATAAATTTACAGATGAAATCTGTAATGTATGTCATGAGGATGATACAAACATGTTGGTAGGTTATATACACTCGTGATTGTATCATATTGTAGCAAACTGATTAACGAACGAATTGCATTATCTTTAACTTCATGTTATCTATATATATATATATATATACGCTGAATTAGCAGCAGCTTTCGACGTTAGCGTAAAAACAATATTGGTCCATTTGCGTCATATTAACAAGGTAAAAAAGCTTGACAAATGGGTGCCCCACGAACTCAATGATCGTGAGCATTACTGCAGATGTGTACTGTAAAGAACTGAACACAATGATGGAGAAGCTGGCACATCTCCAACCAGCATTGGTCAATCGCTCGTCTGCGCTGTTCCTGCACGGGACCGCGACCTCATACTGCACAGCAGACGGTCTCCAAGTTGCAAGAACTGTGGTTGGAAGTTCTCCGTCATCCGCCCTACTCACCAGACCTTGCGCCTACAGACTACTACTACTTTTTCCAGAATTTGGATAACTCCTTTGCGGGAAAAATATTCAATACCCGAGAGGCAGTACAAAAGGTCTTTGAAGAATCTGTTGCCTCCCGTCCAGCTGATTTCTTTAAGAAGGGCATCAATAAACTGCCACTGCGTTGGCAAAGATGTATTGATTGCATGTGTGATTACGTCGATTAATACAAATAAAAATACATGAAAAAAATTCGTTTAAATGTTTTCATACAAAACGGCAATTTCATAGGTAAAGACCTAATATTATAACGCTGGAGAGTTTGTTTGTTTGGTTAAACGCGTTAATCTTAGGAACTACTGGTCCGATTTGAAAAATTCATTTATGTTAGATTTATCGAGGAAGGCTATATCATTAAGAGCAATAGGAGCGAAGCACAAATGAACAATGTTTCAAAATCCTTTTTTTCCTTTCGAGAGTTTTCGCTGCGTGTTAACGTTACCCCAAAGCAATATGTGAACGATAGCGACGTCTGGAAGTGACGTCACTCTCTGTGCAGCCACTAAAAACGAATATAGCTTTATGTGTCTATTATGTTGTAATAATAAAGAAATATGTTAGTTACTATGAAAAGATATACCAGATCGAGGTTCTTCTCGATGACTGGGTTGTTTTCCGAACCGGTGGTAGTTTTGACGTTCAAAAGTGCCTTCTCAGTGCCTAAATTGAATAAGGAATATTTTGATTTTGAAAGTAAGTAATCCACGCGAACGAAATCCCGGACAGAACCCAGTTTTGTCTATAGCTGAAAAATTTACCAAGAAAGTAGACACAGAAGAGGTAAGTGTCTTGTACGTGACTGAATCACGTTAACTATTAAAATAACTTTTTAACTTGATGCACATTAACTTTTATCTTATACATCACGTTCTTTGATAACTAATCTAGACGCGGAAGTAAAATTGTTGCATTTCTTTTTTGTACTCTTCAATATCATACTGGAATTTTACTGGCGGTTAGAAAACTTATTAGAGTATAAACTAAATCGTATGTCGTTATTTTCTCACTACATTTCCATACTATCCTGTTAGGGTAACCTTACATTTGTGTACTCAGTCTGGCTGCCTATTAGGACGGAGCCCGGCGGCCACGTTCCGCCGGGCCGACCTTTGGGGCGGCTATCCAAGAGGAATAGCGTAGTTCGATCCCTTGCCGCCCCAACAATACGGTCGGACGGTACACCGTGGGATTTTAGTCCGTGCGAGTCGGACATAACATAACCCATCCTCTGCCCCGAGAGAGTGGCGTATCCATAAAGGATTTCTGAGTGTGCTGCGTGAGAGGGACAGCGCCGCATTCTGCTTGCAGCGGTAGGGAGAAATTGGGATTTGTCGCTAGTATATAATAGCGAACAGGTATGGAATGTGATGGCCTCTTTCTGCGAGGAGGTTATCTCGCAGAAGGAGGCGGCGGAGAGTGCCCGGGAGGAAGACCCTCTAAGTGGCCCTCCTCCCCAACGGAGAACCGGCGGGAAGAGGCGGCGATTTGCTCAACTCCTCCAGCCACCGTAGCCGGACCTGAAGGGACGGGCCAGAGTGCCCATCTCCACATTACACAGGTCCAACTAACGAGGGGAAGCAGCTGGTGTGTACTCAGTCTGTCTCTATATTAGGTCTGAGCCCACCGGTCACCTTCCACCAGACAAACCGTTGTGGCGGCTATCCAAGGTTGAGTAGCAAGTACGATCCCTTGCCATCCCAACAAATACGGCCTGTCAGTACACCGTGTGGTTTTTGTCCTTGCGAATCGGACATATCCCACTCTCCCCCCGCGAGGGTGGGTATCCATAAGGGATTTCCCTTCATTAATAAAAAAAGGGTAGCCTTATAGAATCGTCGACACAATTTTGATTATACTTGGATATTTTTGGACTCAACTTTTATTATATCAATCTAACAACATCGATTGAGTGATATAAACCCTTATTAATTGGGTACAGAAACCCCCAATAGCTGGGATGTAGAAACGTCCGAACGTGTAAACAAGCACCGGTAAGGACATTAATTTGGCGTTCTTCTTGACACCGCAATACAGTTGTACCAAGATATTGTACAGCGCCATACATACATAGGTGCATAAACGTCTTAACATACACTTAACATTCTTGATAAACTAATGTAAGTCGGCAAAAACTTAGATGTGCTGGATTTAGTACAACACCGATATAATTTAAATACTAGAACCAATGACAGATCGGCCATTCTATATTTCAGGTTCATTAAGCCCAGGAACAGTTGTTTAGGTAATAGTGTTAGGTTCTCCATTGCACTGGTTTGGCCGTCTGGGAGACAGTCGGGATGTACCCCTGGCTGTCTCTCTTTAGCGCGGGAGGCCCAGGATTAGGCTGGGCCGGCTGCCCGGAGCGACATGGTTGCTAACTAGCTCGAGCCCGTGTCGCCCCATCAAGGCAGTAGAGGTACATCGGGGGGTTTTAGTCCGTGGGAGTCGGACATAAAGAATTTCCCCTCGTCAATAAAAAAAAAAAGGTTCTACAACAAAGTAGTACTAGTGTCGATTAGACAGTCCCTGCTCCTCTGGCCAAAAGGTGTAAGAAGGTAGCATGGGGTTTTAGTCCGTGCGACTCGGGCATATCCATCCTCTGTTGCCCGGCGAGATGGATATCCGTTAGGGATTTCCCCATGGAAAAAAAATAAAATAAAGGTTCTACAACAAAGTCCTATAGCACAATACCGATTTGCCGGGTAGTCAGTTCAAGCGCCATATCAAACAGGGTTTAATGTCCAAAGGGTATTATTATAGGGTGGGTCAATATGTGAACGATGGTGACGTCTAGAAATGACGCCTCTTTTTGTGCATTCACCAAAAACGAATGTAATGAAAATATGTATGACGAAAAAATAAACCAGATCGAGTTTCTTGCCGATTCTTCTCGAGGAGTGGTTCGTTTGTCCGAACCGGTGGTAGTTTTGACGGCGCCTACTTAGGGCCCTATTCGAATAAAGTATCTTTGATTTTGTATAGAAGCTAACAGCAACACTTTTACACAATTATGGATTCTATATTTACAAGCGAAAGTAACGAAAGTTATTGAGACCCTAACTATACAGACAAAGCCAATAAACGTTTTTGAGACCATAAATTTACAGATGAAATCTGTAATGTATGTCATGAGGATGATACAAACATGTTGGTAGGTTATATACACTCGTGATTGTATCATATTGTAGCAAACTGATTAACGAACGAATTGCATTATCTTTAACTTCATGTTATCTATATATATATATATATATATATATCTATCTGAAATAGTTTACCTTTCAAATAGTGAAATAATTTATCAAATCGGTGCAATGCTTCCAAAGTTTACTTTCCTCATAATATATAATAATGTAAATGTAACATGTCTGTACGTTTTCGATTTTTGTGAAAAAAAACGTTGCAGGTATCTAGGAATAAATAATAGAATACATTACAATCATATTTAGAAATGTCTGTCTGTCTGTCTGTCTGTCTGTTTGTATGAACACGCATCACTGCTAAAGTACTGGGTTCACAATAAAACCTCGGCATAACCTCGGGAGTAACTTAGTCCTTGTTTCATTAAAATCGGTCCACTCTATCAGAAGTTATTGTAGTTTTAAAGACGACGCGGCGTAAGTCCGAGAGAAAAGTAGATAAAATGGACATTCAAATGACTTGTTAATCACTGTTTACAGCCAGCTTTATAAATATAGATGAGTTTAAAGAAATCTCGCGAAAATCAAGGAATACACCCAAATTAATAACATTTTTGGAGCCCCTAAATTTACAGATAAATCCAAAGAATACGCCAAAATTAATAAAAATGTAGGAGACCCTAGATTTACAGATGAAAACTGTTTAGAATCTAAGTATACAGATAATGACAATTTCTGCTCCCTTAAACCGAAGCACAGTTCTGAATCCTTACGTGAACAGATAATAGCAATGAAAATTTATGTAACTCTAAAGTTACACATAAAACTAATAAAAGTTTATGTAACCAAAAATTTGCAGATAAATAAATCCATTGAAAATTTCTAAGACTCTAAATTTACAGATAACAACAATGACAATTTCTAATCCCTTAAATCTATACTAATATATAAAGCTGACGAGTTTGTTTGTTTGTTTGGTTGAACGCTATGGTCTCAGGAACTACCAGTCCGATTTGAGAAAGTCTTTCGGTTTTACATAGGTCATTTATCGAGGAAGGCTTTAGGCTATATATAATCACGCTAAAACCAATAGAAGCAGAGCACCAATGAAGAATGTATCAAAATCGGGCACTTTTTTTGCTTTTGAGCGATTACGTTATTATTATATACGTTGCCATGGTAACGTGGTAAGTAGTAGTAGTAATAATATTCGTTCAATAGGACAGGCGAACGAATTAATCCATACTGCCAATTCTGAAGTTATGTGGTAAGTATCAAAGCTAAAATTTTCAAATTTTATTTTGTTTTCCTATTCAAATAGTTCATACTACTTTTATTTAACAGTTTTTTTGGTCATTTGTAGCCATATCCATTCATCAAAAAGTTGTTATTTTAATTGTACATACACAAACTTTATTTTTATAATACGTGATACAGAACAAATAAAAAATTAGAAATAAAA
>MU159016.1:1090076-1210079 GCA_015888305.1 Antheraea pernyi
TGCTGCCTATGTATTCGTCCGTGTGAAATTGATCAATCATATGTTACAACTGCGTGAGACGTGTGCCTTACTGACTCCAAGAATAAATATACATAATTGAAAGACATATATTTGTATGTAATATGAATTATATCATCTTTTTGGTCAATTTTGCGGCCATATTGTTTTATTTACCACGTTTGCGTCTACATAACTCAGTTATATAGACGTAACGTATAAGAATAACATAAGTATATCGACAATACGGGCAAATTATATCTCTCTATAAAATAAAAGATTTAAGATATATTGTTCGATAATGTATAGTATAATTTTCATTACTTTTTTATATAGTGTTAGTGAGCACTGAGTTTGGTATATAGTAGGTTGAAGTTCCAGGTATGCTGCTGATGATAAATCCCATCACATTCGATATACTATTAGTATTCATATATCTAATGTACACGTTACATGTTACAGTAGATGGCGTTCGCATCGTAGTTACAAATGTTTTTGAAAAAGCGTTTACACAACCACTTACAATTTTACATTTCTTTAATAAATTTTTATAAAGCGCGTGCGGAGCCGCGGGTAACAGCTAGTTTACAGATAAAACCAATGCGGATTTCTGAAACTCTAAATCTGCAGATAAAACCAATTTAAATATCTGAGACACAAAATTTTAATATAAATCCATTAAAAAATTCCTGAGACTCTCTAAATTTACAGATAAATCTAATGCAAATTATGAAAACCTTATATTGATTGATAAAGCCAAAGAACATTACTAAGATAAATATTAGCAAATAGACCTATAGAAAATTATTGAGACCCCAAAAGTTACAGCTAAACCCAATAACAATTCCCGAGACCCTAAATTTACATACAAACGCAATGAAAATTTACGAGACTTTAAACTGACATATAAAACCACTTAAAATTATTGAGACACTAAATTTACAGATGCTCCCAATGTACATTATTAAAACCCTTTAAAGTTACAACTAAAGCCAATAAAATTCATAAAGACCCTAAATTTGCAAATAAAGGCAATAACAAAACGTACCAACCATCCCGATAGGAGTCTCAACAGGAGCCACGATATGCCCTCCAGAGTGTGAGAAGTCACTCTCTTTCAATCTCACATTCTTCTCCGGTATCTCCACATCGAAGAGATGTAACTTCCTGTAAGTTTGCACAATCTCGCCTTTATTGTCTATTATCACGTGAGTGTTGTACATCTTCGACGGGTTTGTTTCATCCTGAAATCAAAGGAACAGATGTACGGACGAAATTACTCTGATCAGATCTTCAGAGGTGGTAGAGCCATGCTGAAGCTATTACTGGTTTCAGTAAGAATGGGTCGGCTCGCCCGGGGCAACCACCATGTTGAAACCAGGGGAGTCGTAATCGCGTTACCAGTCTGTGTATAGGGGAAGGGGAGGGAAAGGAGAAAGGGGAAGGGAAAGGGGGGAAGGAGGTGGGCATCCGGCTGAAAGAACTGTCGACTGAAACTTCAAAAAACGTGGTAGCTTCACCGAGTCGAAAGTTATACTAAATGGAAATCTGAAAACGCAGCAGAATTACCCCAAAATGGCGGCGCTTTCCTCCTCCACCGCGTTCGATGTGTTACAGTCCTGACTTAGCATAACTAATTCTTTTGATCCTTTAACTATTCAATGGTATAATTTATTTCTAGATTCAGAGAATATATTCGAAACTACATTGCCAAACTGTATCCCCCGATTTTATTATCATTAGGTTTTTTGGATTACCCCTGTATGGTAGCAAATTTAAACACGTATTCATGTCAAAAAGCCTTACCACCATGTTATGGGTACATCACGACGTTTTCCTTCACCGAAAGCTGCGACTCGGTTGCTAGGATTCGAACCTACATCCATCAACGCCATGTATACTATCAATTAAACCATTATCGCTTTTATACTATATAGTTTGCTATATTAAGTATTGAATAAGATCTAATTTAACATACATTCTTGTACGGTGCTTACGCCCTTTTGATACATTGAGTATAAATGACAGATTAGGACAGAGGCTATGATATTATATCTAAACAGCTGTAGATACGTCTTAAGCACTTCGGCAGCAGCTTGTTAAAACTTGGGTAGCTAGCTTAAGCAACATAACTATTCCTTTTTCACCACCAATATTGAGAATATGCCATCTGTTACGCACAGACGAGCTATCAGATCTCCTTGTAAATAAATGTTTTTCTATGTACTACGAACAGACGAGTTGTCATGTTTATATATTTATTTTTCTCTATTAATATTCCTTACGTGTAATGGGATGTCTTATTTGTTATCACCCACCTCCGGTGCCGCTGCATCACATTCAAGAGACGAGACTACAACACGACCGGAACATTGATATTAGCGCCACCATATTATAAATATACAAAGGAATGGCAATAAATACTTCGTAGATACTGTCACTATTTATTTGGCCAGAGCTTCGCCTTACAATACTTGTTAGATAATAAGAATGCCTAGATATCACTGACATCTTGCCTTTTAAAGGCCCATCTATATAAGTCAAAGCGATTACTATTTATACATAATTCCGCAAAATAATTTAAGTAACACAAAAATAATAAAGTATGAACAAATTAATGTTATTTAAGCTATACAACAATTTTATATAATTATCCTTATTTATGTATCTCTAATATGTTTACTTTATTATTTTTGTGTTACTTAAATTATTTTGCGGAATTATGTATAAATAGTAATCGCTTTGACTTATATAGATGGGCCTTTAAAAGGCAAGATGTCAGTGATATCTAGGCATTCTTATTATCTAACAAGTATTGTAAGGCGAAGCTCTGGCCAAATAAATAGTGACAGTATCTACGAAGTATTTATTGCCATTCCTGACTGCATCGACACTATACGTGATTAGTGTAACATATTATAATAATAATAAATACGATATATGTGTAGGTTTAACGTGTCTGTTACAGACAGACGAGCTATCATGTCTTTGTGTATAAAGTTGTCTATGTTATACGAAGAGATAAACTGTCGTATTTCTTATGTACTTGGTTTCTATGTTCAATATGTCTTATGTGATATTTAGAAATATCATTCATGTAGTAATTCAAATATAACCGCCAGCACGGTTATTATTATTATTGTCTAATGTTATACGGAACCATCACTGAAAATATAATGTGAATGTAGCATGCGCACCGCCGAAATACGTATGTTGGCTTTCTGCTACTCTGGGGGACCCCGAAGGGTCTTCGAGAACCTTTAAAGTTTTCGTTCAGATCCAGCTAACAACAGTAAAGACAAAATGCACGTAGCTCGTGATCTCATTTCTGTTGCAGCTGGCCGCTGAGCTTCCACGAATGTTGAATTATGGATTTATTTGATGATTCAGCTGCTGATTATAATATGATCGCCTCGATAGTTCGATGGTAAACAGAAGAATGCTGACACCTTTTTCTTTTTTGTTGACGTTCACGTGCATGACTACCAAAAAGTTGGATTCTCGATATTATTAATTAACTGAGATCTGAACGTCAACAATCGATTTATATAAAAAGTTTCTATTGCATAATGATGATACAGTGAATTTATGTAAATGTAGTATGGATGAACGTGCGGCAGTAAGGCACGTATAATGAACTTAATAGATGTTAGGACGTAGTGTATAATGAACTTAATAGATGTTAGGACGTAGTTATAGTGTTAAACCCGGAAAAAATATGTCAGTTTACAGTGTTACAGTTACACTTCATAGTTACAGTTACAGTTTATAGTGTAACACGATTAAGTTACACGTAAAGAATCCTGAAAATAAATAAACAGTCTACTGAAGTCGAAGTTTGTGAAAGTCAATCGCTGTTTTATTGAAGAAACCGTAAAGTGACCAACTCTGAACCCAACACCATCTTACTTCTACATTTTATCGTAAGACAGTGTGGTGTTACGATATTATTTTACGTATATGTGCGTTATCGTGCAATTTGTTTTGTCAAAATATAATGTAGGCAACGTATCTACAGCTTTTTAGCTATAATATCATTGATCAGAGGAGTTAAAAGACTGACCTTTTCATGTACTCCTCCCATTGACAGCCAGACATTGTGCCTCGCAGCCAACTCTCTATATTTTCCCATAATATTGCCACCAAGTATCGGTTCAGCGAATTTTATAACATCATCTTTATTATCACATATATAATCACATGCTTCTGGGAAGAAGATCATCTGAAAAAAATTATGGAGTTTTGGCTGCGAAATGATAAAATCCAAAGAAACATTAATTCTATGCCTGCTGGTACAAATCTTATCTTCACTAACAAATAAATGGTCCTGTTTTTGAAGTTATACTTCTTTTGGCGCGTTAGGGGAAAATGATGAGAGTAAATTTTACGATGCGCGCGCACACCGTCTCGAAAACTCGACACCCTGAAGTTAGCTATAGTCAACTTTTTCTATTGTTATTGTCGTTTTTTTCTACAAACGTAGAATAAGACGAAAGATAAAAATTTTGAAAACATTTTTATCTTGTTTCGCCTAAGAAGTATAACTTCTAACGCGTGTACCTAAGTACACACACACTTTTTTCCTGTATCATAGTTTTCCAATAGGATACCCTATTTATCTTTTAAAATATGTTAATTCTAATCGATACTTCTATACTTAATTACATATTGTTGTGTTTATGAATCGTAAATAAACTACACTGTGTGGCTTCTATAATACAACCAGTTTTAAAATCATTTAAATAAAGAAGAAAGTAAGTAAAGAATAAAAATTCATCAAATAAATTTCACTTCTGTTCAAATATACAAATCATTTTATATATACGTAGAGATTATCTACATACTAATTGACTATCATATACAACATGCCCCTTTTCAAATAATGAAAGCTTTATAACTATAATTATTCAAATACTTAACTATAACTAATAAGGAATACTAACATATGATTACTAATTATAATAAGCTTAAAAATATAACATTTACTTTTATAATGTATATAAATGTGTCTATAAAAACATTGCTCTTACAATAATATCTTATAACAAACATGAAACAATAATGTCTTTCATTTTCTTTCTATTTATGAAAGTATCATGTTATAATATGTATATATACTTCTATTTCTTTTTTTTTTTTTTGTATTGCCATGTAAATTTTAACAATTATATCGATCGGGTGGACGAACCTGCCTACCAGAACGGGTTTTGTAATATGTTTGAGATAGTATTGGGTCGGATGCAGGCAGGAGCGTTGACTGTACGTTATCCTTACTGGCTATATCAGGTGTTATGTCCGGTTTATAGTGCCAGTCTTCTTCGTCGAAGTTAGTTTGACACTCATGGCGCTTATCAATGGGCTTTAGGTTTAATTTCGGTTGGTTTTCACTTCTGATATGTTGCCTGTTGCGGCGATAAGTTGACCCATCGTGTGTGCGGACCCAGTATGACCGTGGTTGTGGGGTGGGGCTATCCACTCGCGCTCGAATCCACCTCCCTGTATTTCCAGGAAACTCTCGAATCCTTACATTTTCGTCACGTTTTAGAGGCCTTAACTTTTTCGTATGCCAATCATAATGTTGTTTCGATTTATTTATATTTATTTTTCTTTTATTATTTACATATCGTGTTAGGGGGTTTTTAGGTTTTAGTAATTTATTGTATACAGGTAATCGTGTATTTAGTCTTCTTCCCATTAATAATTGAGCCGGAGAATATTCTTCACCAGAAATTGGTGTGTTCCGAAAATTTAGAAGCGCTAAATATGGGTCTGTTCTATCAGACTTAGCTTTTTCTAATAATCTTTTGACCGTTTGAACGTTTCTTTCCGCGAGACCATTAGAACGTGCATAATAAGGAGAACTCGTGGTATGTTCAAATTCCCAGTGCTTTGCAAACTGCTTGAATTCTTCTGACATGAACTGTGGGCCATTATCGGTTATTAATTTCTTCGGTATGCCATAACGTGCAAAGGTAGCTTTAAGCTTATCAATTATTGTACTGCTTGTAATGTCACCCAATGTGTACAATTCCACATATTTTGAATAATAATCAACCACTAGTAAGTAGTATTTAGATTTTATTTGAAATATATCTGTGGCAATGTTTTCCCACGGTCTTCCGGGAATCTCGTGTGGAATTAGTGGCTCACGCGACTGTGACGGTTGGCGCTCTGAACATGTCTCACACGCACTCACTGCTCGTTCAATTTGCGATGACATACCTGGCCACCACATGACATCTCTTGCCCGACGTTTACATTTCTCTATCCCCAGATGACCTTCGTGGATTCTATGTAACATCTCTGGCCAGAGATTTTCTGGTATGACCACTCGATCACCTCGGAAAATGATTCCATTAATGATATGCAATTCCTCTTTGACAGTCCAGAATGGCTTTGTTTCACTTTTAAGAATACTCTTTGTGTGTGGCCATCCTTCGTGACAATATTTTATGACTCCACTCAGTGCTTTATCTGAACCTGTTTGTTCTTTTATTAATTTCAATTTATCTTTTTCAAACTCGATGTTATCATATAAAGCGTTCACGTGAATTTCGACTTTATTGTGTATATCGTCACTGTAGTCTTCATTTGTTGGGGAGCGGGACAATGTATCCGCTATATACATAAACCGTCCAGGAACATATTTAATATTCAAGTTATATTTTTGTAATCTCATTAACATTCGCTGCAATCTAGCCGGAGTTTCATTTAATGATTTTTTAAAAATTACCTCGAGTGGTTTGTGGTCACTTTCTACTATGACACATTCGTGTCCATAAATATATTGATGAAATTTTATGCAGCCGAACACAATAGCTAACATCTCCTTTTCTATTTGGGCCCAGCGTGCTTCGGAAGAAGTTAGTTTCCGCGCTGCAAACGCGACGGGCCGACCGCTTTGTAGTAAACAAGCCCCTAACCCATGCGAGCTAGCGTCTACTGATAAAACTACCGGTTCATTAGGATTGTAAAACCGTAACGTTGGCGCTTTCATAATACTCTCTTTTAAAGCATTGAAATGTTTATTATAACCCTCATGCCATCTAAATTCGAAATTCTTTTTTAATAAACAGCGAAATGGTTCAGTCATATTAGCATAATTCGATATGAATCGCGACAAATAATTTGTCATCCCTAAAAACCTTTCTAACTCACAACCATAAAGAAAGCCTTGCTCGCATCTAAATGAGAAAAGAATTTAGCTCCTGACAAATTTGCTGTTATTTCCTCCAGCGTCGGTAACTGAAAGTGACTTCTTTTAATGGCTTTATTTAAATACTGCGGATCAATGCAGAGACGTAGTTTACCGTCAGGTTTTTCAACTAAAACAATACTAGACACCCAGTCGGTAGGTTCATCCACCTTTTTTATTATATTCATATATTCTAAGCGCTTCAATTCCTCCTGAAGTTTCTGTCTTAATGTTATTGGTATTTTTCGTGAACTACGTACGACAGGAGGAACCGATTCATCAATAATTAGAGTATGCGTTCCCGGTAACCTACCTATTCCTTCAAACACACACTTATATTTTTGTAACAAATCACATTGTTCTCTGTTTACCACTTCATTGATACGAATTAATAAGTTGAGCGCTATACATGCATCTCTTGATAATAAATTATTACAATTCAAATCTAAAACATAAATTTTACTTATAAATGTCTTATCTCTATGACATAATTTACCTTTAAAATGCCCTAAAACTGGCAATATATTTTTACTGACCTCGCGTAATATACTACCAGTACGGTGCAACATACGTAAATTAAAACCGGCCTCCTGAAAACTACTTCTAGACATAATACACACGTCGGCACCACTATCTAGTTTAAAAGTTAGGTCTACATTATTTATTTTTATTTTTTCGAACCATCCTCTTGAGACAGAATTGATTTCGATAAAATTTACCGTTTCTGCCGTCTCACTCTCCGATGAAAGTTCAACTTCAACGACATGTTTACAACACTTTGCAAAATGACCAATTCTATAACATCTATAACACTTTACGTTGTATGCCGGACACTTATTACGTTCATGAATGAAGTTACAAAATCTACATTTTCGCGAATCAATGTAATACGCACCGCGCGGCTCGTAACCTCTCGCGACGTTGCCGCTCCGTCGCCCTCGCTCCGTCCTTCGTAGCTCACCGTGCTGCACCCGGCCTTTGACGCCAATGCTCACACGTTCGATCTCGCTAGGCAACAATAAATTATTTGTACCTGTGGACATATTACTTCCTGATGCAGCCGATTGAACTTTATTTGCCTGCAGCCCAGCTAGCTCAGCTGCTCGACACCACGAAGCAGCTTCTTCCAGTTTAAGATCGCTTTTTCTCAGCATCCTTTCACGTAGCTGTCCATCCTTGATTCCCCTGATAAGTTGTGTTAATATTAAACTCTCGCGAAGTTTCTCAAACTCACATGTTTACTTCGAATTTTCAGTAGCGCCAGATACTTTTCGAAAGTTTGATCTGTTTGTATTGTTTCAAAAAATATATGTCTCTCAAAATTGACATTCTTTTGGGGGTCACACCTTTTCGAAAATATATCACTTAACGATACATAACTGATTTCTTCTTCCGTTGCTAAGTCTAATTCTTCATAAATATCTCGTCCAACTTGCCCGATGACGTGCAAAAACAAAGCACACTTCTCTCGATCCGAAGTTTTTTCTCTTCCACTAGCGATAAGATACCAATCAAAAGTTTTCTTCCAGTGACGATAATTATCGGCGAGGCTGCCGTCCCCGCATAATGGCAGCGGTTGTTGCAACGCCGAATACATCATTGTGTGACTTGTTATAGCACTCACATTTGATTTATTTCCACTATTTGGCATTATAGCGACATACTATCTTTTATTTAATGAAAATAACTACTCAAAATCCGCACCTGACTCCATGTTGTGTTTATGAATAGTAAATCAAACTACACTGTGTGGCTTCTATAATACAACTGGTTTATTTAGATATACCTACATACTAATTAACTATCATATACAACATTTAGTAAAAATATTCTACTACTTCCATTATTGAAGTCTGGGCACGTCTCTGCGTTTAATTCAATATGTGAAATGAATAAATATATCAAGAAAATTAATTGAAAAGTTTTTTTTTTTGATAAATTCGTTTTTCTTTCACCTTAATATTGAAAATTGAAAAATTATGATGTAATTTCGACCACTGGATAATCATTCGCCTTTATTCCTAGCGATCTTTCAATACATTAATTCTCAAAAATAATTGAAAACCAGTTTGTTACGTATCATCTGCTGAGAAATACTTTTAAAAACGCTACCAAATTTAATTGACACTCATGGCGCTTATCAATGGGCTTTAGGTTTAATTTCGGTTGGTTTTCACTTCTGATATGTTGCCTGTTGCGGCGATAAGTTGACCCATCGTGTGTGCGGACCCAGTATGACCGTGGTTGTGGGGTGGGGCTATCCACTCGCGCTCGAATCCACCTCCCTGTATTTCCAGGAAATTCTCGAATCCTTACATTTTCTTACAGTAATGGTCCTATCTCATTAACATGCCATGGCGGAGCCACCGTAGTGGTTTGAACTATCAAACGAGAAACACCAAAACAAACACCAGGATTGTCAGTTACAAAATGGACGTATGAAGCCATCCCTGTTTTTTTCTCTATTTAACATTTTTTGCGTCGTACGTATAGCAAAAGAACTGTTAACTCCATCGACGTCCATTTTGTTTTGGTTTTCTTGCTTGGTAGCTCAAGACACCACGGTGGCACGACCGGTTACGCCGCCGTAACGTCCTAATGAGATAGGGCCCTAAGACCGTTGTGAGTTTGTGACGTTATAGGGGGTAATCTCAGGAACTACTAAACCGATTTCGAAAATTCTTTTACCAATATAAAGCCACGTTATTTATGAGTGTCATAGTCTGTATATCATTACGCTAAGACCCATAGGAGCGGAGCAACAATGAAAATTGTTTTAAAATTAGGGCTTTTTTCCTTTTGAGAGCTTCAGCTTATGAAGTGGCGGGCAGAAGCTCTTAACTAATTATATTATCTATACTAATATTATAAAAAGTAAAAGTTTGTGAGGTTGTAGGGGGTGATATCTAGGGAGTCGGAGAAAAAATGGTTGAACGAAAACGTTTCTTAACGATGAGAGATATATGATTAAGTTCTAGAGAAAAGTTGTAGCTTGATAATGCCTATTACCACCCAACGAAGTGGGCACGGGTCAGCTAGTATTATATAAAGTTAAAGAGTTTTTTTGATTGAACGCACTAATCTCAGGTACTACTGGTCCGATTTGAATAATTCTTTCAGTGTTAGATAGCTAATTTATCGAGGTCGGCTATATATATCATCACGCTAAGACCAATAAGAGCGGAGAACCAAATAAGAAAGTTTCAAAATCGATTTTTTTCTCATTTGAGAGCTTTCGGTGCATGTAAGCTAACACGCAAAGTAACTATTTCCACGCAGACGAAGTCGCAAGAATAGTGATCAAATAAATGCCTCTATTTAATTATAAAGATTATTAACAGTGTAACAAAAGCCTATTAAATATTTTATACAGTTACCTTTTTATAAATGTACATTATGCCTTTATTGAAAAACTAGCCTCTGCCCGCGACTTCGTTCACGTGGAATAGTTACTTTGAGCTAACGTTAACACGCAGCGGAAGCATTCAAGAGGAAAAAAAACGATTATTGGTCTTAGTGTGATGATATATAGCCTATAACCTTCCTCGATAAATGAGTTATATAGCACTAAAAGAATTTATCAAATCGGACCAGTAGTTCCTGAGATTACCCCCTACAACGTCACAAACTTTACCTCTTTATAATATTAGTATCTATATATTAATACGTTAAGCTTAAACTTTGTATCCCTTTTTAACGGAATTGCGCAAACGGATGAACATGAAATTTGGCATAGTTAAAGTTTATATGGAGAAGTGCAGAAAGCTTTATTTTATATAAAATGCATTAGAAGTGCATTAAATTAATTGAAATATGCATTACTCACACTAGTGCTTCAATTTGACACAACATATACACACATAAATAAAAAAGACAATTTGACATCCGTCAATAAAGAACTTCAAAAAAGGTTGCGAAAGAGGTTGCAATGCTCGACTGTATATATTATTTTACTCTACACTGTGTGGCTTCTATAATACAACTGGTTTATTTAGATATACCTACATACTAATTGACTATCATATACAACACATATTATAAAAGCAAAGTCCTCTACCTCGTCTGTCTGTCTGTCTGTTCGCGATAAACTCAAAAACTACTGAACGGTTTTTCATGCGGTTTTCACCAGTCGATAAAGTGATGTGAAAAGTTTTGGTATATAATTTGTCAAGGTTTTTTTTATTATAAGGGCAGGACAACGTCCGCCGGGCCTGCTAGTAATCTATACATATAATAAAAATGTAACTGACCGCTGTCTGTACATGAAGTATATATGAGAAAAACTATTATTAGGGGTCTTTATAAATGCAATAGAACCCAAAACAATGATTTTTAGAATTTTTGTCTGTTTGTCTGTTTATCTGTTTGTCTGTTTGTCTGTGCGTTTGTGCACGCTAATCTCAGAAACGCCTTATCCGATTTAGATGTGGTTTTCACTGATATATCGTGGTAAGGTTCACTTAACATTTAGTGTTTGTTTCATGTCAATCGGTTCGTAAATAAAAAAGTTATGCCAATTTAAAGAATCACGTCGAACATTTGTTAAACTATCTATCTACTGTTCTTTCTCTTTTCAGTAGCATTGACTGCAACTTTACTAATATAAATCTATACATATAATAAAAATGTAACTGACCGCTGTCTGTACATTAAGTATATATGAGAAAAACTATTATTAGGGGTCTTTATAAATGCAATAGAACCCAAAACAATGATTTTTAGAATTTTTGTATGTTTGTCTGTTTATCTGTTTGTCTGTTTGTCTGTGCGTTTGTGCACGCTAATCTCAGAAACGCCTTATCCGATTTAGATGAGGTTTTCACTGATATATCGTGGTAAGATTTACTAAACATTTAGTGTTTGTTTCATGTCAATCGGTTCATAAATAAAAAAGTTATGCCAATTTAAAGAATCACGTCGAACATTTGTTAAACTATCTATCTATTATTCTTTCTCTGTTCAGTAGCATTGACTGAAACTTTACTAAATTTCATAATAAAAATAATGGTCTATATAAAATTACGATTATATATAATAAAAAATAATAATAATAAAAATGGTCGGTTTCGGATTTTTTTTCATAACCAATGTAAGTTGACCTCAGATCTATATCATCAATCATATGAAATTTGGTTCAGCTTAGGCTGGACGTGTAGGTTGTACACGTCTGTGCGGGTATATAAAGTGCGCCGAGAGCCCAGGCGCTACAGAACATAGTATTAAGATTATTCTATACTAATATTATAAAGAGGTAAAGTTTGTGAGTTTGTGACGTTATAGGGGGTAATCTCAGGAACTACTAAACCGATTTCGAAAATTCTTTTACCAATATAAAGCCACGTTATTTATGAGTGTCATAGTCTGTATATCATTACGCTAAGACCCATAGGAGCGGAGCAACAATGAAAATTGTTTTAAAATTAGGGCTTTTTTCCTTTTGAGAGCTTCAGCTTATGAAGTGGCGGGCAGAAGCTCTTAACTAATTATATTATCTATACTAATATTATAAAAAGTAAAAGTTTGTGAGGTTGTAGGGGGTGATATCTAGGGAGTCGGAGAAAAAATGGTTGAACGAAAACGTTTCTTAACGATGAGAGATATATGATTAAGTTCTAGAGAAAAGTTGTAGCTTGATAATGCCTATTACCACCCAACGAAGTGGGCACGGGTCAGCTAGTATTATATAAAGTTAAAGAGTTTTTTTGATTGAACGCACTAATCTCAGGTACTACTGGTCCGATTTGAATAATTCTTTCAGTGTTAGATAGCTAATTTATCGAGGTCGGCTATATATATCATCACGCTAAGACCAATAAGAGCGGAGAACCAAATAAGAAAGTTTCAAAATCGATTTTTTTCTCATTTGAGAGCTTTCGGTGCATGTAAGCTAACACGCAAAGTAACTATTTCCACGCAGACGAAGTCGCAAGAATAGTGATCAAATAAATGCCTCTATTTAATTATAAAGATTATTAACAGTGTAACAAAAGCCTATTAAATATTTTATACAGTTACCTTTTTATAAATGTACATTATGCCTTTATTGAAAAACTAGCCTCTGCCCGCGACTTCGTTCACGTGGAATAGTTACTTTGAGCTAACGTTAACACGCAGCGGAAGCATTCAAGAGGAAAAAAAACGATTATTGGTCTTAGTGTGATGATATATAGCCTATAACCTTCCTCGATAAATGAGTTATATAGCACTAAAAGAATTTATCAAATCGGACCAGTAGTTCCTGAGATTACCCCCTACAACGTCACAAACTTTACCTCTTTATAATATTAGTATCTATATATTAATACGTTAAGCTTAAACTTTGTATCCCTTTTTAACGGAATTGCGCAAACGGATGAACATGAAATTTGGCATAGTTAAAGTTTATATGGAGAAGTGCAGAAAGCTTTATTTTATATAAAATGCATTAGAAGTGCATTAAATTAATTGAAATATGCATTACTCACACTAGTGCTTCAATTTGACACAACATATACACACATAAATAAAAAAGACAATTTGACATCCGTCAATAAAGAACTTCAAAAAAGGTTGCGAAAGAGGTTGCAATGCTCGACTGTATATATTATTTTACTCTTACGTTCCAATTACCCTTTTTCATTCTACAATCCACAATGATATTAACCCTAATAAAATACAAACTTTAAAAAATCAATGAACTATGGTCGAATGTCGACCTCTGGGTGCCTACTAATAGATTAGAAGTATTTCAAATTTTTTTCATAGTTTATGTACATTAAAATTCATTATACTAAAAAATACCTTAGCATTGTCCTTTGCAGCATCACTGACAAGCTTACTCACAACTTCTAAATTAACTGCCTTGTCAGCTACGGATGTCATCTGGCACACTGCTATTGTCTTGTCCGCCATCTCTACTGATTTGCTTAAGTGTCTAATAAATACTCTCTTTGACAACCTTCTTAAAATACACACACTCCAATACTGTAAACAGAAAAATTCAGAATTATTTTACCCGTATGGATAATAAAAGAAATACTTTTTAAAAGATTTGTACATTCGCAACTCTAATCTCAGACATATACACCATTTACTGGTATGTCAGGACTATTTTGAATGTTTAACTGCGGCAGATTTTATAGTTTGACATACAATGTTCTTGCTTTATCAGAAAGTACTTAAAAAATATGTGCAGACTAAATAAATAAAAAAATACATATACATATATCTAATATATAAAATTCTCGTGTCGCGGTGTTTGTGGTTAAACTCCTCCGAAACGGCTTTCCCGATTCTCATGAAATTTTGTGTGCATATTGGGTAGGTCTGAGAATCGGACAACATCTATTTTTCATACCCCTAAATGTTAAGGGTAATCCACCCTTTCTTTCAATTTTAGATTAAAAAAAAAATTATGGTACATCATTAGTAAATACATATAACCCTGAATTTTCAACCCTTTACAATCAACCCCTATTTTTGAATGGTCATTTTAGTGATTAATAATTTTTCATCCCACTCGATAACTGATCAATTATTTTGAAAATTATTTCACAGCTAGAAAGGTATATTAGATTACGTTTTATTAAGGTATATTATATAGTAAATGGGGCATGGAGGTGAGGGTCAAAGGAGCAACCCAGTGGATATCGGGAAGACATTTCTTGCCAATATATATATAGTATAGTTTAGAGTCACAATTGTACCCGATAAGTTACGCTACAATCGGATTTTAAGTTTTTTAAGATTTTTAGCGTTTGGAAATAAAATTGGAACCGGTAATAACCTACTTGGTGCAGACGAAGTTGCAGGGGTCAGCTAGTATATATATATATTTAAGTTCCATTTTCCCCAAGACATTATCTGAGACTTTATTTATTTATTATTTATTTATGACCATTTCTTTCAATTTTTCTTTTCTTTTGCCACTTCCATTTTCCTATTCCATTTATTTCTTTTTTTTTCGCTATTTCTGACACGTATTTCATGGACATCACGAGCGGCTCTCTAGTATCTTCATCCGCCACTATTTTATGTAGTACCCCTTCCGTGAGTTCGATGCCTATTTTTTTTAAATATTAGTAAGGCAAAATTACTGCTCTATGCCTGATGGTAAGCACAGTACAATCCAAAAATAATGGCGACCACCAACTGACACACTATCCATCGATGGTCGCCGCTATCATGCCGGCCTGCGAAAAGCTGGATATGTACAGGCTGGATATGTAAACGCGACTTTCTAATAAAACGGACAATAAGCCTTTTTGTTTTGTTCCTGACGTACCCACGTTCGCTTTCAAGTGAAAGTGAAATCACCCAACGGTGAGGTAGAGGATTCTGTATAATTTTTGTATTTTTCTAGATAATTCGATCAAATACTAAGCACCTATATTTTTAATTCATTTAGAACGAGAATCGAATGCAGAATATTCTCCATAAATATTGCTACTGACTAAACATTCAGCCTGTATTTATATATGTATAATATATACAGACATATATTAATTTTATACAAATATTTCAATTGATTATAGGTTTTCATTGATAATACGAAACGTAACTCTCTCTCTTTCTATCCTCACTAACATATATCTCCCTCTCAACTTCAGTTCGCCTCACCCGATCACATTTTTCGTAATGCTCTCGTAAAGAAGTTTGACTTTAAAAACAAGCTTTTAAATACCACACTAACAAATATACACAGAGATTTTCATTGATAATACGAAACGTAACTCTCTCTCTTTCTATCCTCACTAACATATATCTCCCTCTCAACTTCAGTTCGCCTCACCCGATCACATTTTTCGTAATGCTCTCGTAAAGAAGTTTGACTTTAAAAACAAGCTTTTAAATACCACACTAACAAATATACACAGAGAAAGTAATATTGCTTGTGATCCTTAAATTTAAATTTTAACGCCTGCAATAATATAAATTTGAAATGTAAGCAACAATACTCTTCGAACTTTTTAACCGCTCTGAATATAATAGAGCAGAACACAGATTTATATATAAAATACATATTAAATTACATGCATAAGATATATGCAACTTAAGGCTAAATAAATAATCAATAAGCCCAAAATTACAGCTATATTATATCCAGTAAGCACAATATCACTATAGCCATAGAATTTAATATATATTGTTAACAATTATTGATTTCTAGCCGGCCCGGCAGACGTTGTCCTGCCCTGATTATAAAAAACCTTCGACAAATTATACCAAAACCTCATGAATCCCTCTATCCACTGATGAAATCCGCATGAAAATCCGTTTAGTAGTTTTTGAGTTTATAGCGAACAAACAGACGCGGTAGGGGCCCTTGTTTTATACTATGTAATGATAAAAAACAGAGAACTGACCAATTTGGATATAGATATTTAGCACACATCATACAACAATGCCCATTAAGAAAATATAATGGTTCTCCAGATGACCTGATCATTCTTACTGACGACGCCCTAAAATGGCTGAGAGAATTAAATCTCCATTTATAATAAAATAGAAGGGATTACTCCATTTCAGCCATACGATTAAATAAAAAATATCAAAAGTTATTGTAGTTTTCATGATGACGTAACTTAAGTACGAGAGAAAAGTAGATAATTATAATAGACTTAACACATTGAGATGATATTATTAGTCAGTGTTTTTACCTTAGGTTCTACGCGGGTTGTTGTTCATTGTGGCTGCGCGAATGATTCTGCGCACCACACATTGAGTGAGTGTGCCGCCTGGGACGTGCCACGCAGCGAGCTAGTCGCGGCCATTGGCCCTGATCTCTCGCTCCCGACTGTCATTTTTAAGATGGTCGAGAGCGAGGCCGGGTGGATCTGCGCCGTCTCGTTTTTTTTTATGTCATAACTGGCAAACGAACTTGTGGGTCACCTGATATTAAGTGATCACCACCGTCCATGGACACTAGCAACACCGGAGGAGTCGAAAGTGCATTGCCAGCCTGTGTGTGAGGAGAGGGGAAGGGAGGTGGTCCTCTGGCGCTCTCACTGACCGAACGAAACGCAACAATGGCAAACACTGTTACTTCACGTCGTATATAGTAAATGGGGCATGGAGGTGAGGGTCAAAGGAGCAACCCAGTGGATATCGGGAAGACATTTCTTGCCAATATATATATAGTATAGTTTAGAGTCACAATTGTACCCGATAAGTTACGCTACAATCGGATTTTAAGTTTTTTAAGATTTTTAGCGTTTGGAAATAAAATTGGAACCGGTAATAACCTACTTGGTGCAGACGAAGTTGCAGGGGTCAGCTAGTATATATATATATTTAAGTTCCATTTTCCCCAAGACATTATCTGAGACTTTATTTATTTATTATTTATTTATGACCATTTCTTTCAATTTTTCTTTTCTTTTGCCACTTCCATTTTCCTATTCCATTTATTTCTTTTTTTTTCGCTATTTCTGACACGTATTTCATGGACATCACGAGCGGCTCTCTAGTATCTTCATCCGCCACTATTTTATGTAGTACCCCTTCCGTGAGTTCGATGCCTATTTTTTTTAAATATTAGTAAGGCAAAATTACTGCTCTATGCCTGATGGTAAGCACAGTACAATCCAAAAATAATGGCGACCACCAACTGACACACTATCCATCGATGGTCGCCGCTATCATGCCGGCCTGCGAAAAGCTGGATATTACTATTTGACGCCTCAGACTTTGTTTCAATAAGAATGGAGATGTTCTTAACTGTATTCCTTCTCCTTTTTTTATATCATAGGAGGTAATCGAACATGCGGGTCACCTGATGTTAAGTGATCACCGCTGTCCATAGACACTAACAACACCAGGTGAGTCGCTAATGCGTTGCCAACCTGTGTTTGGGGGAGTGGTAGAGGAGAGGGAATGGGAGGGAAGGTGGGCCTCCGGCGCTCTCACTGACCGAAATATACAGACATATATTAATTTTATACAAATATTTCAATTGATTATAGGTTTTCATTGATAATACGAAACGTAACTCTCTCTCTTTCTATCCTCACTAACATATATCTCCCTCTCAACTTCAGTTCGCCTCACCCGATCACATTTTTCGTAATGCTCTCGTAAAGAAGTTTGACTTTAAAAACAAGCTTTTAAATACCACACTAACAAATATACACAGAGAAAGTAATATTGCTTGTGATCCTTAAATTTAAATTTTAACGCCTGCAATAATATAAATTTGAAATGTAAGCAACAATACTCTTCGAACTTTTTAACCGCTCTGAATATAATAGAGCAGAACACAGATTTATATATAAAATACATATTAAATTACATGCATAAGATATATGCAACTTAAGGCTAAATAAATAATCAATAAGCCCAAAATTACAGCTATATTATATCCAGTAAGCACAATATCACTATAGCCATAGAATTTAATATATATTGTTAACAATTATTGATTTCTAGCCGGCCCGGCAGACGTTGTCCTGCCCTGATTATAAAAAACCTTCGACAAATTATACCAAAACCTCATGAATCCCTCTATCCACTGATGAAATCCGCATGAAAATCCGTTTAGTAGTTTTTGAGTTTATAGCGAACAAACAGACGCGGTAGGGGCCCTTGTTTTATACTATGTAATGATAAAAAACAGAGAACTGACCAATTTGGATATAGATATTTAGCACACATCATACAACAATGCCCATTAAGAAAATATAATGGTTCTCCAGATGACCTGATCATTCTTACTGACGACGCCCTAAAATGGCTGAGAGAATTAAATCTCCATTTATAATAAAATAGAAGGGATTACTCCATTTCAGCCATACGATTAAATAAAAATAAATATACTGTTAAGTATAGATTCTAACAATTAAGCACTCTTAAATAACTGACACAAGTTCTGACAGAGCTATCACACATTATCACGGTCACCAAAAGAAAAACTACCAGATGTTTTCATTTATTTTCAACGATATTATAATTTATCGTAAATAACTGTGCCCTTACTATTTATGTAACTATTATAACTTTTTTTAAATTATCTTATAACTTTTTCAAAAAATTTTCTCGATTCCAGAAGTACTTTAAGTGGTAGTATTTTAAAGAATACTAGTTGTCTCCACGACTTCGTCCCCATGGCATCTAATGTAAAAAACTAGTCACTAATCTAATCATCTGTATTAATAAGTCCATTTACTTATGTAATTTTCTCCTATACTTAAGTCGCTTCATCATTAAGATTTCACTAACTTAGGATAGGGTGAACCCATTTTAATGAAACCAAAACTAGATGTTACTCAAAGATATACTTTATTATTTTCTCGATGAGGTTTGCTGACTACCCCTCTATACCACTCCCCCACCACGGAAAGTCATAGTTACTAGTTTTGAGATTATGTCGCCTCCAAACAATCATTGGTAATTTTGTATATCAACATGGTGATTTTGGAGTTTGAATTCAACAGTTTGTACAATACTATGTCTATATATAAGTAGAGGAAAAAATTATTGCTGGAAAAATGTTAATTTAGTGGAAAAAAATAAATTTTAATTATTTAAAACTCTTGTAACAGTACTAAAAATTATAGTAATTTTGCATAGAATTAGCTTCCACAAAATTAACAATTTTCCAGTAATTTTTTTTTGTTCTACTTATATATAGACATAGTATAGTACAAACTGTTAAATTTAAACTTAAAAATAACCATGTTAATATACAAAATTACCAATGATTGTTTGGAGGTGGGGCATAATCTTTGATTTGATTGATGAACTTTGATTATGAATATCTCAGCAACTGTAACTTTCCGCAGCGTGGGAGTGGTTTAGAGGGGTAGTCAGCCCCCTTCCCCATGCGAATTTCTAATGCAGCCCAAATGTATATATTATTAGTGTTACATCATCAATAAATACACTTTTAAATTTTCATATGATGTATTTATTTTAACTTAATAACACCAAAGAAGATTTACTTCAATCGCGTGTGAGAGTTACACGCACTCATTTTGTTTTTCATTACTAAACAAAATTATACTTATAATTCCTATTTCTAAAATCTTTTTTTTGTTTTATAAATATTAATCTCTCCACTAAACACTCACTTTCATTTTGCCACTGTTCTTATTCGTCTTAAACTATTATAAGCTTTATTTGACGTAATATTATAAGAACACATAATTTACGGCTAAAGAAACATAATTGTAACCTTTTTTTTTTAATATTTACAATCATTACAAAGTACTTTTTTATCATTACCTGCATCATACGACGTCTTATTCAAAAGAAATATGAGAAATCTTGTAAAAATCATTTGAATATCATGTTGAATATTCATCCACGTAGGTTTAAAAATTGAAAAATAAAAAATTATCAAAATACCTCTCAAATAGACGTTTATCAGACTAGACTAGGGATGAAGACGATAATTCGATGATTTAAAACATCGATATCTCTAATTACACATCAATGTTGAAACTCCTAACAATAACGATACATCGCTCTGTGTGAACAATGCCATGCCATGTCAGGCATTTCCTTTGTTTTATTAATTATGTCAAAAATCGTAAATGTGAGCAACATTGTTAATATTTTATTTAACTATTTTAAATGGGTTTTGTAACTGAGGTATGTAGGTGTATATAAGTGACGGCTTAATATTTATATTGAAACACCTGAAATTGTTGTTTTAACGATGTTTTAATATCGATACTTCGTGATGTGAAACGCCATCTATTGTATTATTTGAGGTTGATTTTAGAAATAGGCTATTATTAACCAATTCAGGAACCGCTTAATCTATTTCGTAAAATAAATATTAGTTACTGTAGAAACGGTCTTGAAATTTTTATTACTTCTACCACTGCAATGACTTCACTATTGCCTAATAGAGTAAGCAGCAAATTACCGGTGGCATCAAGACTCACACCGCTGAATCCTCTTTCACCAACAACAAGTTCTGTTAGTTGTGGTAGAGCTACGCTGAAGCTATTACTGGTTTCAGCATGAATGGGTCGGCTCGTGCAGGGTAGTACCACCTTCTCGGAGAAAAATGATGTGAAGTAATAGTGCTTGCATTGTTGCGTTTCGTTTGGTCAGTGAGAGGGCTGGATAACCCACCTCCCCTCACCCTTGCCTCTTCCCCCTCCACCTCCCCCAAATACAGGGTGGCAACGTGCTTGCAAATCCTGTGGTGATTCAAGTGTTGATGGACGGTGATGATCACTCAACACGAGGTGACCACATGTTCGTTTGCCTTGTACGATATAAAAAAACAAGCAAATATGGACGTATCAGCCGTTTAAAATATTATTGTTCAACACGTTACTATACACGTAGTAGTTCACACATGATCGTTAAAGCACACGAGCAGTGCGGAGAGCGTGATGTACAACTTTTGTATATATTTTCGGTGTTTTGAATAAAGGTTGCATAATAACAACAATCTTCAAACACAGCGACAAACTCTCTTGCGTTGTGTAATAGTATCGATATAATACAAACGATAACTGCGTCGTATGATGATTTGTTGAATCACAATTGTTACATTGGCAGCAGCGCAACATTTATAATTTACGTGCGCCATTGATAGTGAGATTCCCATTACCCGTGACTGGTGATTAGTGAATCGGCCGAAACTGTTACCTTGTTTTTAATATATATTTTCATCATATTTAACTTGATTACATTTTTTCCAAAACATTGATATATAGATTATAAAAATCGATGTTGTATCTTCAATGATTTTGTAAGCGACTTCTATCCCTATCCCTAGTCTAGACTTTAACTGTCAAATATGTGACAGTAGTTCCTGTATACGCATATTATTACGACTTATATTTTATTATTACGGTTTGCGTAGTTTTCTCTTAATAATCTGTGCCTCTATAGAAAACGAATCTGCTTAGTCTGTGTTGGATATCAAAACGAGAAAATGACCTAATACATATTATGTGTGTATCAATATAATAAATTAAAACAATGTGAACATGGCAGACCGACTCCGCCAAATCGTACAGAGATTGAAAGACAAGGTCCATTTCCCCCAGATCAATATAAATAATCGGGAAAGGGTGGACCAACTTATAACCAAATATACCCCGGCAACTAGAGTTCAGGATTTTACGGAAAAGTTTAAATATGACGCGGTAACAAAAAGAGTTAAAGATCTAGTCACCAAATATGAAAAATTTACAGGAGTTGAAGAAATAATGGCCATACAAAATACAGTCATAGACGCACAGGTATTTATTTTACTGAAGCTAAAATTTACAATAAAGAAATATTATAAGGTAATAAATACATAGATAATTGAAAAGAATGTAAATCTAAAGTGTCTGTACTTTTTTAGATTTTTATGAAAAAAATTGTTGCAAGTGTCTTGGAATAAGGAATAAAATACATTTCAATCATTTTTAGAAATGTCTGTCTGTCTGTCTGGTTAAACATGCATCACTGTTAAATACTTTTACAACATAAACTGTTATTCTACGACTTTCTATTATTATTTATATGTATGTATATATATATGTGTGTCTGTATTTATATATTCATTGTTCCCTATTATTAATATATATGTACTTATAATCTTATATTTCACATTAAACTTCTATTACCATTTATTTTTTCCAAACATATATAAAGTCACTACACAACATTTTATGTGCACACCATCTCTCGGTGCACACATCACTCTGGGTGCCGAGTGAAAATCAGCGCTGAAGGACTAACCTCCAATAGCACACACGCCGACTCGGGGCCCATTTGCCACACATTTGTTTTTTTAATTGTACGTGTTTTCATATTTACTTATGTGTGTAGCGAATAAAAAAAATTTCTTTCATAAAATTTCAATGACTCCAAATATATGACAAAATGAAAATAACACTAATAAAAAAAAAGTTTATATGAAGATATGTAGCTTAGCTTCTATAATTTTAATGAGTTATAAATATAAAAGTATGTATAAGTTGCACCTGTGAGAAGCTGACATATTTGCTATTTCACTATAAAAGGTAATATTAATAATGACAATACATAGTATGTAACTTATGGGGTGGTAGGGTTTTACAGCCTGACTGGGTTGCAACCACCATGTATATATCGAAAAAGCCCGTCATAGTGATTTTATTTTGTGGGATCAGCCTGTACATATCCAGCTTTTTGCAGGCAGCCATGATAGTGGAGACCGGCAATGGATTGTGTGCCACTCGGTGGTCGCCATTGTTTTTGGATTGTACTGTGCTTACCATCAGGCATAGTGCAGTCATTTTACCGTGTTACAATAAAAAAAAACATAGTACATTATCAGTTAGAGAATTCTTAAGATAAGATTACCTGTTTCAAAATTTTCTCTTCAAAATATTTATATTCTGGTGGTAGAGCCACGCTGAATCTACTACTGGTTTCAGTATGAATGGCTCGGCTCGCCCGGGGTACCACCACCCTCTAATAGAAAACCGACGTGAAGTAACAGTGCTTGCATTGTTGCGTTTCTTTCGGTCAGTGAGAGCACCGGAGGCCCACCTCCTCTCCCCTCTCCGTCTCCCTTCCCTAACCCTTCCCCCCAAAGGGTGACAATGCACTTGCAACTCCTCTGGTGTTGTTAGTGTTCATGGATGGTGGTGATCACATAACACCAGGTGACCAACCTGTTCGTTTGCCACTTATGACATAAAAAAAAAAAAGAAAATAAATTACAAATTTTACTTTATATATAATTTCATCCCTTACATTTTGATTTTATTTATTTATATCAGTATGTTATATCCTTATTGCTAAACCAATATCTGTTATGTACAAGAAGTATAATTTTTATAAGTTGCCACAAAGTAGTTTTTATTTGAAGATACTTTATCTGAAGGTAATAGCATAGGTTTAGAGACCTATTTGTATGAAAATTTGGTTACTAAATTAATAAAAATATTAATATTTCCAAAAAGTACAGTGTGGATACAGGTTTAAAAATGATAATATTTTCCATCAGTTTTCTTATGTATGTTATAGATATGGGAACAATGTATTAATATTCTTTTTAGGATAAATTCATGGGGGCACAAGAACAAAGGCGTGATGTCGGAAGGCAGCTAGCGAATATCGAGTCTAGACTGAAAGAATTACATTCAGAAATGCAAAACACGATGAAGGGCGATGAGAAATATCTACAATTATGCACTGAAGAACATAAGGTTAGAATAAATTAACTTGTAAATTATAATTTACTTCTTTTACATACCATGTGTGACTTTGTCTTGTATATTCCTATTTGATATGGGGATAGATCTTTGACGCCATCTATACTAATATTATAAAGAGGTAAAGTTTGTGACTTTGTGATGTTGTAGGGGGTATTTCGAAAAGGGGCAGTTCCAGCAATTTATGATTTGGGACCTTGAGAATCATTAAAGACTAAGTTTCAGGAATTCAGTATTTTAACTCTGCCCTCTCAATATATTCTTGAGAATTTTATTTATTTATTATTATGTCCGGAAAAACTTAGATAATCTGGATTTAGTAAAAGACCAACATAATGTAAATACCAGAAACCATAACAAACCGGTCACTCCATTGTTCAGGCTTATGGAAAAGATAAACCAAATCGAGTTTTTTGCCGGTTCTTCTCCATGACTGGGTTGTTTTCCGAACTGGTGTTAGTTTTGACGTTCATAAGTGCCTTCTCAGGGCCTAAATTGAATAAAGAGTATTTTGATTTTGAGTCTCAGAAACTGTTGCTTCCAATTATAAAAGTTCTTTATAGGTTATATGTCACGCTAGGTTATAGGCTATATATCACACTAACATCAATAGCAGCAGAGCACCAATGAAGAATGTTTTAAAATCGAGTTTTTTTCCTCATCAGAGCTTTCGCTCCGTGTTAGCATTGGCCCAAATTTGACTTGGACTTATAGTTTAAGAATACATTGAATAAAACTGTTTTCAATGTATGGGAATCAACCTAAAACGAGGAATATCTTGTGTTTTCATTCGTTTTTGTTCTGTAAATTTTACAAGAGTATCTTATTATATTCCACAATGACCCAAAATAACAAGGTGTACATTTTTGCACTTTTTGAAATATAAAAAATTATGGACTTATGTCATTCGAAAATTAGCTTGCGCTCAAAATTTTTTACAAAAAAAGACCTTATTGCAACCATCGACAAAACTGAATACACCCAGGTATGGGAGTAATATTATATTGGATGATACAAATAGAATGTAGAACAATGAGATATAGTAATCTGCTATTTGATATACTGTTGCTATTAGGCATAAAAAAATATTCCGAACACTATTTTATGTTCACTGGATCATGATGTCATTAGGAATTAATTGTTAGTCTTGTCACAACCTAATACAGACTCGTATAGTCAAGAAGGCATTGTTTCATATTAATTTACATAATACTTTTTGGATGTCCTGATACATTTTTTTTGTCTCGAATTGACTACGCTATTGGCCTTGCAATGCCTCAACATCTTCACCGGACTACTAAAGCAAGCGCTTAAGGCACTCAGCCGATTTTATTTATTTTGACAACTAGCTCAAGGATGAACGGCACACCTCCGCTTGGGCTGTTGCCTATTTCATGCAATTCGCGACCTAACTGAGCTAACCTCTTTTTTCCGTGGAGAACCCTCTTCACAGACATTGCCAGGTCCCTGGAGGGAACCTGAACTGAGTCGATCTTCAATCGACTAAAAAACTCCACGGTAACCCACGCCGCACTATAGGAGTGTCTCGGGGTTGCGTTAGCAAGCTCCGCTACACCCCCGGCGGCAGGCGTTTCCCACGCCACACCCGACTGAGGCAGCCCGGTTACGAGACTGCCTCTCAGCCCGCTGAACCCGTGCAATGGGAGGTCAGGGCCCCCGCCCCCTCCCCTCTGGGTTCGGCTAGCAGCGGAGAGACTAAGCCGCTCCGCTGCCGCCACGCGATTGGTTTTTTATCGAGGTTTACTCCTTATTTGCCTCAGACACCCTGAGATCCCCTCCCTCCGGCCTACGCTATCCTACACATCCACCTTACTCAAGCCCTACGCCCGCCAATCCGCTGGACTTAGCCCACCCACTAGCTAACCTAAGCAAAGCTACATATTCAAATATTTAGACTTATATGAGTTATTGAAATCTATATGTATTTCGTGTCACTTACTTTTTTCTGACTAATTCAGTTTGATAAGGCGAAAAATACCCTTCCACTTTCATGTGTAAACATGTGTTCGTGCACGTGTGTGGAGGTGTTATGTGTTATGTTGCAGTGATTTGAGATTTTATGTCACTGTATTACTGTAAGGGCTCTACACCGAGTGAACGAACCTAGGCGTGACTCGCTGCCGAGAGGGGCCTATTCTGTCTTGTCTTGATACCATTATAGTCATAGTGTAGTCTATAGTCTATTGGGCCAATACCATAAGTCTTTATAGGCATGTTCAAACAATTGTTCTTCAAAGTAAATCTTATTTTTAGCCTTTTATACTTAATCTCGTACTATTAGTCATTTCATTTCTCAAGTGACGCGTGATTTTCCATTTGCAAATGTGAAGCAGATAGAATTTTTATCTATAATTTTGTTTTATTAGGATATCTTATCAAATCTCTGAGTTGTTGAAGTTTTATCTGGACAAAGGTGACATGCAGAAGTTTATGCAGACTATATAATAATGGTAAATGTTAGTATGAAATAAGATAGAATCAAATACGTTCTAGAATAGAACATATTATGATTTTTTTTTCTCTAACTCTACGCTATCGACCCAGCAAGGTGTTAACAGCTTCACCGGACTAGCAAGGCGAACGCTTAAGGCACTCAGCCGATTTTATTTGACAACTAGCTCAGGGGTGCACGGCACACCTCGGCTCGGGCCGTTGCCTGATACGTGCAATTCGCGACCTATCTGAGCTAACCAGATAAGTAAGCCACTAACGGTACTAACAGTTTATACATTTTGTAACGTAGTTTTGAATGATTACCCGCGACACAGGATTCAGTTCCTAGTGCGGGAATCTACAGTTATTTTTATGCCATGTGACATCATTTTGTTAAATAAATATATATTTATAATTATTTTAAATATTATATATTTATAAATATATATATATTTATAATTATTATTAAATATATATTTATATTATTTATAAATAAATACTTTTTTACTTTTTTTTACTTTACTGTATCGCGCGAGCAGCGTACTCAAAGGCTCCACGCCGAGGGAACGGACCTAGGCTTGAGCAGGCCGAGGGGGGCCTAGTCTGAACATATTATGATACTTTTGGAACATAGTACTTAACGCAGCTTGTGGTAGGAGTTTGTTCGTAGAAATCGTCACACAAGAAAAAATCGTTATGCCCCTTCTTGAGAACTAACAAAATAGTGCCCATCCTGCTAGAACTCTCCAGGGAGTTTTTGTGGCTAGTGAGATTCCATGCTCCGTGGTATTACTTTCCATCGGCGCACTTATACACAATAACCAAATTTTGTAAAATACCACCAACATTCCAAAATACAGAGCGAAATAAGATTATGAATATATACTAATATTATAAAATTGGAGGGTTTGTTGGTTTGGTTGAATGCGCTAATCTCAGGAACTACTGGTCTGATTTAAAAAGTTATTTCAGCGTCAGGTAGCTTTTTTATCGAGGATATATGTCATCACGCTAAGACCATTACATTACACAGTACTGCAGTAGATTACTTAGGGTCTCCATTGAAAATCAGCGCTGCAGTACCGCCCTAGTTATGCTGCAGCACTTTGCTGAATGCAGGTGCCTTTGTTGGATATTCAAATAAGCTATGTATATGTTCACCTTTTATTTTGATGTTATCCAGCAATAAAGAACTTTTTCTTTCTTTCATTAGGAGCCGACCGCCAATAAAGAATGTTTTAAAATCGCTCGTTTCCCTTTTGAGAGCATCCGCTCTGTGTTAGCGTTAGCCCAAAGTATCTATTCCACGCGGAAGAAATCGCGGGAACAGCTAGTAAAATATAAAAACCACTACATGATATTCCGAGATCCCGCCAAAAACAAGAATCACAAAAAAACACCAAAAAAGAAATGAATCCACCCTCTCACAGAAAACCAACGTTAAGTAACATTGCTTGCATTGTTGCGTTTCGGTCGGTCAGCGAAAGCGCTGAAGGCCCACCGCCCCTCCCCTCCCCTTTCCTCTCCCTCCTTCCATTTCCCCCAATGCAGGCTGGCAACGCACGTTCGACTCCCCTGATGTTGTTAGTGTCCATGGACGGTGGTGATCACTTATAATCACGTGACCCACATGTTCGTTAGCCTGCTATGACATAAAAACCTGATCTGATCTTCTAGTTCAAGAAAAGATGTATAATTAATTGCAGTTGATAATACAAGAACGAGCCCTTCGCACACTCTTCGCGGACGCGGAAAGGGAGGAACGCGAATTGTTCGCCACGATGTCGGCAGCCGTCAAGTTAGGACACGAACGCGAGAGAGCGCACGCCGAACGCAACAAGTACTGGTACATTGTCGCATCTATATTCGGTTAGTATAATTATTATATTATTATGTTTCACTCGCGGTTTCGCTCGCGTTAATGTGGATTTTATTATCACTCGGCATCAGTACAATTTTAATGGTGGTAGAGCCAAGCTGAAACTATTACTGGCTTCAGCATGAATGGGCCGGCTCGTCCGGGGTAGTACCACCCTCTCACAGAAACACCGACGTCAAGTAACAGTGCTTGCATTGTTGTGTTTCGTTCGGTCAGTGAGAGCGCCGGAGGCCCACCTCCCCTCCCCTCTCCTCTCCCTCTTCCTCCCCTAACTCTTCCCCCCAAAGGGTGGCAACGCACTTGCGACTCCTCTGGTGTTGTTAGTGTCCATGGACGGTGGTGATCACTTAACATCAGGTGAGCCACCTATTCATTTGCCATCTATGACATAAAAAAAAAACAATTTGAATGAATGTTGCAGGTGTCTAGCAATAAGTAATAATATACATTTCAATCAATTTTAAAAATGTCTGTATGTCTGTTTGTATGAACATGCAGCACTGCCAAAATACTGTGTTCGTGATAAAACTTCTTCAAGAGAATCGTAAAGCTTATCTTCGAGTAACATTTTTTTTTTTTTTTTCAATCCCTTATACACGTATTCATTTGTGAATCATGCAATTTCGATTGTATTTGTGCCTTAAGCGCCAACCTTAGTAGTCCGGTGAAGCTGTGAAGACCCTGCCGGGTCAATAGCGTAGTCAGTTCGAGAAAAATAAAATAAAAAAAAAGTCTTTTTTCATTAAAATCGGTTCGGTCTATCCGACGTTATAGTACTTTTAATGACTACGTGACTTAATTACGAGTGAAAAATGGACTTAATACATTCAGATAACTTTATTAATCGCTATTTTATATACAAGATTACAGCTAGTAATTAGTAAAGTATTTAAAAAAAAGGTGCGTGCGGACAAAGTACACATGTCAGAAGTGAAACTTCTCTCAATATAAGTCTTGTTTATATTTATATACAAATCTAAAACTTTACGTTTCCGAGACTTGAAAAATAGATGAAAATCTGCGTTTGCTGCAAATGACTTCACTTCCGTTGCATACCTGCGTGACGTTACATCTGTAAAAATTTTACCCTCATGCGCCTAAAGAGGTTTCACTTCAATTAATCGGTTATTTGCGAAGCCATTTTGACAAATATAGCATTAATTCTTATCGGGTTAAACACTTTAGGTACAATGGTTATTTAATAGACTGGGCCAAAAAAATCATCAATTTTTTTTTAAGTTAATCCATAATATTTGGGATGACAAAAAAAAACAATGTTGTGAGAATTTGAGCCGTTATATTAAGGATACTAATTTTTAAGTGAATGACAAAATCCCAAAAGTTAAAAATCAAATTCTGAAATCATACCAATTTTCAAGGCGTGGTTATGAGAAAACGGTTCATCTGATAAAAAATTTCAATCAGTCGTTTTTTTGTAGACAATTAAATTCTCTTAAAAAATGTCTCTTAGTCAATTTCATTTACCTCGACGGTTTACGAGTTACGAGACAAAAACCCGCTCCGGAAAAAAAATCAAAAGTTGCGATGATAGACCCCTTAATATAAATATTAAGGACTCAAATTCTCACAACATTGTTTTTTGTCATCCCAAATAATATTTTCGATATATTAAAAAAAAATAGTTGATTTTTTTGGCCCAGTCTATTATTTAATCTATATTAACATTGCTTTTTGCAGCATATTCTTTCTAGAAATGTCTTTTTAAAATTAAACACAACATTAACAAGTTTTGTGAAGGTTCTAGTAACTTTTATGATTTTGATGAACTGTGGAAGTCAAAGAGACAAATAATTGATTTGAATCGTTCAGACACTTAGTTGAATGAAGCCGGGGTATCTCACTAGTGTGATAATACATTGATGATATTTTCAGGCACGGTACTGGGTATAGCGGGCTCAACGATAAACAACCATTTGAAAATGGCTGAATTCCGGGACATGATGGAACAACAGATGGCTCGCAGTGCAAGCGTTCTGTACACCATTGCAGGTGGTGGCAATGCCAGTAGGGCGGATATCACTGAAGCCATGAAGACAGAGTTTGCCTACCAGGTACCACCAGTGCTTTCCAAATCCATTTTGTTGTTCAACTTCTTCTCCTGAGCAAAATTACTTCCCAGGGTTATCAAAGTCAAAAATGCTTTATCCTGTTTAGGCCCCGAGAAGGTACTAATGAACGACAAAACTACCACCGGTTCGGACAAACAGCCAAGTTGTTTTTGAGAAGAACCGGCAACAAACCGATCTGGTTTATCTTTTCATCTAAACATACAATAAGAATGTATATCTAACGTGTCTGTACGTTTTCGATTTTAGGGGGGGGGAAAAAATTGTTACAGGTGTCTAGGTATTAATAAGTAATAGGATACATTTCAATCATTTTTAGAAATGTCTGTCTGTCTGTCTATTTGTACGAACACGCATCACTGCTAAAGCACTGGGTTCACAATAAAATCTCACCAAGATAAAGTATATCCTCTAAGGTAACTTAGTCTTTGTTTAATTAAAATCGGTTCATTCTAAATAAATTTATTGTAATTTAAATAACGGCTCGAGTTAAGTATGAGAGAAGAGTAGTAATAATCTATACTAATATTATAAAGATGGGGGTTTTCTTTGTTTAGTTGAACGCGATAATCTCAGGAACTACTGGTCCGATTTGAAAATATAGGCTATATATCATCACGCTGAGACCAATAGGAGCGGAGCACCAATAAAGAATGTTGTAAAATCCGGGAGTTTTTCGTTTTGAGAGCTTCCGCTGCGTGTTAGTGTAAGATAGTTATACATATGTTTACAATCGTAGATAGTTACATTCGTTTTTGGTGGCGTCATTACCAGCATGAATGGGTCGGCTCGCCCGGGGTACTACCACCCTCTCACAGAAAACCGACGTGAAGTGCTTGCATTGTTGCGTTTCGTTCGGTTAGTGAGAGCGCCTGAGGCCCACCTCCCCTCTCCTCTCTCCTCTTCCTCCTCTCTCCTCTCCCTCCCCTAACCCTTACCTCCAAAGGGTGGCAATGTACTTGTAACTCCTCTGGTGTTGTTAGTGTCCATGGACGGTGTTGACCACTTAACATCAAATAACCTGCCTATTCGTTTCCCTCCTATGACATAAAAAAAATACACAAGTCTGAACGTTACCTAATTATTAACTTTTATCAAAATCCACAGGAGCAACTTGCTAATAATCTAAAATCGATGCAGGAAAATATAGATCATCTAGTCAGTAAGCAGTCTTCGTTGATTGGTGAGTTGTATTAATTTTGTCATTTACAGATTGTCAGTTTCAATTTGACTCGAGGATCTAATTTCAAAAATGTCGAATTTTTAAAATACAAGCTGAAGCACAATTTTATTATTTGCAATAAACTTCATGACCAAATGAGTCATTCTTTGTGTTCGAACTGACTACGCTATTGACCTATCAAGGTCTTAACAGCTACACCGGACTACTAAGGCAAGCGGTTAAGGCACTCAGCTGAGTTTATTTGACAACTCGCTCAAGGGTGCACGGCACATCTCGGTTTGGGCTGTTACCTGATACATGCAATTCACGACCTATCTGAGCTAAGCTAAGCTAACTATTCATACATATATGAGTTATTGAAACATATATGTGTACCAAGCATACATACCTCAACAACTCTTATATATATTTCGTATCGGATAATTTTGTAGTATATTATTCAAATGTATGCTTAAATACTCAACGACTATTCTCAAGTAGAGGACGCATGTAGTATATTACAGATTAAAAAAAATAGTTTAAAAAAACACGCCTTCATAAAAAATCCAACTAAAAAACAGGAAATAAAATTAAATAAATAAATTTAATAATTTAATAAAATACTGATATCTGGAGGTGCTGATATTAGCGTCACGGTTTTTATGAAAGCGTGTTTTTTTTAGTTTTTTAAACTATTATTTCTTTTTCATTTTTTAGTTTTTTTTTTTTTCCTATTATTGCATTTGTCATCGACCTTTGACAGGTCTGTAAAGTTTGAATTAAATCTGATCGTTCAAAGTAGGACAAAATCGAGCTCAAAGGGGTCGGTTACATACATACATACAGGTGAAGCTAATAAAAGTGTGTTAAAAACAAAAGTTATAAAATATTGCATTTGATATGCTTCGTCATTTAGTGTCAGTATCCATATAAATATATAAAAGGATGACTGACTGACTTTGGGCAAAAATGACGAATTTCCATACAAACCTTCATCGCTTTTATTCATTATAGGGGTGGTATTTCCAAAAACCTATGCTGACCTACAGTGTAAAAGGAACTCGCATATAAATTTTCATGGCCCTGACCCAAGTAGTTTGAGCTGTGTCTGATATGTCAGTGAAATAGTTATTCTTTTAAAGTATTTAATATTCCGATAAAAAAATATATATTTAATAACACCGGTCAACACGATTTTTGGGTCTAATTTCTACATGTTACATTTTGGTTTCTCCTACGACAAAAATAAGGGAAAAAAATGTTTTCCCGATTAAAGTTTGCTTTTGTAGAAACTAGAACAATTTTTCGGCAAAAATTCTTGATTTTTATATTTTTTCTACACTTCCACTGTAAATTATAATTAGAAAACATTTTTTTAGATACAAAAGTCTTTTTTATTCAAGATTTGTGATAAACAATAACATATAGATGTAAAATAACAAGAAACGAATGTATAAAAGTGAATATTTTACTTCTAACTTTAATAAATTCACCGCAAATGAAACAAAATGAATCAACATCATTTTTACACTGTCTTGATGCCATTTTTCAACTGAATAATACACAAATATAGTTATTGCAGCTGTAATAAACAAGTTTACATTCACTACTGTGCCTCTTACAAATAATAATACAGTTTACTTTCGGGTTAATCAAAGTTCTGGCATCTTTTGTTTGTAAAATAAATTAAATCATACTTATCGTCGTAAATCAGACCAAAGCAAACTTTATGAACTAAACTTCGATCAACAATAACTAGATAAAGGGTCACGTACAAAATCGATGCTAAAAATTGTCCGCGTAAATATATACTTATTTGTAGCTATTCGTTTACTAAGGGAGAAAAAAAGGTTTAAATCAGTTTTGAGTTTAACCTAATTACAACCATAACACGAAGTAATAAAGTCACAAATGTTCTAAATATTATTTAATACTTACGATAAAAGGAGCAAAGCAATAAATTATTCCCCTAAAAATGAAAATACAACATAAACAACATTTAGTGTGAATTCAACCTTAACACGTAATGAATAAAGTCCGTTTTCCCGTTATTGTGCGTGTTTGTGAGGGACGAGGCCTAACATTTGTATCACATGTTTAAAATCGGTAATTTTGTTCAAAATTTCATATTATTTGTTAGTTTAAAGCTTAAAATATAACTTATTCAACATGTATTTAGCGAAAGTAAGATATTCCGGCCGTTAAATTGCTTTTTCGGGTATTATTTTTGCATCTTTTGAATACACTGCGGCATGTGAAACTTGCTTACATTGGCTGTGTTTCAAACAAACTAAACAAAATAAAAATTTACATTTCAAGTGAACTGTTATTTACCTAGACGTATTTTTCGCGCCACCCTGATATTTAGTTATTGTTGATCGAAGGAACTAAATATGAATATTTAAGTGTTTTTCAATGTCTAGAATCAGAATTTAAGCAAGAGCACAGAAACCAAAAAAAAAATTTTTTTTTGTCGACATGTGTAATATAGGGCCTTTCAAGTAGTATGTAAGCAGAATTTGTGCAATTTCTAATTACCCCCTTCTGCTGGTCAGCAAAAGTAAGCAAAGCTCTTTTCACTCCCACTTCTCATGCGTGTTTATATAATTTATATAAGGATTTTTAAATCTTTTCCGGTGAATCTGATGTAATCGCCCAATCAGACCCCTCTATCCTTATGACATTAAAAATAAGCAAATCAAGAATCTCCCCATCAGTGCTTAGGAATTAATAAAATGTGCTAAGTGATTAGTGTTAATTCCTCAGAGCATCTACACCATCAAGAAGACAGCGTGGCGACACAGATTAAAGAGTTAAAGCGTTTAGTGATAGCGGCTTCCCAGAACAGTGCAAAATCAGATGCGGATATAGCTAAAGCGTTGTCAGCTGTGCATCACGATTTAGATGAAGCCGACAAGGAGAGAGAAAACATCCAACACAAAGTCGCTTTAGAACCGAATCAAATATTGACCGGAATAGGGATTGTCATGTGTTTTGCGGTCATTTTCGGTAATATTCTAGGCAGGTTCAGTTGATTCGATCGTTTTAATGCTTCTAGAAGTTCCTATGTATATTTTTGTTGAATATCATCATTATATGTATATTTTTTATGTTGCAATATCGAAAGATAGCTTAATATAGGAAATGGATAAAGTGCTAAAATATTTCAGTTATATTAGGCGTGGAAATTATAGCTGTTATTTATCACTGTTATATATCACGACCAGTTGTTTTAAACATATTTTTTCTTAGTCTTTGGCCTCTGTAAAAAAACACAATTCTGCCGTGTCATGTAGATTTTTATTAAATCCAACCGATAATAAATCAATAAAAGATGTGAAGTTGTTTTCAACCACCAACATATTATGTCTAAAATTGAACAGAAGGACAATTCATCTTTGGGATTAGTAAGTTCGTAAACAACTAAGTTAGTAAATAATATAGGTATATATGTACACACACACACGTTCACCTATTATATAAGTATAAAGCAACATTTTACACAGAAGGGGTGAAGGTAAGGGAGATGAGGAATTGCATACGGGTGGGGCCGGGATATCAACAGTAACATTGGGGCTAGGCGGAGCATAATGACAATAAATATACTAAGAGATATAATTTCTTACACATTTATTTTAGTATTATATAAAACATCCAGTGGATAAAACTGTGCTGAGAATAAAATTCAATGTCACATAAACAAATTCTGAACTTTAGTTGATGCTACTTGTCGCTCCAATATATTTGTCTCTTTTCCGCACGTTACTTCGCCATCGTGTATTAAAATGCTGCGAATTATAACGTAGCTTTACTCACGTGAATATTTTTTTTTAAACTTTATTTTTGGCAACCATCTTCCAGATTATTACTGCCGTTGTCGACTAGTTATTAATATTCCAATTGTCGAGGGATTTTTTCAATGTTAATGTTATGTTAATGTTCCAAAGATGGTGGCTCCCTTGTTAGCACTTTCCAGGGAATTTTTGTGGCATCTCAGAATTCATGCTCCGTGGTATTATATTCTATTCACTTCACTTATGCACAATAACTGAACTATATTACGTAAAACAACGCCAATTTTACAAAATATAGAATCAAATATTAAATGACAAGATTATGAATAAAAAATAAAATCCACTACATCAAAGACTAAGAAGATCCCGCAGAAAACTCGTAAATATAAATTACATTCATATAATATATAGCAGGTTGTGATACGTTATTTTTCGTATCACGTGATATGTCACCTAGAAGCTATCAACATCGACCTCATTAATGTATTGCAGTTCAGAATCGGATTAATGGCAACAATCATTTCATTTTCCACAAAGACGTGGAGTTTTTGGCGGGATCTTGGAATGTCATGTAGTGATCTTTATATTTTATTCATAATCTTGTGTTATTTGATCCTATATTTTGTAATATTGGTAGTGTTTTACGTAATATAGTTTGGTTATGGTGTACAAGTGAAATGGATCGGATATAATACCATGGAGCATGGATTCTGACTTGCCACAACAAGATTGATCGCAAGAAACTTGTAATATGATTCTCTACTCGACAATGATATTTATAATCTACTAGAAGTTTGGTTGCAAAAATAGAAGACGCGGCCATTATAATCTGGCCATACATGCCTGATGCGTTGTATTTATTCACTTATGCTTAATAAAGTTTATCGATAACCGTCTATAGTATCGATGTTTGCTATCGCAATATTTTTATCGACACTTTCTCTTCACTTATCTTTCTTTATTGGTTGTAAATAAAGCTTAAATTATGAGTACACTGCAACAATATACATGGGAACTTTCAAAATTGTCGATTTATATGTCAAAGTGATTTCTGTCTTAAAGCATTTATATAGAAAGTTGGAAATCGATTTATTTTTCTTGCCTATGTTTTTATACCTCTTTTAAAAAACCAATATCTAACATACTATCCAGGTTTAAATTCTATTTTTTTTTCTTTGTATGTATCAGAATTTATGGGTATAAAGTTATTTTTTTTAATGCTTTGAACGCACTAGCCTTTCAAACTCAGTTCTTAAATGTAGCAATCAGTTATCTATTGAACTTTTATAGTCTGTGGTAGTTATTTATCATCAGTAGCACTGCATACCTGTTGACTATTTAATTGTTATAACAAAATTAATTATATTCTCCACTATAATGTATTTGTTAATTAAATAAAATACATATTTTTATATTTTGCTATAATGGTGATAGGGTTGCCAATAATATTGAATTAAGCAGTTTAGAAAATTTTAAAGTGATTATTTATTAGGGGCCATTCAAGTGCTATGTAAGCACTGATGGGGGGTCATTGATTTGCTTATTTTTGATGACATAGGGGATGGAGGTCCGGGTAGTGATTACGTTAGCAATTTTACTTTATTAAAACATATTTAGATAAATGTTTACTTAAGCCTGGTGGGGTTACATTGATTACTTTTGCTGACCAGGGGGTGGGGGCGGTCCGAAATCACAAAAATTCTGCTTACGGAATACTTGAACGGCCCCTTGTGTGTAATTTGCATTTAATTTATTTTTAAGATATAACACAATAACGTTCTCTGTGAATTTACCATTTCAACAGTCGTTTGTATTATATAGTTATCATATATATTAATACGTGAAGGTCAAACTTTGTATCCCTTTTTGAGAGAAATGCGCGGACGGATGAACGTGAAACTTGGCATAGTTAAAGTTTATATGGAGGAGAAGTGCAGAAACCTATTTATTTTATATAAAATGCATTAGAAGTACATTAAAGTAATTAAAATATGCATTACTCACACTACTGCTTCAATTTTACACAACATAAACACACATGTAAATAAAAAAGACATTTTGACATCTGTCAATAAAGGACATCAAAAAAGGTTGTGAAGGAGGTTGCAATGCTCGACTGTATGTATTATTTTACTCTTACGTTCCAATTACCCTTTTTCATTCTACATTCAACTTTAAAAATCAATGAACTATGGTCGAATGTCGACCACTGGGCGCCCACTAGTTATAATAATTTTAGGACAGCTATTTAAAATATACTTTTATATATATTGTGTAAACGGCTGAAACGGTAAAAATAATTTAATTACGATCCATTTTTTAAATAAATATAATTTTTGTGATAAAAATTGGCAACCCTATGTGTCTAAGTATAAGCATTTTTTGATAGTATTTGTTGTTAATTGCAATTTATAATACAGTTATTAATTTCATAAATTGAATATAAAACAGTGTTATTACGAATTAAATATTGTCTGTTTCACTATTTCTTTTCATTTCATTTGACAAAGTAAACATTTTGGGTGTTATTATAAAAGGTTAATTAGGTATTCAATTTTTTTTTTATTGTAGCACGGCAAAATGACTGCACTGTGCCTGATGGTAAGCACAGTACAGTCCAAAAACAATGGCGACCACCGAGTGACACACTAACCATCGCCGGTCGCCGCTGTCATGCCGGCAAGCGAACAGCTGGATACGCACAGGCTGATCCCGAAACGCGACCCGCAGAAGCGAATTACTATGACGGGCTTTTTCGCCATATGCATGTCGCGACCCAGTCGGGCTTCTAAACCATACCACCCCGCAATATTTGGTTTAATAAAATTTGTGTACTTTCGTATTAAATATTATATCGTATTAAATTGTGTAGGTGGTAGAGCCACGCTGAATATATTACTGGTTTCAGCACGAATGCGTTGGCTCACCCGCAGTACTACCACCCGCCACACAGATACACCCACGTGAAGTAATAGTGCTTGTATTGTTGCGTTTCGTTCGGTCAGTGAGAGCGCCGGAGACCCACCTACCCTCCTATTCCACTTTCCCTTCCCTTCCTCCCCCCCCCCTCCCAACACAGGCTGGCAACGCACTTGCGACTCCCCTGGTGTTGCAAGTGTTTATGGACGGTGGTGATCACTTAACATCAGGTGCCCCAGCTGTTCGTTTGCCTCGTATGATATTTAAAAAAAAATGCTTGCGACATCTTGCTCTTCTATCTCTGTTTGGTTAGGTTAGACTTGCGAAAAAAGATAACACTATCTTGCCGCGTTTGCCATCGGCGAGCGCGGTGCATTTAATACGTAAGTATCGAGACTTTTAAAGCAAATATTCAATACGTATTTAACTTCTTTGTAATAACACGGTTTATATCAACAATAGCAACTCATAAATAGTTGCTATTGGTGATGAAAGTAGCTTATAAAAACACTAGCTGACCCGGCCACGCGTTGCTGTGGCTCAGTTACTATATCATTACATATTGATAAGAATTCATAATTGTTGTTGGTAGTATGACCAATAAACATCACTTAACAAACTAACACGCAACGGAAGTTCTCAAAAGGAAAAAAAAACCCCCGATTTGGAAACCTTTTTCATTGGTGCTCCGCTCCTATTGGTCTTAGCGTGATAATATATAGCCTATAGCCTTCCTCGATATATAAGCTATATAAATCTGAAAGAATTTTTCAAATCGGACCAGTAGTTCCTGAGATTACCCCCTACAACGTCACAAACTTTACCTCTTTATAATATTAGTATATTATTGTAGTAATATACAATCATTCCTTACCTCGTCTACGTTGTGACTTTTTAAATGACTAGGTTTCCTTCGCAGTTTCGCTCGTATTAATTTAAAGTTGATCTATTCCTCGAAAATAATACTTTTTTTTTAGATAATAGGTGCCCTGTATCCTTTTCTAAACTCCTGATAACGTTATGCAAAATGTATGTATTAAATAATTTAAAAAGGGTGTGTGTACTTACATATGTACACGCGTTAGAAGTTATACTTCTTTGGCGTAACAAGATAAAAACCTTTCAAAAGTTTTATCTGTCGCCTTATTCTACGTTTGTAGAAAAAACGACACTAACAATAGAAAAAGTTGACTATAGCTAACTTCAGGGTGACGGTTTTTTGTGACGGTGAGCGCGTGAGCGTGGGGTGTAAGGGGTGTCAAATAACATCTAAGACTTGAGACACCCAAGCCAACCTCACCTGCACGTGGTGCACCCTGCTGAATAACGAACGAGGCAATGGCGAAAGCAGGGTGGTAGGGTTTTACAGCCTGACTGGGTCGCAACCACCATGTATATGGCGAAAAAGCCCGTCATAGTGATTCGCTTTTGCGAGTCGCGTTTCGGGATCAGCCTGTGCATATCAAGCTTTTCGCAGGCCGGCATGACAGCGGCGACCGGCGATGGATAGTATATCACTCGGTGGTCGCCGTTGTTTTTGGATTGTTCTGTGCTTACCATCAGGCTCAGTGCAGTCTTTTTGCCGTGCTACTATAAAAAAAAAAAAAAAAAAGCGTGCATCGTAAAAATTTACACTCATCATTTTTCCCTAACGCGCCAAAAGAAATAGAACTTCAAAAATAAACCGGCGGAGGCGCGGTGTGTTTGGCGGCATTTCTCCAAGGTCGCTAACTCGGCGTGTGCCGCGTAACACTAATAGAACGAGTGGCCTACAAAACAATTTGAATCTTATGTTAATACCAGATACGGTTGCAAATGTTTTTGATGTTACTTACTCGCATTTTTTTTAAGAATGATGAACTTGCTCAGGCGCTTAATAGTAATATAGTTTACACATATAAATATAACCTCAGAAGAAATTTTATACACAATGCTGTATAACAGTTGAGTGCACAGCGGAATGTCTCCGCTACCGCGCGCGCTTTTTGGTAAAATCAAATAACGAGCGTGTCCCTGGTTTCCTGTAACACAATTCCAAAATCACTCCCACAAAAAAATCCAGCCACCGAGAGGAAAGATGTTCCACATCTAGACCAGGCCCGAACCCTTCAAAAAATGGTAAAAAATGAAAAAAAAATATAGTAGGATGAAACCCATTAGAAAAGGAGGGGAATATGATAAAAATGAAAGGAAAAATAAATTACGTTCGATCCGAGTTCGGGAAGTGGTAGGGTGTGAGTTTTTAAGAGTAAAAAATGGTTTATCTCGATTTTCGGCAAAACTACAAGTCCTATGGAAAAAAGTTAAAAGGCAAAGTTGTAGGTAATAAAAAGATCTACAACTTTTGTATTTACAATTTTTTCACATAACCTCAAAATTAAGGTGAAAAATTCTAATAACCAAGTTTTTGGTTTTTGGCTCAAAAAAATGTGAAAAAAAAAAATGAATAACGTAATCAATGTATTCGCCACCTGGGCAACGAGTTTTAAGGACGCGCTCTCAAAAAAGGTCCAGTTTCACTGTTTTCCGTTAAGAATTACAACAAAACTATTGAACTTTGGTAAACATAACGATTAACTACAGATACATCGAACCTTTAACAATGATGTACAGGTAATAGTTTTTTAAAATTATTATGTCTCCATTAAAAAAAAAACAATTCTCCGTAGTACCCTTCGCGCAAAACAGCCTGCTATTCGGTATGCAAATCTCAGTAAATTTACGTTTTTCTTAATTAAAAAAAAACCTGCTTATGCTACATATAGTCAAGTTTAAATGACAAAAAATTAAATCAAAGTTATCTAAATGGACAACCTGTGTGCGCACGCAATTTCGCCAATGTCAAGTGAATAGAGCTGTAGGAGCTTCCAGCTCACTACTATAAGATTCTAGACTAACACGGACAGCGTAATAATAATACTCGAAGTGCGTGAAATAGACTGTTTATTTATATGACCATATAAGTTATTTATACAAAGACGCGATCGTTCATTTGTTTGAACGACATTCTATTTACAATATATAGAAAAGTTTCCGCCAGTCTGCCAAAGAGGATGACATACTCGGTAGCTACAGAGCCATAGAGATTGAGCCAGACAATTAAACATTTTTTTTATATCACGACCGGGCTATCTACAGTCGGACATTACAAACAAAGCACATGAAAACTAGATATGCAAACATAATGTTAGTAACATATTGTTACATTACGGACAAGAGCCCTACACTAAAATTTAAAGTTTATTTTATTAGTTTTATTAAATTTCAAAGAGCATTCTACAATTAAATGATTATCCGTAACAAGAGTTAAGAAACGCATAATGTTAATAGGATGGGAATAGAAGAAGGTAGAATATCATAGAGAGAGAAACTATTAAAGGGCAATTAAAAATATGTGATCTGGTGATCCGTCCTTTAAGCCACATTTATAAATAAAGTGATCATTAATACTTGCTTTATTCAAATGTACTGTTGTGCAGACGTGTTCATAGTTATGTTTGGTTGAAAGGTTAATGCATACTAATTAGAATCATATAAGGAACTAGCCGACCCGTGCCCACTTCGTTGGGAGGTAATACGCATTATCAAGCTACAACTTTTCTCTAGAACTCAATCATATATCTCTAATAGTTAAGGCAGCGTTCATAAGAAAGTTTTCGTTCGACCATTTTCTCTCCGACTCTCCAGATATTACCCCCTACAACCTCACACACTTTACCTCTTTATAATATTATTATAGACAATATAATTAGATAATAGCTTCTGCACGCGACTTCGTACGCGTGGAATAGTTATTTTGGGCTAAGACGCAGTGGAAGCTCTCAAAAGGAAAAAATACCTCGATTTTAAAACATTTTTCATTGTTGCTCCGCTCCTATTGATCTTAGCGTGATGATATGTAGCCTATAACCATTCTCGATGAATGAGCTATATAACACTGAAATAATTATTCAAATCGGACCAGTAGTTCCTGAGATTACCCCTTACAACGCTACAAACTCACAAACTACCTCTTTATAATATTAATATAGATTTATGTTAGATTTAAAAATTGGAAATGTTAACTTGCTGATTTTGGAAAATGATTGAAGTATACAAGGAAGATCTTGTAGGGAATTGTAGCCAAGAGATTCAAACTCTTGTGAAAGGATATAAAGTTCAGGGATTAAAGAGTGGCTAGTGTTTTGGAAAAGTTTGTAAAGGAATCTATCTGCCAGGATATTTATCGCCGAGGATACAGAAGCGACTCTATACATTCGCTTGTAGCGCATTAATTGGAAAGGATCTCATAGCACCCAAGTGTATTCTCAGGCATTTAGATTGAATGCCTTTTAGCTTTGTTAAAACAACTTTTTTGCAAGGATTACGTAGAAACGCTCCATAATCCAGGTGAATTCGGACATTGGCATTATAATTATGCTTCTGTGTAGAGGGGTGAGCACCCCACCAGACACCAGCCAAGGTTCGGAGTATGTTTATTGATTTTTTGCATTTCTCTACGACAAAATCAAAGTGACGGACACCTGTTAACTTATGTTATACGCCAAGAAATTTTACCTAGTCCTTCAGGGGAATATGTTCTTCATTATATACTATTTCTATTTTATTTATTTTTAACTTCATTTTTTGGCAACCAATCTTTTAGATTATTACTGCCATTGTCGAGTAGTTAATAGTATTACAAGTTGATCTTCTATTTTATTTTTGGCGACCAGTCTCCTAGTAGACTATTACTGCAATTGTCAAGTGAGTATCGATATTACAAGTTTCTTGATATAATTACAATGAACTAACAAAATGGCGGCTATCATGTTAGAACTTTCCAAAGAGTTTATGTGGCATCTCAGAATTCATGGTCCGTGGTATTATTTTCCATTCACTGCATTTAGGCACAATAAACAAACTATATATATATATATACTATACACTATATATACTATATAAGACATCGCCAATTTTACACAATATAGAGTCAAGTAACACAAGATTAAGAATAAAATATAAAATCCACTACATGACAGACCAAAATCCCGCCAAAAACTCCACTATTTCTATACACATTACCTGCTTTTTTTTGGAGATCCAAAATGGTTTTTAAATTGAAAAAAGTAGGGACGTAGTATTACGATAACCTGTGGCAGTGGGGGGAAACATAGAGGATCGTATAAAACTGAAAAGATGGTTGCGTCATCTGCCTAGAGTGAAAGTTATGTTCAGTGGGGGGAAACATAGAGGATCGTATAAAACTGAAAAGATGGTTGCGTCATCTGCCTAGAGTGAAAGTTATGTTATATATCGCTAGACGAGTAATTAGTGCATATATAAAAGTGTAGGTGGCAATAGTGACAAACTACAAATACGGACTCAATCTATGCACATAACTTTTTAAAATTATATTGACATTTATATACACAACGATTTTTTTACATATAATAAAATGATAATAACATTGATAACAAAATAATCACTTCCATAAAGCGACGATTCTAATATTTCAGTTTTAACTATTACTTTTTATTATAATGGCAACACTGAACTATGAATAGCGTTCTTCCCCGAAAACAATTAAGTTTTAAATCGATTTATGAAATGTTTTCACAATTATTTGTATAAAAAGATAACACGTAGTAATCGATATTACAGTATCCTAAATTTGAACAAGGTTATAAAAAGTTTATAAATTCATGTAATTTTGCAAAACAAAACAAAAGTTTGGTTATAGAACATTTAAAAAGTTGAACTATATGCACATTATACATACTCCTGCATACTGAACATAAACAAATCATCTATTTTATTATTTGCAGTGATACACAACACAACGTTATAAAACTTAAATAAATTATTGACAATTTTGTCTATCCAATCTTTGAAAAACATTGCCTGCATACTTTAGTAACATGTAGAAATCTATAAAATATTATAAAGAAGACAACTAGAAAAAAAGTCGAGGCAGTCATGAGGACTGAGCATGAGCAGTCCTCATGGCTGCCGACAGAAGCAAAAACTCAAAACAATTAATTTTATTATAAGTTACTAAAATTTTATCATTTGTATATTGAAGTTATTAAGTCAGGCTCGCTTACTTAATTGACATGATGCTAAATTGCAAATTTATATCTTGCTAAAAAATACCGCTCAACGCGCCTCAAAAAGTTTTCACTTCAAAAATAAATAAGATAAATTAAAACCAATTTCTTTTGCCTAATCGCTATCTCTCATCCTACTGATAATTTAAAAAAAACGTATGTGTGGTTCGCACGTAGTAGAAGTGAAACTCTAAAAAACTGAGAAGAGTATATCCCTCCAGTGTCCTCCAATACATAAAGATGGGCGAGGCTTTGTTCACTCTATGTGACACAATGTTTACCCCTACTTTTCGTCACACAAAAAGATTACGGATCAGAATTTCAAAGCCCTTTCATAAGAAGGTTTACTCCGAAAACAGCGTAACAGAAAAAAGTATAATTATCATCAGAAACAATGATGCTATAATTTTTAGTTATCTCTGTTATAGGATATTAATATCACCTGGTACAATACTTAAAATGTTCATTTTCCTTATGAAACAAATGTTGATTCGAAGACGTAAAGTAGAAATCTAGAAGAAATTAGAAAAATCTGTAAATGTACATTTAAAATTGTACTGTTAGTTAACCTGCAGTAATGATAGATGAGGGAATTAAGGCCATACAGTCCTCTATCGTGTTTATGTATTAAGTTTAAAATTGTCCGTGGTTGGAGGACGCTGATTTAATTGTAAATTATTTTCTGGTTTTATTTTATATAAATAGAAAAAATGTAATCTCGATTTTATAGCGTCAAAATAGATTCATTGTTTAATATCGATTTTTGACATATTCGATTTCAAATCGACATCCCTACGCTGAATTCTTTATTAGCCATTTTGAAATGCTTTTTTTTCGTTTGCTTTGGAGCTACCGTGTGATTTTCTTTGATTATTGTTATTTAGTTTTTGTTGTCTAGATTTTAATTAAGTCTTGTATTACTTTGTTTTCGTAAAATTCATATTGTTAAAATGGCTCAGGAACACAAAGAGGAGCCGAAAATCTTGTATATTTGGATGCGATAAACTTGGTAAGTATTACTGATCTTACAATCATAATATTTGTTATTCAATGGCCATAGTTTTGTGCATACAATATTATAAAAACCCTTTTCAGATACACCCATCGTTTTCCTAATCCAATAAATCACCATGAGTGGTATGCAATTTGAGTCGGGATCAATTATTATTAGGATAGGATGATCGCTATGAAAATTTATAATCACAAGAAGATTTGCAATTACCATTTCAAAAGTGAAGAAATAACAGCCGGTCGGTGTATAAGCATATGGATATGGTGCTATTCCTTCTCTAAATTTGACTGGTGAGCTTCTTTGCAAATCTAATTTCTAAGCATCCAGAAAATTCTTTTAATAAAGGCAGGCACGCTCAACACATGTATAGTCCGCGCCGAACTTTTTGGCCGTTCTGAATATAGCCGTGCGTATGAGCTTGCGCATAATATTATTAAGATTTGAATACAAAAGAAAGTAAAAGTAGTATTATAGGAATCTAAATTGGCATTTATTTATCCTTAAGTTGTCTCGATGTTAGGCATATAATAAAATACCCATTATTACGTAAATTTGTGATCTACGCAGCTATATTCAGGGCGGCCATAATATTTGACGCGGACTATACATCCCCTATATATCCGCAGTTTTGTATGCTATTAAGCATACAGATAATATTGGGAACATATTTAACAATCCTGTGTAAACAGATAGGCACAGTTAGTGTAATATAAGAACTGATTAAGATTTAATTGAATGATTAAGACTATCTTATTTTTTAGGTGCGTTGGAATCAAAGTCAAAGTATTGTGTACAAAGTGAACACAATTATGCTTCTTCTACTTCAATAATAAATTACTAATTTGCTCAAGGAAATACAACTGTTCATATTCAATCTTCATTGGAAGAAGATGTTATTCAAGGTACATAATGAATTTTTTAAATAATTATTGTTTATAAAAGTATATGTTAATCCATCAGAAATTTTTAAACTCCTATACAGTTTGACCAATAATAATGTAAGTTGGTACATCTAAGTGTTTATTCAAAAGCATGGTTTTTATACTTTTTATTTTACTATAACTCATCATTGCATGCATCATATATTATTATTAAGTTATATATTAAATAAAATAAAGAAAAACTTAAATTATTAAACATATTATTTTAACTAATACCTTGGTATTATACCTCCAAATTAATAAATAATTATTGTGTTTCACAGAAGTAGTTGAAGCTACATTACTTAAGGGCCAGAACTTCACTGATCCAATATCAGTCAAAATCGACAGCCAGCCATCTACTTTACAAAAATATTTTTACCCAGGTAATTATACACTGAGCTTTAATTAATTCAATTAAATGTTATGAATAATATATTTGTTTGCTATCCAGCTCCAAAAACAAAGTTAGTTTGATTTTTAATCTAGAAGAATAAATCATATAGATTGTTTCATTTTTTATTATGTGCACTATGTTTGCACTTCAAAACAAGGTATACAAAGACAGATACGAAGTTTAAAAAATGAAGTATCGCAGCTTCATAGAAAAAGTAAAAACTTCAAAGCACGACTTTCTAGTGCTATGAAATATTCAAACGAGATTGCACTACAACAAGTTTAAAAAAAAAGACTTCTGCAAGTAGAATATTCACTAAGATACTCCATCATCCCAAAAATCCAAAGGCCGGCGGTTTTCTTTAGATGAAAAGTCACTTTTATTGACATTGTACAATAAAAGCCTTAAATGTTACTCTCTCTTATCAAAATATTTTATTTTACCCAATGCAAAAACTTTGAAAAAATTGTTAAGTCAAGTAATTATTGGTCCAAGTATAAATTAAATAGTATTTAAACAGTTAAAAATACTGTTTCGGAGATGAATGAAGATCGTTTATGCACATCAATCTCTATTGAGATGTCAGTTATGCCTCAAGTGCATTATAATTCAGGAACTGATGAACTTAAGGGCTTCGTGAGTTATAGTAGTAATAATATATTGACAGACCATTTTCTTGTGTTTATGATAAAGCTGAGTCGAGCTTCTCTGCCTGGACTAGCGGTGGCTGAGCTTCTGTTCTGCGCTGTGGCTGAGCTTCAGCTCTGCACTGCGGCTGAGCTTCTGTTTTGAGCTGTGGCTGAGCTTCTGTTCTGCGTTGCGGCTGGGCTTCTGCTCTGCGCTGCATTAGGGACATTCTCGCTCAGTCGTCCCTCCGGAAGGTTGTCGGGATTAGTATTGTATTGCGTGAGTTCCTTCCAAATTACATTGTTATTTCTATTTTCCTGGGTTTTCTTGATGTATTGGGTTACTTAATTGGGTGAGTTATTTGTCTTAATTGTCGATGTGAGATTTTGTGTTGAGATTTGTGTTTTTTTGGTTATATAAATCCACTTCTGGTGGCTAATAATATTATAATAAACATAAGAAATAAAATGGAGTAGTAATATGAAATTAAACAAATAATAAAACTTATCGTTGCCATTGTGATTGGTTTTTGCTGCAACATTCCAGCAAGATTAGTTACTATAAAATATGTATGTTATAGAACTTAATCATGGTTCCTTATCTTTAAAATATTGTGTATTAAGCTTGTTTTTAACATTTATATTAATTTAATTATAAGTTTTGATAAACTTGTTATTTTAAATATTGTTATTAATTATAATTGACATCTCAACGATAAATAATGGTACATAAATGATCTTTTTCGTTCATCTACGAAACAGTGGTCTTTTTTTAACAGTTTAAATACTATTTAATTTATACTTGGACCAATCTTTACTTAATTTAATATTTTTTTCAAAGTAACATTAAGTAGAGAGTAACATTAAGGAATTTTCTTGTACAATGTCAATGAAAGTATCTTTTCATCTAAAGAAAGTCTCCAGCTTTTAGATTTTTTAGATGATTGAGTGTAATATATCTTAGCGAACATTTTACCGGCAATAGTCATCTTTTTTTAAACTTAATGTAGTGCAATCTCGTTTGAATATTTCATGGCACTAAAAAGTCGTGCTTTTAGGTTTTTATCTTTTCTTCCAAAGTTTTTGCATTGAGGAAAGTAAAATATTTTAGTAACAGACAGTAACATTTAGGTCTTTTTCTCTTGTACAATGCTAATGAAAGTATTTTCTCATTTAAAAAATCGCCGGGCTTGGTTTTTAACTGCTTAATTTATAATTGTGTTTTTTTAACGTTTTAGATTAGACCATATAATATACGTCTGGACCATTCTTTACTTGCTTTTATGTATTTACTTCTAATGTCTTTAATGAGACTATTAAAAGTGCTAATTTCAATTGTACTCTAATCACATACTGTATACAGAAGAATAGAACCATTTTGTTGTAATGATATCTGTGATAATTTTTTAAACTCATTTTCCTCTAATGTTTGTGAAGAATAGTGTACAACTAGCAAATATAAATACTAGTAAAAGAGAACCATTATGATGACAACAACAAATTAAAGAGAGTAGCATGGTTATATTATCATAAACATAAGAAATAATTAATATGAAATTAATCAAATAAATTAAATAATAAAACTTATCATTGCCATTGTAATTGATTTTTGCTGCAACATTCCAGCAAGTTTAGTTATATATTTCATAGTAAGTAAGATAAGTATGTAATGTTGAGAACTTAATCATGGTTCCTTGACACTTATCTTTAAATCATTGTTCATTCAGCTTATATTTAATATTTCTATTAATTTAATTATAAGTTTTGATAAACTTGGTATTTTAAATATTGTTAAGAAACTTTACAAAATAAACACAATAATCAATTCTGTTGTTTTATTTCAGTATTTTTTAATTATAACATAGTTTTATATTAAAATTCTGATTATTCTATATATGGTACTCTTGTTTTATGCAATTAACGGATTAAGAATAATTATGATATAGAAATAAAAACACTTATAGGGTTAGAACTAATCTTCAGTTTGTATTAATGTATTTTTTGGTATAATCACAAATCATAGTTATACAATGTCAATAATAATGTATGATGGTGTGATTTTTTTTTTCGAAATGAATATCACTTCACTTTACATATCCTTATGAACAGAAAATAGTATCTCAGTGATAAATTATCTAGTATAAAGTGTTTAGTAATCTTTTTATGGGTGTCATTGTAAACGCCTAATATAGGTCTATAAAAGTATACATATAGGTATATAAAGGCAAATATATGTACCTATACGTATGTAGGTATACTATTATTAGTACGTTTCATCATGGATAGATGGCGTATTTTAACTGCTGTATGATTTTAGCCGTGAGAGGGCTCTCTTTTACTATATTACTTATTGTACTCTTTGACCTGTGGTTAAAAGTCTCAACATAGATAATATTAGAGAACTGTCAAAGTCGAAAATTATTACGACGCGCACAGCGTTGTAAATAAATATACGTTTCTGATTCTAATAACTTCTTATAACTATATAAAGATGCAAGAAGGTGAGTAAAAAAATATAATAACCGTTAACAACACATTTTATTTTCTAAATTTATACCTAATTGGATTTTTTGAAGATTTAGAGGTCACCGGTATATCGAGGAGCGGACGCGTAAGAAAGAAGAGTTCGAAATTGATGGATTTCGAGTCTCCTGATGATATAGAAACGAGGTTTCGTCGTCAGACGCCAGTTAAAACCTATGGATCATCGTTCAAGCAAGAGGAAACTCAGGACTATACTCCGCAAGAAGTAACTCCACAACGTATGGAGGAGGCCGGGACTGCGTCTGGCAGTGAATCGGATTATTACGACAATGCTGATAATGCAGATAGGTTTGTTTTTAATTTTACTTTATTCTAATCCCAGTAATTGTATGAATTATTGAAACAGGAGTGCAAGTAAATTTACGATGTAATTATGCAAACCCTTCAAGCTACAGATACCTCGAAGGAGCGTTGCCTGACATCGCGATTTTTAAATCAAAGGGGTTGTGGTCAGTCGCGCTTCCAAGGATAACTCTATAGTGTATGCATTTTGGTTTCGGTTTTTTTTTAAATTCAGGAAACTAATAAGACTTAGCAATTTAACGATAGGGTAAATCTTATTTAAAATATTACACTTTTATTAAAATAAATTTTCAATGCCTATTTTTGCTATTTATTGTTATGTATTGTCACATGAACATAACTTAAATAAAAAGATAAATATTCAAAAACTTTTGGTAATATAGTTTTTTTTACTATATCCCACTTTCAGTGAAAGAATCCTACTTTTTTTTACTCAAAAAGATCTAAAACCCTTACATGGCAAAAAAAAATCTAGCAAGGCTGCATCAACGTGATATGTGGGAGCATTTTTTTTTTCTTGAACTGACTACGCTATTGACCTAGCAAGGTCTTAGCAAAAATAGGAAGACAAAAGAAGAGATGGGAGGATGACATTGTACAAATAGCGGGCAAAAACTGGATTACTATTGCAAGGGACAAAACAAAATGGAGAAAGATGGAGGAGGCTACCCTAACAGGGACATACAAAAATAAATAAATAAAACATAATCAACACTAATACACATAACATTAATATAAAGCATTAATACTAACCAACTAACTCAAAATATATAGAAGTTAAGATAAATTAGTATGGCCACTTAAAGCTAAATAAATAAAAATAAAAATGTATTCAATTGTTCACGAAACATAAATCATGGAAAACATAAAATTTAACAGTAAGATGGAAAACATTTTGATACTGTTCTCCTTTGAGATAATCTGTAAGATTGCATTGAATCTGAAGTCCACCAGTTTCAAGTGTTCTTGGGCAAATAAGTAGGAAGGAAGGAGTTTTATTGTTGAAGCAAAACATGTTAACCATACATAATATACATAATTGAAAATGTCGTAGGACGTTAAAACAACATACTAGTTTAAAATTATTTTCGAATGAGCACCAAAACTTATATAGCATGTTCAACTGGTAACTATCACTAAATATTATAAAACAAAGTCCTCCACGACGTCTGTCTGTCTGTCTGTTCGTGATAAACTCTAAAACTACTGAACGGATCTCCATGCAGTTTTCACCAGTGGATACATTGCTTCATGAGGAAAGTTTTAGTATATAATTTGTTATGGATTTTTTTATAATCAGGGCGGGACAACGTCTGTGGGCCCTCTAGTTAATGTAATAAAACTTAAAATAATAACATAGAATATATATTTTAAAGAGTATACTCTTCTATCTCTCTATATTCTCTATATTCTGTATTCTAGCTCTCAAGTATGTCATCCGCTCTGGCAGACTGACTGAAATGTTTCAATGTTTTTTTTAACTGTTTATGCTATTGGCCTAGTAAGGCCTTAACAGCTTCACCGGACTACTGTGTTTAAATGTATATGTAATAGAATTTTAAAGGCATCGAACTCACGGAAGGGGTACTACATAAAATAGTGGAGGATGAAGACACTAGAGGGCCGCTGCTGGTGCTCATGGAACACGTGGCAGAAATAGTAAAAAAAAGAAATAAATAGAAAAGGAAAACGGAAGCTGCATAGAAAAAAAAAAGTTCGAAAGCAATAGTCATAATTCAATATATTAAGTCTGGGATAATGTCGGAAAAAGGGGAATAAAAAAAAAATAAAAAAATAGAATTTTAAATACATAATCACTGTTTTGTAGCTAAAATTTTTTGATTATTGTTGTAGTCTGGAATCGGATAGTTCTGCATCGGATGAGGGGTCAGCCCGTACTCCTGCCAACTCTTTGTACATGATGGAAAAGAGCAGCAAGAAAAAGCTGATTGTAAAAGATGGCAGAGTGGTGGGCAGGGCTAAAGCGCAGCGTAAAGATAAAGGTGAATATCCCTAAAAATTAATAAAATGTGTATATTTTTTTTATTTTTGCAGGCTCTAGGTCTGCACCTTTTCTCTGCATTCATTGATTTTGTCTAAAAAAAATCCTTGAACTTAGACATAATATGTTGTCGCTGACTTTTTTGTAGGCATTATCAAGCTCTAGATCTCAATCATATATCTCTCATCATTAAGACAGCATTTGTAAGAAATGGTTTGACTGTTTTTTCTCTGACTTTGCAAAAAAAGTGCTTTTTTTATTTTTCGAGTTAATGTATAGCCTATGACACTCGCAAATAACGTGGCTTTCACTTGGTAAAATAATTTTCAAAATCCGCTTAGTACATCCAGATATCATCTACAAATTATAATTCTGAGCAACTATTGTTATTATTTTGCTGAACTATTATCTGTTGTATTTATTTTTTCTTTGGTCTTTGGAAAATTCCACAATTCTGCCAGTGTCAAGTATATTAAGAACAACTCCAACGATAATACAACAACAAAAGATTTGAAGTTGATTTTAACCACCACCATTTATGTCTAACATAGACCTAAAAAACAATACACCATTGGGATTAGTAAGTTCCTAAGCAACTAAGTTAGTAAATAAATACCATATACGTATACATATATATCTAGTACAGGTAAGTAAAATGCAACAATTAATTAGAGCTTAATTTTATTCAAATTAATATATTTATACATAAGGGTAATAAAAGGAGTGAAGGAAAGGGAGAGGAGGAATCGCATATGGGTGGGACGGGATATCTCCTGGGGGAGTATATCATATAGTGACGCGCCTATATGGACAATTATAGAATATATGTTATCTATTGTGCATATGATTTTTAACTGACGTTATTGCATAAAGGCTTCTATTTCATGTTTTATAGCTATTTTTAAATTAGAATCCACCATATCCCATGCCCCAAGTCCGGGGCCCAATGGATGAACCTCCTAATGGCTGTAGTCAGCTAGCCGGTATAGTAGACATACATGTGTTGGTCTGTGAAGTAAAATATTAACTTATTGTGTTTACATATTGTAATTACTTATCTGATCCCTAGTGAAGGATATTAAAGTGAATTAATCTAAACTATCTATACTAATATTATAAAGAGGTAGGAGTTTGTCATCACTGCGACAACATTACACATATCACCTCCACACACGTGCACGCATACACTATTACACATGCAGGTGGAAGGGTTTTATTTTTCCCCTTATATATATCATCACGCTTTTAGCGCAAAATAACCATTCCACGCTTACGTATTACCATCCAACGAAGTGGGCACGGGTCGGCTAGTATGGTATATTCTGATATAACTTCTTCCAGGTGTGAATTTCACAGTTAGCTAATTTTCAGTGAAGTTTAAAGTACATATATACAGATAGACAGACAGACAGACATTTCTAAAAATGATTGAAATATATTCTTTTACTTATTCCTATACAGCTGCAACATTTTTTTTCACGAAAATGTACAGACACGTTAAATTTTTAATTCTAATTGTATGTATGTATGTATATTACTTAAGATTCCTTATAATTTTCGAAAATTAGCGTGCCCCAAAAATTAAGTGACAGAAAAAGTCCTGTAATAGCGTATATTATAATTGGAATAGTTGATAATTATTAATATGTGGGTTTTTTTAATAGGTAAAACCCGTATAACCGCGTACATGATGTGGGCGAAAGAAGCACGCAACGAACTCCTACGCAAACACCCCGATATGGACTTCTCGGCTATATCCAAAAGACTCGGAGAGATGTGGTCTAATGTAAGTGTATATCTCTAATCATCACTATAACAGAAGTTTTTAATTATAGGGGTAATTCAAGAATTACGTAAGCACTGATGGGAGGGTGTCCTTGATTTGCTTATTTTTGCTGACATAGGGGTGGGGGGTCTGAATGGTGATCACGTCAGCAATATTTATTTACTGAATTAGAAGTCTCAAGTCTATGTCCGTTTCCTCGGCGTGGAGCCCTTGAGTACGCTGCTCGCGTGATACACTCACACAAAATCTTATATCACTGCGACAACATTACACATATCACCTCCACTCACGTACACGCTTACAAGTGGAAGGGTTTTATATTTTTCCATTATAAAACTGAAATAGTTTAGAAAATTATCCCATACGAAATATATATAAGAGTTGTTGAGGCGTATATGCTTGGTACATATATGTTTCAACAACTCATATATGTATGAATAGTTAGCTAGGCTTAGGTTAGCTCAGATACTACGGGGCACCAGTCTGGGCCGATGCCCTCGGTGCCGCCAAAGTGCGCGCGCTCCGCAATGCGCAGCGCACGGTGGCACTGGGGGCAATCCGGGCGTACCGGACGGTGTCCTCAGCGGCGGCCTTCACGCTCGATGGCTAGGAACTGGAGGCAGGAGTTCTCGCCGCCGTGTACGAGTGTACGAGTTCAGGAAACGAAAGGGTGAGCCTCCGGCTCCCAGGGAGGTAGAGGCGGAGAGACGGCGTTTTTTCAGAGGAGACGCCGTCGAAAGGTGGTAGCAGGACCTGGCGGACGAGCGGACGGTTTACTATAGACGCCTGCGGGAGTGGATGTCCAGGAAGTGGGGCTCCCTGACGTTCCGACTGGTTCAGGTACTCACCGGACATGGTTGTTTCGGGTGGTACCTGCACCGGATCGCACGCAGGGAGCCGACCGCCGCCTGCCAAGAGTGTGGCGCTGTCGAAGATACCGCGCAGCACACGCTGCATTCTGGCGGCGGCCGTGGGAACATGGCTGAAACCACGCTCGGCAGCGAACAGGCTTGGCGAGCGATGGCCTCCTTCTGTCTCGCAGAAGGAGGTAGTGGAGAGAGCCCGCGAGGTAGACCCTCAAAGTGGCCCTCTTCCGCAAAGGAGGACAGGCGGGAGGAGGAGGCGCTTTGCCCAACTCCTCCCGCCACCGTAGCCGGACCTGAGGGGGGCCCCATATCCTCATTGCACAGGTCCGGTGGACGAGAGGGGGCAGCCGGTGTGTACCCGGTCTGTCCCTCTATAGGTAGGAGCCCGGCGGTCACCTTCCGCCGGCCGGACCGTGGGGGTGGCTCTACAAGGTTGATTAGCTTGAACGATCCCTTGCCGCCCCCACAAAACGGTCTGTCGGTACATCGTGGGGTTTTAGTCCGTGCGAGTCGGACATAACCCACCCTCTCCCCCGGGAGGGTGGCGTATCCATAAGGGATTAACCTTTAAAAAAAAAGCTCAGATAGGTCGCAAATTGCCTGTATCAGGCAACAGCCCAAGCCGAGGTGTGCCGCGCACCCTTGAACTAGTTGTCAAAATAAAATCGGCTGAGTGCCTTAAGCGCTCGCCTTAGTTACGACCTTGCTAGGTCAATAGGGTAGTTATTCGAAAAAAAAAATTATACTTATATAGATGTTTACGTAATAATGATGGTCTTAATGGTTAAGAACAATGCTTACTTTTGCTGACCAGGGGGAGGGGGCAGCCAGAAATATCAAAAATTCTGATTACGTAATACTTGAATGACCCCATATTAGAAAATCTATACTAATATTATAATGAGGTAAAGTTTATGAGATTGTATGGCGTAATATCTGGAACTACTTGTCCGATTTGAAAATATATTTCAGTGTAAGATAACTCATTTATCGAAGAAGGTTATAGGCTATATATCATCACACTAAGACCAATAGGAGCGGAGCACCATTGAAGAATGTTTCCAAATTGGGGTTTCCTTTCCTTTTAAGAGAACAAAACAACATAGAACAAAAGGCCCGGTCTATCTATGTCTGGGAGTTATATATCCTTATATGTTTATTTACCATAATACTAAGAAAGGCTACATGTCAATATGTCTTTTTACATATTATTTTTGAAGCAAAAACCTGTTTTCATGGATTTAAAAAAAAATTGTCAGGGGAAAATGTATGGGGTAGCGTCACCGATGACCTCGACATGCTCGTGACGTATTGCGCCTGCGTCAGACTAGCGACGCGTAGTATAGCGGCCTGTGTATATATTATATTGAACCCATGTGAGTGCAGCCCATCATATGTTTGATGAAGTAACCAACTGTATAAGATTTTTTTTTTTTTTTCGAACTGACTATGCTATTGACCTGGCAAGGTCTTTACAGCTTTACCGGACTAGACTGTATAAGAATGTATACGATTATTACTCAGAGTGCTAATCGATGTGAGAATCAGGCTAATGTCAATAATCACATTTTACAAATTCTGAAATTTAAATAATACAGACTATAAATGATTTAAAAATTCTACAATAACACAGTTAATTCATTATTTCGTGTTGTCACTTCTAATTTGAAATTTTATTCAAGAAATTCAGCATTATTTATCCACAAAATCTTTCAGTGTCAATTCTGCGACAACGTAATGTATGTCACGTCTTTAAAGTAATGAATATATAACTGCTATCTAAATACACTTTTTTTGTTATTTGCCACATGATATTAAATTTATTAGGTCTTTAGGGGTTTTGTATTGAAAATAATTAAAAATATAATATTTCCAGGTGAACTACAATGAACGATACCTATGGAAACGCAAAGCGAAACGATTCGCCATTCAGAAGGAACAGAACAATCAGCCAACGAGCAGAATCATATCAAATCCGAGTAAGTACACTCCGTAGGGCTTATAACACACTTAATAAATCTATATATACAGGCTGAATGCTTAGACAGTAGCAATATTTATGTAGGATACTCTGCACTCGATTCTCGTTCTAAATCAATTAAAAAAATAGGTGCTTAATATTTGACCTAATTATCTAGAAACATACAATTATTATACGCAATCTTCTACGCGCTATGTTAAAGCACAGTCTCAATGACCGTCCGGTGATTTCACTTTCACTTGAAAGGGATCATGGTCACATTTAACATATAAAATAATAATATCAAAACAAATCATATATATTAATATGTGAAGCCTAAACTTTGTATCCCTTTTAAAAGGAAATGCGCGAACGGATGAACGTGAAACTTGGCATAGTTAAAGTTTATGTGGAGGAGAAGTGCAGAAAGTTTATTTTATATAAAATGCATTAGAAGTACATTAAATTAATTAAAATATGCATTACTCACACTACTGCTTCAATTTTACACAACATATACACATGTAAATAAAAAAGATATTTTGACATCTGTCAATAGAGGACTTCAAAAAAGGTTGTGAAGGAGGTTGCAATGCTCGACTGTATGTATTATTTTACTCTTACATTCCAATTACCCTTTTTCATTCTACATTCAACAATGATATTATAACATACAACTATTATTATAATAACTGAGTAACCATGATAAAAACCTTTGATTATAGAAGTAAGTTGACAAAAGAACCCTAATGAAGTTTAAACTTTAAAAAATCAATGAACTATGGTCGAATGTCGACCACTGGGCGCCCACTAGTACTAATAAATAACCAAGAAAACCTAAGTTAAAGTTTGTTCTAAGACATTCAAAGATATGGATACAAAGGGAAATGCAATGACCGGTGCCGAAACCTGCAAGCCCCGGATTTATTAACCTTTGATAATAGACCGGATAATTAACCCTTTTTTTGTTTAAACTTCGAATTATTCTTTGTTGGTTGGTTGTTGGTCCCACGTTTTTTCATTCTTCACTGAACACGGCCCGACAGTACTGATAAAGGCGCGTATGGGATCGAATAGAATTTTTGTATTTCTCTAAATAATTAGGTCAAATACTAAGCACCTATTTTTTTTTTAGTTGATTTGGAACGAGAATAGTGTACTGAGTATCCTGTAAAAATATTGCGAGCGACTAACCAGTCTTCCGGTATATTAATTATAAATGATGTTTATTCGTCAACAGTACCACGTCCAGTGCACCCAGGGCCGGGCCGGCCGCCGGCGAACCGAGCACCCCCTAAGCACACTTCCACCCCCGTCACTTCACCCCAACAAGCTCTCGTCGTAAGCACAGATACATTTAATTCCTTTACTGATTTAACGAGCTACTAATTAATGTTAATCACCCTTACTAGTTTAGGATATTTCCCACAAAATATTTGGGAATTTTTACGGGTCTATGGAGGATAAATGGAATTTACCGGGTGAAATTAAATATATATATATAATAGTGATTTAGTTGATTTTTTTAATCGTAACACAGCAAAGTGACTGTGCTGTGCCTGATGGTGAGTACAGTACAATCCAAAAAATAACGGCGACCACCGGTCGCCGCTGTCATGCCGGCCTGCATAAATGTCTCTTTACGTTAAGCTCGAAGGACCCCATATTATAGGAAGGAGGGAACACACTGGCCGGGAGATTGGAGATTTTCCTATTATTGCCATATAAGGGCACTTTCCCCCCTTGATTCCGAGGATTTTAGTATAGCTTTAGGGGAATTGTGTTCTATGGCTTTTACTTGGATAAAAAAGTGCATGCATCCACGAGGATTCACTGGGGCTTAGTATGGGTAGTTATGAATGTATGACTGATTCTTTTGTGTTAAGTTTTTCTAAAAAAAAACGTTTTCGACGAGTCTTTTATTTCGGTAGCGATTTTACTGCTTTGTTTTTCTGTAGATAAATAATCTTCCGAATCGTATCACAGTATCAAGGGCTGTATTTCTTAATTTGTACACTTCGTGCAGCCGGTGGGTAGCACGGTGAGCGCGAGCTCCAGCAGTGGGAGTGCTGGGAGTGGGATGTACCGCGTGACGGGGTGCGGGGCCGTGGACGTGGCCGCACACCTGCGCCTGCTCGGGGAGAGCCTCGCCATCATCGGAGCCAGGCTCAAGGAGCATGAGGTCACTTACCGATCACATCACATATTATATCATATACCAGTTGCTATCCATCACTTCTCTTTCATGAAATTGTTTTTAACCCTAGTTGAGTAATCGGTACTCATTGTTACTTAGTAACTGAATATTCGTCGAGCGGACAACGCAAATGAAAACTCAAATCTTACCAACTTCTGGTAAATGGTAGAGCCACGTTGACGCCTAGCGTTACTTTTTTTTTTTAACGTGGAGTAATCCCTTATATTCCCTTATATATCTTTTATATCCCCTTATATATCCCGTGGGGGAGAGGGTGGGCTATGTCCGTCTCGCACAGCCTAAAACCCCACGGTGTACCGACAGACCGTTTTGTGTGGGCGGCAAGGGATCGTTCGAGCTAATCAACCTTGTAGAGCCACGAGCCACGGTCCGCCCGGCGGAAGGTGACCGCCGCGCTCCTACCTATAGAAGGGCATACCGGGTACACACCGGCTGCCCCCCTCGTCCGCCGGACCTGTGCAATGAGGAGATGGGCCCCCCGGCCCATCCCCTCAGATCCGGCTACGGTGGCCGGAGGAGTTGGGCAAAGCGCCTCCTCCTCCCGCCTGTCCTCCTTTGGTGGAGACGGCCACTTTGAGGGTCTGCCCCGCGGGCCCTCTCCGCCTCCTCCTTCTGCGAGATCACCTCCTCGTAGAAGGAGGCCATCGCTCGCCAAGCCTGTTCGCTGCCGAGCATGGCCGAAACCACGCTCGGCAGCGATAAGTCCGTTCCCACGGCCGCCGCCAGGATGCGGCGCTGCTCCCCCCACGCAGCACACTCAGACAGCGTGTGCTGCGCGGTATCTTCCTCAGCGCCGCACTCGTGGCAGGCGGCCGTCGGCTCCCTGCGTGCGATCCGGTGCAGGTACCACCCGAAACAACCGTGTCCGGTGAGTACCTGCACCAGTCGGAACGTCAGGGAGCCCCACTCCCTGGTCGTCCACTCCCGCAGGACCGGGCGGACGGCGTCCACTGTGAACCGCCCGAATCGCTCGTCCGCCAGGTCCTGCTGCCACCTTTCGACGGCGTCCCCCCTGAGACGCCGTCTCTCCGCCTCTACCTCCCTGGGAGCCGGAGGCTCCCCCCTTCGTTTCCTCGCCGCCGTGAACTCGTACACGGCGGCGAGAACTCCTGCCTCCAGCTCCCAGGGCAGGGAGCCGGCGAGCGTGAAGGCCGCCGCCGAGGACACCGTGCGGTACGCCCTGATTGCCCTCAGTGCCACCGTGCGCTGCGCATTGCGGAGCGCGCGCACGTTGGCGGCACTGAGGGCATCGGTCCAGACTGGTGCCCCGTAGGCGGCCATCGCCCGCACGACTCCCATGTAGAGTCGGCGGCACCCGGTACCCGGTCCCCCGCCGTTACTGGTTTCAGCATGAATATGTCGGCTCGTCCAGGATAGTACCATCCGACACACAGATACACTCACGTGAAGTAACAGAGCTTGCATTGTTGCGTTGAGTCATCTTCTCCCACCCTTCCCCTTACCTCTCCCCTCTCCCTCGATTTCCCGCAAATACAATCTGGCAACGCACTTTCGACTTCAATGGTGTTGGTAGTGTCTATGGACGGTGGTGATCACTCAACATCAGGTGACCCAACTGTTCGTTTGCCTGCTATGAAATTTAAAAAAAACAACATTACTTAATGCATATAGGAACTTGTTACACGGCACGGAAGTACGGTTAATTAGCAGCCAAATAAAATAAATAAAACGGTTAATTAAGATTCCACACAGCGAGAACGTATACCAGAATTGTGAGCGTTCCCAAATAGCTCGCTTGCATCTCATGTAATACTATTCCGTCATTCGCCTGGCCTCGGAGGATTAACTGAGACTTCAGACCTTGATATTAGGCCTCAAGAGTCGTAATGTGGAACTAGGTACACTAGATTTTCGTGCAGAAGGACGTCGTCGAACGTAGCATTTTTTTATTATCCAGGGTTAATATCAAATTTCACTGTATTAGGGGTAATTCGAGTCTGTCTTGGGGGGTCTGGGAGGGGACCTTGATTTGTTTAGTTTTGATGAATACGCGATGGTGGGCTCTGGTTGGTGATTACGTCAGCAATATGTATGTATTTAACGAGAACAGATCTCAAAAATACTTATACCAGGTGAAAGATTAGACAGTAGCGATATTTATGCAGGATACTCTGCACTCGATTTTCGTTCTAAATTACTTAAAAAAGTAGGTGCTTAATATAATATCATTTGAAAGGGAACGCGGGAACGTCAGGAGCAAAACGGAAGGGTTTATTGTCCGTTTTATTATCGAAGGTTATTAACTCCGGGTCGCCCCTTGCAGCTTTCGGCAGCGGTCATTGCACCTAGGTTTATTACGTTTGTATCCATACTTTTGAAAGACTTAGAGCAAATTTAAATTAGGTTCTTTTTTTTTTATGTCATAGGTGGCAAACGAACAGGTGGGTCACCTGATGTTAAGTGATCACCACCGTCCATGGACACTAACAACACCAGAGGAGTCGCAAGTGCGTTGCCACCCTTCGGGGGGAAGGGCTAGGGGAGAGGAGGTGGGCCTCCGGCGCTCTCACTGACCGAACGAAACGCAACAATGCAAGCACTGTTACTTCACGTCGGTTTTCTATGAGAGGGTGGTACTACCCCGGGCGAGCCGACCCATTCATGCTAAAGCCAGTAATAGTTTCAGCGATACTCTACCACCATAAAAAAGGTTCCATAAATGGTTCTCTTTGTTGTTTATTAGTATTTGTTTTTATGTTAGATGTGACTATGACCTACCATCTCTTTGAATATTGCAAGCGACTAACCTATCACCTGATGTAAATGTTCATGTAAGCAGGGGAGGGGTGTAAGAGTATTGTTTACTTATGTGGCGAGGAGGTGGTCAGAAATTACAAAAAATCTGCTTACCATTATACTTGAACTGCCCATTAAGTGTATGCTGTTTTTACATTACGATTTAATTTTTAACCGACTTCAAAAAAAGGAGGAGGTTATCAATTCGTCTTTTTTTTTTATGTTTGTTACCTCATAACTTTGGACTGGGTGAACCGATTTTGATTATTCTTTTTTTATTTGAAAGCTGGTACTTCCAGTGTGGTCCCATTTTAATTTGGTACAGTTCCGACAACGGCATCCAGTGCAAAACCGTATAAGTTTCAAATTTGCATTAAGTATGTACACGACAAATAGACGAATAACTCAATATTACGCTAACCGGTTTCGATGATTCATTTTTTATTGAAAAGGATGTACTTCAAGGGTAGTTTGATGAGAGTTTGGTTAGGTTCTGATTATGGGATCCGTGGCAAAGTAAGAAAACTTTCAAGAAACGAGCCTACTCCTTTCTTAAGGGCCGGCAACGCATCTGTGTTTCCTCTCGTGTCGCAATTGTCCATGGGCGGCCGTGATCACTTACCATCAGGTGACCCGTATGTTCGTTTGCCACCAATATTATAAAAAAAACTCTTCAATTCTTAGGAGCCTATTGTGCTTATGTTCGTTGCTGTGTTGCAACATGACGCAAGCATTGTAATTACATTACTTAAGGTGTATAATGTGTGAAGCGATGGTAGCCGAGTTGGTGGTAGAAACTATCGCGGATTACTGAAAAGGTTGCGTTCGTACCAAACGTTACTTATTGTACAACCAATTGAAACCATATCGCATACCATACCGATAGATACCATACCGCAAAAATGCGCATATTTTAATATACTTAAGGCGGAACGGAGTTCGCGGGCACTGCTAGTAAAATATATTTATGTACACTAAAAATGGAAAAATAAAGTAAATTTTCAAAAAAAAGTATTAACCGACTTCAATATCAATCAAAAACCCATAAGGCACTAAAAAGCGGAAAATAAATAGTTTATCAAATTAACCAAATGAAATAAAACATATGAATATGTGTGCTACCTAGAGATGTATTGGAAGTCGGTGCCAACCAAACCGAAAATCATATCATCTACAGGTACAAAGTTTAAGTCCACTCTCGCGTCTCTGTAATACAAAAATTTTGGTTGATACCGACTTCCAGTACATCTCTAGGTAGCACACATATTCATATGTTTTATTTCATTTGGTTAATTTGATAAACTATTTATTTTCCGCTTTTTAGTGCCTTATGGGTTTTTGATTGATATTGAAGTCGGTTAATACTTTTTTTTGAAAATTTACTTTATATTGCAAATGGTCATGTAACGTGCAAACTTTATGTATCTTGCTGACAATAATCGTGTACATTACTTTCTTAGTAATAATGTTTATTGTAAACAGTAAATTAACAATATACTTTATTTATTTCATTTTGATGTAAAGCAGTGATCGCTCATTGCAAGTGTGTTGGGATTCTTGTAAATGAGCTGAAACCGTTACCGAAGTATTACAAAGTGACGAAGCCATTGCATGATGACTTTTCTGAGCTAGTTTAACATAACATGTAGTGTGTTCCAGAAACTGTACTCGAGAGAGAATCTGCCACTAGGTTTTTTTTTTGGCAACCAATTTTCTACTTTATTACTACCAATATTGAGTAGGTAATATTAATATGAGTGGCTCGTGATATGTGGCCCCTTTAGAACTTTCCAGGGAGTTTTTGTGGCTATTCAGAATTCACTCTCCGTGTTATTATTTCCAATCCACTTCAGTTGTGCATATCGGCGCCTACCCACAATGATTATGTTATCCGGTCACGCCTCTCTCCCTACTACTCGACTTGTTTTGGTATAAAAGGAGCGGAGCGACCGCTGTTAAGTCAGTCTTAGCTCTGGCGTTTAACGGTACACCCGTACCGTGCGAGTCGCTTAACCTAGACACTGAATAATTAATTTGTGCAAACAAATTAGCTATTGTTATTGTTTGTAACTAATTAATTGGTTATCTACTGTACCAAATAGTCTGAATTGATTATTATTTGGTGATAACTATTTGTAACTAATTAATTGGTTATCTACTGTACCAAATAGTCTGAATTGATTATTATTTGGTGTTGAGTCGCAGTATTATTATGAAGGGGTGATAGTCTGAATTAATAGTTCTTAATTATTATTTTATATGAGATGTGATGAGATTATTAATAAATATTAGACTGGGCCAAAAAATTCAACAATTTTTTTTTAAAGTAAATCGTAAATATTATTTGGGATAACAAAAAAACAATGTTGTGAGAATTTGAGCCCTTAATATTTATATTAAGAGGTCTATTATCGCAACTTTTGATTTTTTTTTTTTCCGAAGCGGGTTTTTGTCTCATGGGTTTTTGTCTCATAACTCCTAAACCGTCGAGGTAAATGAAATTGACTAAGAGACATTTTTTTAAGACTGAAATTTTTTGTTAGATGAACAGTTTTCTCATAACCACGCCTTGAAAATTGGTATGATTTCAGAATTTCATTTATAACTTTAGGATTTTGTCATTCACTTAAAAATTAATATCCGAAAAAAAATCAATAGAGATTCTTGAAGAGAATTTAATTTCCTACAAAATACGTCTCTTAACATTTTTAGCTAATTTCACTCCTTTGGAAGTTATTCAAAGTTAAATTAAAACACAAACGTAAACGTATAAACGTTACTATTGAAACACAGTGAAAATGCAATTTTCTGAAGAAAATAGCTTTTCAATGCTAATAAATAAAAATCATAATATATTTTTATTTATTGGTATTTATCAAAGGAGTGAATTTAGCTAATAATGTTAAGAGACGAGAATCTCTTTTGTTTTTTTTTCCGATACTAATTTTAAGTGAATGACAAAATCCTAAAGTTAAAAATTAAATTCTGAAATCATACTTTTAATCTTTTAGTCTTAAAAAATGTCTCTTTGTCAATTTCATTTACCTCGATGGTTTAGGAGCTATGAGACAAAAACCCACTCAAGAAAAAAAATCAAAAGTTCGGCTCAAATTCTCACAACATTGTTTTATTGTCAACCCAAATAATATTTTCGATATACTTAAAAAAAAAATTGTTGATATAAATATATATATATATATATATAATGTTATGGTTGTCCGTGTTAAAGTTGTAATGTTGCTGATGATTATATTTATTACAAAATATAGAGTCGAGTAACATAAGATTATGTATAAAATTCACTACATAAGGGATTATGATCTCGCTGTAAATACTGTTATGAGTGGTAATGTTATGGTTGTCTGTGTTAAAGTTGTAATTGTTGTTGATGATCCTATCCATTACAAAATGTAGGGTTAAATAACACAAGATTATGGATTAAATATAGAATTTACTACATGACAGATTATGATTTCGCTGTAAATACTATTATGAGTGGTAATGTTATGGTTGTCCGTGTTAAAGTTGTAATTGTTGTTGATGATCCTATCTATTACAAAATGTAGGGTCGAATAAGACAAGATTATTGATAAAATATAGAATTTACTACGTGACAGATTATGATTTTGCTGTAAATACTGTTATGAGTGGTAATATTATGGTTGTCCGTGTTAAAGTTGTAATGTTGTTGATGGTTGTGGTTTGTGTGCTGGTTGCAGGGTCAGATCGCAGTGTCAGGGTCAGTGTCAGTGCTGCTGGACACGTTGCTGTGCTCGCTGGCTCCGTTGCTGAGTGTGACTCGAGCGCTGCCCGCTATAGCGCCGCCCGCACCGCTCCTCCAGGACACTCTGCACAACATCGCCTACATCATGCCCGGCCTCTGAACACACACCAAATTACTTCAATTTATATAAAAATAAAGATTTCATTCAACGTCTCGTTGGTTTCATTTCAACTTTTTTATATAAAATGTCACGTCTATGACATAACAGAGAGGGAAATAAAATTAAAATATATTCATAACGTTGTAAATAATATTAAAATAGAAGATGAGTAAGATTTCACTAATAATAAAACAGGTTTAATCTCTGCATCTTACGACATTCGAATCTAATGCATATATATAATGCGATAATCATTTGATATATTTAATTTATTCATAGTTTCATATTATAAAGTTGAAGTTTCTGTTCTTGAATGCACTAAATCTCAGGAAATGCCACTTCGATTTGATTTGTTTTTTTTTTCCGAACTGACTACGCTATTGACCAAGCAAGGTCTTAACAGCTTCACCGGACTACTAAGGCGAGCGCTTAAGGCACTCAGCCGATTTTATTTTGACAACTAGCTCAAGGGTGCGCGTCTGAAGTTGTCAATATAGGTAGTTCTTATGTGTCCTTTAACCAATTTTATTCCGTGTCCAATCTTCTAAATAATAAGCGCCAAATCTTCTATATAATATTTCGTACATATTCTTTTATCCATCTTTTTTATCTTAATCTCCTTGAATTATTTCGTTTCTCTCACTCGGAGAGTTTATTTCCATTGTCGAGAAGTTAATTCAATGTTCCAACAAGATGATGGCTCTCTTGTTGCAAATTTCCAGGGAGTTTTTGTGGCATCTCAGAATTTATGGTCCGTGGTATTATTTTCCATTCACTTCACTTATGCACAATAACCGAACTGTATTACATAAAACACCACCAATTTTACACAATATAGAGCAGCGATCGTCACACTTTACTGCCCAAGGGCCGGCCACACATGACAGTGCGAGTGCCAGTGCCGGGCCGCAGAGTATGTGAACGCTCCAATATCGACATTATATGTATACTCGTTTTTAGCTCATCGATTATTTACTTTGAACTAGCTGTGCCCGCGAAGTCGTTCGTTTGGGAGTTGATATCGAAACAAGTAATCATAGATAATGTTCATTAGAACGTTTATTGAAAAAAGATAGTTTATAAACATAGGTAATTAGGTAAGAAAATATTTAAGAAGTTAACGCCGTAATAAAAATACCTGTTTTATAATTAGGAATTGTGGTGTTGAACTTTTTTAATTATTTCTTGTATATCGGCATCCTTTGGACTACATGCAATCCTCATTGTGTCTTCTAAATGGGTGGAAAGGCGATTCCGGTATTTATTTTTTAAGAAGGTCATTTTAGAAAATGAAGCTTCACAAAGATATGTTGAAGAGAATATGGTTAAAACAAATTGTGCGCAGTCTTGTAAAGATTTGTACTTGCTAGGGCTATTTCTCCAATTTCACGGTGCTCAATGAAACTGGCTTTTAGCTGTGTGTCGTGTTTTAATTCAATGATTTCATTCATTATCTGTGTTTTAGAAAACCCAAACCGGCAAAATAATTTCATATCTTCGTTATCAACATGCCAAGGGTTTTCCGCGGCGCTAGTGGGACCGAGGTAGCCCCTTAAGTCGGTTTTTGATTTCTGTCTAGGGCATCTGGGTAAAGTTGTCTTGAAATAATTTACTTTGTCGCGGGCCGCACGAAAAACAACCGAGGGCCGCATGCGGCCCACGGGCCGCAGTTTGACGACCACGGCACTAGACTTTCGTGCAGAAGGACGTCGTCGAACGGACGAATGTTTAATTATCCAGGGTTCATATCAAATTTCACTGTATTAGGGGTCATTCGACTCTATCTTGGGGGTGTGGGAGGGGTACTTAAAAATTAATATCCGAAAAAAAATCAATAGAGATTCTTGAAGAGAATTTAATTTCCTACAAAATACGTCTCTTAACATTTTTAGCTAATTTCACTCCTTTGAAAGTTATTCAAAGTTAAAGTAAAACACAAACGTAAACGTATAAACGTTACTATTGAAACACAGTGAAAATGCAATTTTCTGAAGAAAATAGCTTTTCAATGCTAATAAATAAAAATCATAATATATTTTTATTTATTGGTATTTATCAAAGGAGTGAATTTAGCTAATAATGTTAAGAGACGTATTTTGTAGGAAATTAAATTCCCTTCGAGAATCTCTTTTGTTTTTTTTTTCCGATACTAATTTTAAGTGAATGACAAAATCCTAAAGTTAAAAATTAAATTCTGAAATCATACTTTTAATCTTTTAGTCTTAAAAAATGTCTCTTTGTCAATTTCATTTACCTCGATGGTTTAGGAGCTATGAGACAAAAACCCACTCAAGAAAAAAAATCAAAAGTTCGGCTCAAATTCTCACAACATTGTTTTATTGTCAACCCAAATAATATTTTCGATATACTTAAAAAAAAAATTGTTGATATAAATATATATATATATATATATAATGTTATGGTTGTCCGTGTTAAAGTTGTAATGTTGCTGATGATTATATTTATTACAAAATATAGAGTCGAGTAACATAAGATTATGTATAAAATTCACTACATAAGGGATTATGATCCCGCTGTAAATACTGTTATGAGTGGTAATGTTATGGTTGTCTGTGTTAAAGTTGTAATTGTTGTTGATGATCCTATCCATTACAAAATGTAGGGTTAAATAACACAAGATTATGGATTAAATATAGAATTTACTACATGACAGATTATGATTTCGCTGTAAATACTATTATGAGTGGTAATGTTATGGTTGTCTGTGTTAAAGTTGTAATTTTTGTTGATGATCCTATCCATTACAAAATGTAGGGTTAAATAACACAAGATTATGGATTAAATATAGAATTTACTACATGACAGATTATGATTTCGCTGTAAATACTATTATGAGTGGTAATGTTATGGTTGTCTGTGTTAAAGTTGTAATTTTGTTGATTGTTGTGGTTTGTATGTTGGTTGCAGGGTCAGATCGCAGTGTCAGGGTCAGTGTCAGTGCTGCTGGACACGTTGCTGTGCTCGCTGGCCCCGTTGCTGAGTGTGACTCGAGCGCTGCCCGCTATAGCGCCGCCTGCACCGCTCCTCCAGGACACTCTGCACAACATCGCCTACATCATGCCCGGTCTCTGAACACTCTCCAAATTACTTCAATTTATATAAAAATAAAGATTTCATTCAATGTCTCGTTGGTTTCATTTCAACTTTTCAAATGAAAACTTGGCAAACAGTAATCTAAAGTAAACCGTCATATTGGCGTTAGGAAAACACGGTGTCGTCTATTGTGTTAGTGTATACCAGAGATAGTAGTAATAATATTCGTCCAATAGGACAGGCGAAGGAATTAATCCATACTGCCAATTCTGAATTTTACTCCTCACATTTTTCTCATACCGGGCGCCTTATATATGAAAATCGTAAAAACCAAAAATTGTAACAGGTTAATTGTGTTAGATATAATAACAATCCGAACAAAAACAGTTTCACTGTTAAAAATTGCGCCAAGCACACGTTCACAGCTTATGATTTAGAAAAAAACCAAGGAGAAAATTTCACTTTACAAAAAGAGGTAAAATCCGAACAAAGACAGTTCCACTGTAAAAAATTGCGCCAAGTACACGTTCACAACTCTTCATTTAGAAAAAATACTAAGGAGAAATTATTATTATTATTAAATTATATTTGCATTTATTTTTCTATTACAGTTTTCATATTTTATATTATTATAATGGTTTATTGTATATAATATTATATTGTTATTACTGAGAAAATTCTGAAACACGAATCCTGAAAAAAAAAACAAAATTCAGTCCTCGGTCGGTTGGTAAATAGCCTACCAAAGCTAAAGCCTACAAAAATTGTAAGGCTAAGGATCCCATCAGACTTCGTAACTATATAATATAATAATAATCATAAATACAGTGGTACAACAAAATAATCCCAAGGAGGGTTGGTGTCAGGCAGGCGGCCGATCGTAAAAATTAAGCCAAATCATATACCACAACATGACAAACATGTTGTACCGACCCTACTTATGTGGGATAAGGGTAAGAAGAAGACTAAGGAGAAATTATCATCTTACAAAAAGATGTAAAATAAAAAAAAAACAGACCAAGTAGCCGTTATGATTTTTAATAATTGAAATAGTTTTTTGGTTAAATTTAACAATTAAAAACCATTTTTAAACGTACTTGGCGTGCGTCATTGAGTACATGAAACACCACCAATTTTACACAATATAGAGTCAAGTAACACAAGATTATGTATAAAATACAAAATCCACTACATGACGGACCAAAAAACCATATACCAGAGATAGCCCACATAAGTCAGGTTTAAAAAAAAAACTCGTTTTTTTTTATTGAAGCAAAGCCTAGTGACTGCACTGTGCCAGATGGTGAGCACAATACAATCCAAGAACAATGGCGACTACCGAGAGATGCGTTATCCCTCGCCGGTCGCCGCTGTCCAGAGGTGACCAGTGTTAATCGTCTCACCGGTACTCGAGCCACGGCGAAAGTCATTCACTACTGGATATGCATGAGCTGATCCAGAAACGCGATCACTATTACGGGCTTTTTCGCTACATGCATGGTGGTTGCGACCCAGCGGTCTTTAAAACCCTACCACCCCGCTGTCGCCATTGCCTCGTTCGTCACTCAGCAGGGTGCACCACGAGCAGGTGAGGTTGACTTGGGTGTCTCAAGCTTAAGGTTATGTCGTTTTCACTTTTTTATTCCATTTAATTCCACACGGATGTATTCACGGGCACAGTTATAAATAAAATATAATAAGCCACAACATAACCGACTAATGGCTTAATTACACGTAACGAGTACAGTGGCAGTAGTCCGGTGAAGCTGTGAAGACCCTGCAGGGTCAATAGCGTAGTCAGTTCGAGGAAAAAAAAAAAAAAAGAGTACAGTGGCTAGACAATAGAACGATACTAGGCCGAGAGTCGGCTGAACGAGTACGTGTTTATATGTATTTTGCTAGTGGCGAGTCAGGTTAGATTATAAGTAGTGATCGATAAGCTAACAACTCCAAAGTTGTTGATGTTCATTTTATTCACGTTTGCAATATATGCTGCGTCACGATTTTGCTTGTTTTCGTAATTGGAAGATGAGAAATTCCACAGGTATTATAATATAGTACAGACTATCTGAAACCCATTTAACCGTATTAGCCATCTTTCAAAACAAAAGTTATCTTTTAAGTTAGTAAAACACAAAATCAAAACAAACTGCCCACGGGATAGCGAGTCGCTGTCGGGACGGAGAAATGAAGCGGAGAGGTGGGTACTCGGCCTAGCAAACGAACCGTGTGTCTCTCTATTAACTTTCGCCACTCTGTTCGGCCTAGCACTCGGCCGACAATTCGTCAAAATGTTTCGAGTCGAACAGTTCGATGTTCGAAAATCAGTCCGAGAGCACTGCCTCGCCACTGTACTCGTTAATTACAGCAATAAGATTTCGCCAAAAACTCGTATTTTTTTTTTAGGAGGCAAACGAACAGGTGCGTTACCTGATGTTAAGTGATCACCGCCGTCCATAGACACTTGCAACTCTAGGGGAGTCGCAAGTGCGTTGCCAGCCTGTGTTAAAGGGGTGGGGGGAAGGAGGGAAGGGAGAGTAGAGGGGAGAGGAGGTGGTCCTCCAACGCTCTCACTGACCGAACGAAAAGCAACAATCCAAGCACTGTTACTTCACGTAGGTGTTTCTGTGGGTCGGGTGGTAGTACCCCGGGCGAGCCGACCCATTCATGCTGAAACCAGTAATAGCCTCAGCGTGGCTCTACCACCTACAATATGCTTCTATAATCGTAATGCTATTATAATCAAGTGACATTCTCAATGGGATGAGAAATCTTTAAAAGAGTTCTTATTATACTTTTTGGAAACGTCTGCATATAAAGTTGCCATAGGTTATTAAAAACGATTTTGATTTCTTGACGTTCGTATGTACATATTGATTTTTTATAGTAAATATTTATAAATTTACGTTACTAAAATATGGATGACGCTTATGAAAAGTTGCGGAAACGAGGGAAAAACAGCGTGGACGATATCATTAAGTGGATGAAAGACTGTAATTATATCTGTTTATTTATAACTAGCTGACCCGTGCCCAATTCGTTGGGCGGTAATTGGCATTATCAAGCTACAACTTTTTTCTAGAACTCATCATATATCTCTCATCGTTAAGGCAGCGTTCGTAAGAAACGTTTTCGTTCGACCAATTTTTCTCCGACTCCTCAGATATTACCCCCTACAACCTCACAAACTTTACCTCTTTATGATATTAGTATAGATAATATAATTAGTTAATAGCTTCTGCCCTCGACTTCGTACACATGGATTGGTTATTTTGCGCTAAGATGCAGCGGAAGCTCTGAAAAGGAAAAAATACCCCGATTTTGCAACATTCTTTATTGCTGCTCCTCTCCTATGGGTCTTAGCGTGATGATATATAGCCTATAACCTGCCCTTATAAATGAGCTATATAACACTGAAAAGAATTTTCCAAATCGGACCAGTAGTTCTTGAGATTACCCCTTACAACGTCACACTCACAAACTTTACCTCTTTATAATATTAGTATAGATTATTTAAAATATTATGATTTTGCTTACAAAAATAAGATTTGGTGTAGGTCATAAAAAATCTGGACAGTCATAACAACTGTCGACAGAAGTCGATCTCAAAAGAATGGAATTTAAGTTGTCTACTCTTTTGAATTTTTTAAATTAATTGTAGTTATAGTATTTTGTACGTGGTAGGTGGTAGAGGCACGCTGAAGCTATTACTGGTTTAAGCATGAATGTGTCGGCTAGCTCAGGGTACCTCCACCCGACACACAGAAAAACCGACGTGAAATAACAGTGCTTACATTGTTACGTTTCGTTCGGTTAGTGAGAGCGCCGGAGGCCCACCTCCCTTCTCCTTTCCCCCAAACGTAGGCTAGCAATGCACTTTCGACTCTCCTGGTGTTGTTAGTGTCTATGGACGGTGGTGATCACTTAACATCAGGTGACCCACGTGTTCGTTTGCCTGCTATGACATTAAAAAAAATGTTCGAATTATTTCAATTTCATAATTTTTTTAATTGAATTTATTATCATTACTGTCAATTCACATCCATTCGCATCCCGAATAATAATTATATACTTTTTTTATGTACCTTATTAATTCATCAAACATACATATAATGGGCTGCACAATCTCAATCCAAAATAGCAATTTTTTTCTTTTTATTGTAGCACGGCAAAATGACTGCACTATGCCTGATGGTAAGCAGAGTACAATCCAAAAACAATGGTGACCACTGAGTGACACACTATCCATCACCGATAGCCACTATCGTGCATATGCACAGGCTGATCCCGAAACACGACCTGCAGAAACGAATCACTATTACGGGTTTTTCGCCATATACATGATGGTTGCGACCCAGTCAGGCTGTGAAACCCTACCATCCCGTTTTCACCATTGCCTCGTTCGTTATTCAGCAGGGTGCACCACGTGCAGGTGAGGTTGGCTTGGGTGTCTCAAATCTTATGACTTCGACACCCCTTACACCTCATAACACCCCTATTAGATGTGCACAGGCCGCTATAATACGTGTCGCTCGTGTGACCCACGCCGCGCAAGTGCAATACGGTCGGCCATGTTTACTAGTGTGTCATTACGCGAAATTATAAATTTATCCTTAGGATGTAACAGGTAGGATTGGTATAGCAGCATTTCTATTTATGTATATTGTTAATGTCTACGTCCGGTACCGTGACATACCCGAGAGGCGAGACTACAACGCCACCCGGGGAACCACTATTGACCTGCGATACCGCGCTATTGACTCTATCGGGGAATTACTACTGACTTCGAACGCTATTGGTGGAAGTTATCGGCTGTTCATTATTCATTCCGGTGTGAGACTACATCGGTGGCATATAAAGGGCAAGATGTCGCTGATCTGGACGTACCCGAATAAAATCGGCTGAGTGCCTTAAGCGCTCGCCTTAGTAGTCCGGTGAAGCTGTAGAGGCCTCCAAAAAGGCCAATAGCGTAGTCAGTTCGAGAAAAAAAAACTGATCTGGACGCACTCCTATGTGGAAGTTATTGTAAGGCGAAGCTCTGGCCAAATGAATAGTGACAATATCAACGAAGTGTTTATTGGCAATCCTGACTGCATCGACCCTATACGTGATTAGTGTAACAATATACTAACTGTGCCTGCGACTTCGTCCGCTTGGAACCTGATGTACAAACCAGTGACAAATAAAGTCATATCAATGTATTAGGTAATAGGTAATTATTATCTACTTCTCTCTCGTATTTAAGTCGCATCTTCATTAAAATTACAATAACTTTTGATAGAGTGAACCGATTTTAATGAAACAAAGACTAAATGTTACTCGAAGCTGTGCTTTATGATTTTCTTGAAAGGTTTAATCATGAACGCAGATTTTGACAGTGATCAAACACACAGACATATAGACAGACATTTCTAAATATAATCGAAATGTATTTTATTACTAATTTCCTAGACACCCGGAACAATTTTTTTTACATAAATCTAAAAAGTACAGACACGTTTGATCTCCATTCTTATTATATGTATTATCTCGCAAAATTTATTTAAAAGTTACGTGAAAATACAGTTAATAAAGTTAATTGATAGTGATAACTTAGCAGAAATTATAATTTCTTGGTGAAATCGAATCGCGGAGTGCAAGGAACAATGTCTTTTACAGCGAAAGTAATCGAACGAACGAAGGAATCGGAGGCAAACGCAAGGAAACTCTTCGAGGGCGTTCAAGATACGGCGAATGTCGAAATGGCGAAGGTCATGGAAGCAATCACGAAGCTCGCAGCACAGCAGAGGAAGTCCGTAGAAGAACTGACGAGAATGCTGAGCGATGAGACACCGAAATTCCTTCAAGCCGCGCAAGCTGGAATCGATGCTTTCAAAGATACTTATAAAAAATAAACAATATCAACCGAGTAAACCGCGTATCCCTTTATTACCTACATGATACTAGCTTTGGCCATTTTTTTTTAACGTGGGGATATCCCTTATGGATACTCCACCCTCCCGGGGGAGAGGGTGGGTTATGTCCGAGTCGCACGGACTAAAAGCCCACGGTACAGTTCCTGAGATTAGCTCGTTCAATCAATCAAATCAAATCAGAAATACTTTATTCAGTTTAGGCCCTAATAAGGCGCTTATGAACGTCAAAACTACCACCAGTTCGGACAAACAACCCAGTCATCCAGAAGTCATCCATTTTGCGGGGTGGTAGGGTTTTACAGCCTGACTGGGTCGCAACCACCATGTATATGGCGAAAAAGCCCGTCATAGTGATTCGCTTTTGCGGGTCGCGTTTCGGGATCAGCCTGTGCATATCCAGCTTTTTGCAGGCCGGCATGACAGTGGCGACCGGCGATGGACAGTATGTCACTCGGTGGTCGCCATTGTTTTTGGATTGTACTATGCTTACCATCAGGCACAGTGCAGTCACTTTGCCGTGCTACTATAAAAAAAAAAAGAAGAACCGGCAAGAAACTCGATCGGGTTCACCTTTTTAACATATATATGTTTCGAATACATTATATGTGTACCGTTTTTAGTGGATGCACAGAGAGGAGTGTTAATGTCTACGTCCGGTACCGTGACACACCCGAGAGGCGAGACTACAACGCCACCCGGGGAACCACTATTGACCTGCGATACCGCGCTATTGACTCTATCGGGGTGTTACTACTGACCTCGAACGCTATTGGTGGAAGTTATCGGCTGTTCATTATTCATTCCGGTGTGAGACTACATCGGTGGCATATAAAGGGCAAGATGTCGCTGATCTGGGCGCACTCCTATGTGGAAGTTATTGTAAGGCGAAGCTCTGGCCAAATGAATAGTGACAGTATCAACGAAGTGTTTATTGGCAATCCTGACTGCATCGACCCTATACGTGATTAGTGTAACAGGAGTCAATTCCAGACATCGCCATCGTTCACATATTGCTCCACTCTATATATTATAAGGCTATTGCCTTTCGACACTAGAACCTGCTTGACATGGCGCTTTGCATGGCAAAGAAAGAAATAAACCCTGGAGCTTTATAATATTAGGTATAGATTTGGTCCAAATTAAGAGATAGGATAATTTATATTTCTACTAATGGCCGCAATATTTTTTTAAAATTACAACATAAATGATTGTCAATGTTGATTATGTTATTAACTGTAATTTTCATCAGTTTCGAACAGATGGCGCTTTAAATTAGTTTCTTGACGGAAAGTCTCATAGATGGCACCACGGTTTAGTTTTGAATAATTTAAAATGATATAACTGAGTAACAATAACACGTAACACTATCAGCTATTATTATATATACTTACAAAACATTCAACATAGTGGGTCAGACAAATAATTGCGACAAGTTTGGCCTTCGAACCAACAATACTCAAGAGCCCGCAGCGGCGAAACGTTCGCTTCAAGCACTGGACCACATTATGAGCACTTTACGTTGATGTATAAAAACCCAAGATGCACAGCCTCGAATAAAAGTAATGCTCCAAACCGTCCCCAAAATCTCACCGATATCCCTAAGTAGATATAGTTATTTTATGTCATAGGAGGCAAACGAACAGGTGGGTCACCTGATGTTAAGTGATCATCACCGTCTATAGACACTAACAACACTTGGGGAGTCGTGAGTGCGTTGCCAACCTTTGGGGGAAGGGGAGAGAGAGGAGAGGGGAGGGGATTTGGGCCTCCAATGCTCTCACTGACCGAACGAAACGCGACAATGCTGCTGTTACTTCACGTCGGGTTTTTGTGACAGGGTAGTACCCCGGGCGAGATGAAACCAGTAATAGTTTCAGCGTGGCTCTGGTATACTATAAACTTATGTTTTTAGAAATTCAACCTTACGCGAATTATTTAAAGTCGTTTTTACAAAGCAGTGTACAAACAGTCCAAAGACGCGCGTGAAGAGTTTCTATTTGAAATTAGTGTATAATTTCAATTGTGTGCATATTTTGTTCGGACGGTTTTGGGACGTTGATTGTGCGTATTGGGTTTTTATTTATCAATGGCACTTTATAAAACTTTAGGTAGGTTAATTTTTATATATCATAGGTATAAATAAAACGACATTATTTTTCGATCACTGACTTATTTATTTACATTACTTGACTAGAATTATATAACATTACATGAAAATATACTGGTACATAGTTATATTGGTATTAAGTTGCATTTATGTCGTTTGGAATCAAAAGTGGACAACTCCACTTTGCAATTTTTAATGGGTATAGCCAATTTTCCATTTAGAGCTTATTGCAGAGACTATGAAACGTTTAGGTATCTGTAGAGTTTTAATACAATTAGTATAGAAAGCTAAAAAAATAAAAATGTATGGTATAGTACAATAGTTTAAAGTTATGAGACTTAGAAAATTGCAAAGTGGAATTGACCACTTTTGATTCTAAACGACACATTTGTTAAGAATAAATACGGTGTCATATCTTAAAGCTACATGCAAGTATAGGTAGGGAAGTTAAAAAAGCAATACGATAATGTTTAAGAAAGATATACAGTTAATACTTATTGTAGTGAAACTTCTTATGGCGTGGTAGGGAAAAATTTCCGTTGTGTAAGTATGTATAAGTATCGGTTTGAGTCTACTAGTATTCTTATTAGTATTGCAAATTTATTATTTACTAACTGCACACGCGACTTCGTCCGTGCGGAACCTTATTTAAAAAAACCGGTGACTAATACAATCATCTGAATCTAAGTCCACTTATTTACTTTTGCTCTGGTATTAAGGTCGCGGTGTCATTAAAATTGCAATAACTTTTGATGGACCGAACCGATTTTAATGAAACGAAGACTTTAATAGTGGTAGAGCCACCCTGAAGTTTCAGCATAAATCGGTCGGCTCGTCCGGGGTAGTACCATTCTCTCATAGAAAACCGACGTGAAGTAACAGTGCTTGCATTGTTGCGTTTCGTTCGGTCAGTGAAAGCGCCAGAGGCCCACCTCCCCTCTCTCTCCTTTTTTTTTTTTTATGTCATAGGTGGCAAACGAATAGGTGGGTCACCTGCTGTTAAGTGATCACCACCATCCATACACACTAACAACCCCAGAGGAGTCGCAAGTGCGATGCCGTCTTTCGGAGGGAAGGATTAGGGGAGAGAAAGGGAGAGGAAAGAGGAGAGGGGAGGGGAGATGGGTCTCCGGCGCTCTCACTGACCGAACGAAACGCAACAATGCAAGCACTGTTACTTCACGTCGGTTTTCTATGAGAGGGTGGTACTACCCCGGGCGAGCCGACCCATTCATGCTGAAACCAATAATAGTTTCAGCGTGGCTCTACCACTATAAAATTCCTCTAACCCTTCCCCAAAATGGTGGCAACGCACTAGCAACTCCTCTGGTGTTGTTAGTATCCATGGACGGTGGTGATCATTTACCATCTGATGACCCACCTTTCGATTGCCAAAAAAAAAAACAAAATGTTACTAGAAGATAAAATTTTGTTTAAAAATGTTTTATGAGGAACCGAGTACTTTAGCAGTGATGCGTGTTCATACAAACAGACAGACAGACATTTCTAAAAATGATTGAAATGTGTTCTATTATTTATTCCTAGACACATGCAACATTTTTTTTTCACAAAAATTCTAAAAGTGCAGTCACGTTAGATTTACTTTCGTTTTATATGTATACAGATAATTTGATGAAATTATGAGCGCAAACCAATTGTAATATGCGCCTGCTAGGAACATATTAGCAATCGACTGAATCGAGACTCTGCTATGTAACAAGATCGTGGCTCTCTCTCTTGCATCGATACGTGTCAAGTTTTTTTTTTTTTTTCGAACTGACTACGCTATTGACCATGCAAGGTCTTAACAGCTTCACCGGACTACTAAGGCGAGCGCTTAAGGCACTCAGCCGATTTTATTTTGACAACTAGCTCAAGGGTGCACGGCACACCTCGGCTTTGGCTGTTGCCTGATACATGCAATTCGCGACCTAGCTGAGCTAACCTAAGCTAAGCTAACTATTCATACATATATGAGTTGTTGAAACATATATGTGTACCAAGCATACATACCTCAACAACTCTTATATATATTTCGTATCGGATAATATTCTAAACTATTTCAGTTTGATAAGGGAAAAAAAAAAAACCCTTCCACTTGCATGTGTAAGCGTGTATGCGTGCACGTGTGTGGAGGTGATATGTGTAATGTTGTCGCAGTGATGTAAGATTTTGTGTCACTGTATCGCGCGAGCAGCGTACTCAAGGGCTCCACGCCGAGGGAACGGACCTAGGCTTGAGCCGTTGTCATACGTGTCAAGTCATTGTGTGCTCCGTCTATTTTATAATAATATATTATAAATTAAACCTTTAAGTGCAGTCGAGTGTCTCATTTTATCAAAATTAAATAGTATTGACATTGAGTGCATAACTTACATTTTTTATTTTAGTTACCACAAGCCTTTGATAACAAAAGTATATACTGAAACACTGATTTTTTTAAGTACCTACAGTTTAAAATGATGTTGTTAATCATAAATGTGTTGTTTATATACAAGAATTATTGCAAATAAGACTTAATTATAGAATTTAATATATATAAGCCAAAGAAGTTTCACTTACTCCCCGTGTAGACACTGAATACACGCAATGTGTTTTCAGATCTCTGTGTTGCTTTTTTTTGTAATTAGTTATTTTATACCGCTAATTTCATTAGAATAAATCGTATGGAGATATCCCAAAACACTTAGTAATTGTGCCCAACGTAGGACGATTTCACTCTATAATTTTGATTCACTATTTAATACCGTAACGTGGCGTAAAAAAACATCTTTGTCAACGAACAAAGGGGCTATCTAGCACAAATGAGACTAACAGTTGCAGATAATAACGCATTCTTACATGTAGATTATTCCAATTATAATATTAGCATCATTAGTATAATCTAGGGATGGCGATCTGAGAACGAATAATCGATTTTTAGACATAGAAAAATCAATTATTTCAATCTATATTAAACATCGAATTGATCGTAAAAATCATACAATAATATATAATTTAAAAAGATATCAAATAAAAACTCAACGAAAAAGAAAAAAATAATAGATCGATTTTTGGATAAACGCACCTCGAGACCTCGATTTTTTCATGAATCGATTCGCATCGATCCAAAAGTCGATTTTTTTACGAAGACTCGCCATCCCTAGTATAATCTATGGTGGTATATAATTACTGTGTACTTAGTAACTCGCATCCAATATTGTGGTAAAATTCTAAAAATGAAGTCAGAACAGTTCGCTCTTCTTCAGATTTAGTTTTGATACAGTTATTTGACTATTACGGAGTCTATAATTGTACAAGTATGCGTTTAAAAGATGTTGTATTGTTTATTAGTTATTAACTAATTATTAACAATAAACTAAAAGTATAACTACGATTGGTTACAATAATACTGATAATCAAATTCATGTGTATATATATTTTTGAAACTAGATGAGACATATTAGTTACCATTAGAATTTAAAATAATAACTAATAAAAGATATACGTACCAGATATTAGGTTAGTCGCTTGCAATATTCAAAGAGGTGATACTTCATGGTCACATTTAACATATAAAATAATAACAAATACTAATAAACAACAAAGAGAACTAAGAGAAGTTAAAGTTAGTTCTAAGACTTTCAAAAGTATAGATAGAATCATAATAAACCTAGGTACAATTACCGGTGCCGAAGGCTGCAAGGGTGACCCGGAATTAATGACCTCCGGTAATAAAACGGACAATAAACCTTTTTTTCATGCTATTCCCACGTTTTTTTACGGTTCACTTTCTCTTCACCCGACGGTCATTGGCACTGTGCTTTAACTTAGACGTATAGAGGATTGTGCATAATTTTTGTATTTTATCTAGATAATTAGGTCAAATATTAAGCATCTACTTTTTTAATTGATTTAGAACGAGAATCGAGTGCAGAGTGTTCAGATTTTAGAACAAGAATGTGTATTCTTGCAATCAGGTTGTTTTCTAAGGCATCATAATTATATTTCTTTCAACTTGACTTCCTGCAATTAACGTCGTTTTAGAACTATTATTATGATTAAAATAGATAAGCCAATTCGAGTATAAAAAATTTTATAAATACAAAATTCCAAAATTGTAATAGAAATTTCTGTCTGTAGTATACTCATAGAGGGTATGGGACGATTGTAAAATCAAATGTGAATTGTTAATTTGTTACTGTTTTAGTTAATAGTGACTTTACTATACAAATTCATACTATATACAATATTAAAATTTACATTAATAGGAACCTAATTATAACTATGGTAATAAAAAATTAGTAAATTCATAGCCTCACTTGAATAACTATAATTTTAGTTTTAAATTCAATTATTCTACTAAATAATATTATTATAAATTCATACAGTACAACATAGCTTTGAGAATGGTTGTCTAAACCGTTCTACTTAGTGCCGAAAGTACTCGATAGATGGCGCTGTATTAAAGTTTGTCAAGCCTATTCCTAGATTGATAACCTAACAACAAATTAGTGATAAAATTGTCTTGTTGTATAACATATATTACACATACGGAAGACATTGTCAAATGAACAATAGTTGTGTGATCGTAAATCAGAAGCAGGCTTGCTTGCTGTATTGCTGGAGAGACGATACAATAAATTAGCATACTGTATCAGTGAATCAGTGAAGTTGAAAAAAAAAACTCTAGAATTAATGCTAATTATAAGCGGCAGGTTGCGAGAGTTGCGAGAAACAACTTATCCTGTTTATAATTTACTACTTTTATTAATTCTAATTACTATACTAGCATCTGCCCGCGATTTCGTTCGCGTGGAATAATTACTTTGAGCGAACGATAAAAATACCCCCGATTTTGAAACATTCTTCATTGATCCTCCGCTCCTATTGGCCTTAGCGTTATGTTATATAACCTATAGCCATCCTCGATAAATGAGCTATCTAACATTGAAATAAAATTTCAGATTGAACCAGTAGTTCCTGAGATTAGCGCGTTCCAGCAAACAAACTCTACAACTTTATAATATTAGTATAGATTTCACCCTGCCTTTCCCGTCTATACTTAATCATTTGGTTCTAAATTCCATAAAACAACGAACACAGATGTAAATCGTGGATTTAGTTATTTGGATTCCATCGAAAAATAATGATAGAGTGGCCGTTTTAAGTTAGAGCCATGGAAACATCAGTGCTGTTGGAATGTCAGTTCCTTGTTAACTTTTCAATTAGGTCTTGTAGTGCTAAAGCCTTCGCCAATCTCCGTCTGAAGTCCTGGAAAAAAAATGTGTTGTTAATGCAAATGTAATGTTATTGAAGTGAAAATTCTTTTGAGACGATAGAGATAGTTATAAATGTATATATGTTTTAGATTGTGAGAGAATGAGATAGTATATTCTTAATATATTCGAAAAATATACAAAGAGAGGGAGACGGAGAGATAAACGTTGAAATGTATGGCACATTATTTTCTGTTGGATATCAGAAACACTGTATACTGTATTCTATCTCATACGTGAAATCCTATAGTAGAGTATATTTGTCTCATTCAATGTCGCGTTTTCTTTTCATCAAGTTTCAAATGACTATGGGACTGTTCTCATTTCAGATGTTATTTAGTAAATACGGGTATGTAAAGGTCGAATCGTATAGCTTGATATCACTGAACGGGACCTTGCGTACGGTATATGATTACTACTGACAATCTAGATTACAGATTGAATTACTACTAATGAACATAAAAAATAGAAAAAAAAAGTACAAGTCGTCACCTGGTAAAGGGCATGTCCATTGTGAGGCACTCGACTTGCAAACATGTCTTTGGACATGAGACAGAGTGCCTTCCCGTTCATGGGAAACCTTTCAGGCAGACCGCCGCGTCTCGACACCCACGTACCGACATCAGCTCGACACCAAGTCCTTGGATCTGGAGATATATCACAAGATACATTACAGTTACTTCGTCTGCCTCGAATCGGTTATGTAATTATTTACATCACATTAGAAACCTCAAAAATAACAGTATTTCTCCACTATTTAATGGATGTTATTGTACATATAAAACTTCGTTTTCAATCACTCTATCTATTAAAACCGCATCAAAATCCGTTGCCTAGTTTTAAAGATTTAAGCATACATAGGGATATAGGGACAGGGAAAGCGACTTTGTTTTATACTATGTAGTGATATGGCAACATGGTGCCCGCGACTTCGGCCGTATGGTACCTGATGCACAAAACAGTGACTATGAAGTCAACTGAATGTATTAAGTCTGGTTACTATATATTTTTCTTTCGGAATAAAGTTGCATCGTCATTAAAATTACAATAACTTATTATAGACGGAACCGATTTTAATTATACAAAGACTAAAGGTTACTCAAGGATATACTTTATGATTTTCTTGAAAAGTTTTTATCATGAACGTAGTTTTTTTTGGCAGTAATACGTGTACAAACAAAATGACATTACTACAACTGATTGTAATGTATTTTATTACTTATTCTTGCAACATTTTTGAAGTGAAACTTCTTTACAATCGTTGTGATATCAAACCAGATGCAACGAAAAAAACGACAGGTAAGAGACACAAATACAAAAATTAGTGAGCCAAAGCGAGAGAGCAAAAGTCGGTGTGTATGTATATTGCACACTGTTTAATACTTGCTTGTATTTGAGTATTTAACGTGTGTTAGTATATGTGAAATATATTTGAGCTAATATTTCTGTACACTGTATGCGGCTGCGTGTTACAGCTTTTTAGTAAGAAGTCAGCGTGATGTGCTATTATTTAACAGTGTTTGTGAGTATTTTTATATCTTGTTGTGCTAAATAATAAATTAATTTTTAAACAAATAAACTTTGTAATTATCCTACCCTTGTTATATATATTCATCTCATTCTTTTGTTGATTTACTGTTTTTTTTTTACATAAAACTATAATGTACAGAGACATTAGATTTACATTCTTATTAGATGTACAGAAGATAATTTTATGGTCATAAAATTAGAGCTCAAAGAAAAATGAAAGCGATGAGTGTGGAGCAGTTCAATAATTATTTCAGCACTCTTTAATTTAATTATCAAGTTGTTATGGCTCAGTTGTTAGCCTGTTTGGACACTGCGAGCGTGATGAAATAAGCATCTGTTGGTATGATCTAGTAGTTTCATTCAAGAGACAATCACTCGCTAGATTTACCGTTTTTACCATTATAGCCCACGCCAGTTAACATTATGTAAGACTTTATTTTTTAATTTTGTTAGTTTCGCACCGCTATATTTTGGAATTAGCGATATAAAGGGAGAGAGGGGTGGTCGGAGTTTGATACAAGTCACTTCCCTTTCTATTAACGCGTTGCGAGCATTATATAAAAGTCACCACGATTCCTCAGTCATAATTTAGGTGCAAATCATAGAGTCGCTGTCTTTTCAAAGTCCGTTAAAAGCCTTGAGGTTAATGACCACATGCTATACAAAATTAACAAACGAATTGATAGCAGAATCCTTCTCCATCGAGCCCACAAGATTGAAAGGACGTATACGGAGATTGTTACATAGCATTGTATGCTTTAATTTCGTCATACTAAATCTGGAGCATTCTTGAAGCATATGTTCAAACTTTTGCACAAATGTGTTACATTGTAATCAAATACTAGAAGCTATGAATTATAATAAAAAACTAATCGGCTTTGAATATATTTTAAATACCATATCGTAATCATAAGGGCTTACCTAAAGGTAGATCATCTTCTTGCAGGGCTCTCAAATCCATGACGTGCCATTTGTCATGGGCTGGCGGTACACGGTCGCAGCGGGTTTGCGTCGGCATACTGCTGTAGAGAGACGTCGGGGAATATGTCTGAAAATGCGTAAAAACAATTTGAAAAACCACTAAGTTTAATATCATAACTGCAGGGTTTTTTTTCGAACTGACCACGCTATTGACCTAGCAAGGTCTTAACAGCTTCACCGGACTACTAAGGCGAGCGCTTAAGGCACTCAGCCGATTTTATTTGACAACTAGCTAAAGGGTGCACGGCACACCTCGGCTTGGGCTGTTGCCTGACTCATGCAATTCGCGACCTATCTGAGCTAAGCTAAGCTATACATTCATACTTATATGACTTGTTGAAACATATATGTGTACCAAGCATACATACCTCAACAACTCTTATATGTATTTTGTGTCGGATAATTTTTTCTAAACTATTTCAGCCCACTGCAGGGTTTTAGGCCTTTTTCCAAAGGAAGGCATGGGCTTTTTTTTTATTCTGTTGATGCTTGATTTCCACAGAAAAGAGTAATATGTAAGAGTATAAAACAAAGACATCCGCCGCGTCTGTCTGTCTGTCTGTTGACGATAAACTGAAAAACTACTGAACGGATTTTCATGCGGTTCACCAGTAGATAGAATAATTCATGACGAAAATTTATGTCTATAATTTGTCGATATTTTTTTTAATTATCAGGGCAGGACGACGTCCACCGGGCCCGATAGTAATACTATATTTATCTGTAAACCAGAAATACAGATGATAATTATTATAAACTAGCTGCTCACCCCGGCTTCGCACGACAGTACTAATGAAGAAAATGAAGTCAAATCAAACGTTTTTCAGTACTTACGTAATAATACACAATGGTAACTGAAAATTAATATGTCAGTATATTGCGAGGCTACAAGATGACAGATGGACCAAACAAGTCACTACGTGGAATGGTCCAAAAGGAAAAAGACGCATAGGAAGACCCTACACTAGATGGCAAGATGACATCGAAGGAACAGCGGACCCAAACTGGCTAAAAGAGGCCCAAGGAAGGGAGAAATGTAGGCCCGAGCAGGCGTTTTTGCAAATAAATAAAAGTTCATGCTTATTTTACAAGAAATATAAGGCTTTTTTATTTTTATTTATTTATTTAATATATCAATATTTTTGAAGATCGTACTGTTTTTTTCCCGAGTCACGTTTTTATATGGAGATTTTTTAATCAATTAGTTTAAGTTTTCTGAGAGTTACAAACACAATAAAAGGATTACTGCCAAACAGCCGTGCAGTCGTTATGAAGTGATGCGCGTACATAAATTCGATTATAGATGTCTATTTACTTACATAGATTACATTATATTGATTTTCTTTTCGCGAGTAACGTTCTATGAAATCTCAAGAAGCTTCAAGCAGAGTTTCTGACGGGATCTTGGAATGTCATGTATTGGATTCTATATTTAATTTATAATCTTGTGTTATTTGGTTCTATATTTTGTAATGTTGGTGAATTACGTAATATAACTTGGTAATTGTGCTCCAGGGAAGTCGTTGGGAAATAGTACCACGGAGCATGGATTCTGACTTGCAATAAAAACTTTCTGGAAAGTTCTAATAACACGGCCACCATCTTGTTAGTTCATCGAAATGATCGTAAGAAACAATGGCAGTAATAAACTACTAGAAAATTGGTTGCAAAAAATAACATACAGTTTTAAAGACCATCATTCTACGTTTATGACCTCACCACAGTGTAATTGTATGCGTGGATAAAGGTAATAATTAAGTTTCCAGGATAAAGATACTCCCGGAAATTACATAAAAAAGCCGGAAACGCTTAACAAAAATCGGGAAACCGGCACAATAAACAAAACAGCCGCCCGTCGCGTCCGTTTGCGGAAACCGATGATTTGTATGAAATCCGCCATGTTGGACGGAAACCGGATGTGGGTCACGCGTCCGTACTAATGACGGATTACGCTCGCAACTATTGCTTACACTTATACAATTATGTTGGCATGTATTATGCACGATTTTGTATAGTTTATTTATTCGCGTATTCATAATACTTTTTAACTAGACTTTATTTACGACTTTGCTCCCTATAATTTAGATTTGACCTATTTATCGGGAACATTATTTTTCTGGATGAAAAATAGATCGTAAGGGTCAACGTAATTTGATAACACAGGGCTGTAGCTATAGTGGAATTTGGAGTAGGGCAGTATTAGTTACAGGTACAGTACAGTTTTTACAGGGCGGAAGTAAAAAATTTAAAATATTTAATCTTCCCTCGAATGTCACAAACTGTGGTATGTTCGGAAAAGTTTAGATACATATCGCTACAAATTTGTGGAACGAAGTTCCTTACGGCAGGCTTGGAGGAGGTAGGGATTTTGCTGCGCGACCGAACTGAAAAAAATGTGATAGTAAAACCGTAAGAAAAAGTCCGTGGAATAAAACCGTTAAATGAGACGTGCGCAGGCGCGACAGTCGTATACACAAGCGAGTAGTGTATAATACCTTTCTCTTTTTCTTTCTTTTTTTCGAATTCTCGGTGAAATTAATCGTCGAATTAATTTAATTAATCGGTGAATTATAATTATAATATCGGTTAATCAGTAAATTAATAAATTAGTTAATTAATTTTTTCTCCTTCTTTCTTGCATTTTTTTTTTGCAAATTGTGTCGATTATACATTAGTTTTTTTTTCTCCTTTCTAGCATTTTTTTTTGCAAATTGTGTCGATTCTACATTAGCCGAAGGAACTTCGTTCCTACCTGGTGTCCCACGACACCACATCTTTTTTTGTATATCTCAAACTATGAACAAACAATTTAATTATAATAATTTATCTTAGTTTTTGGTATTTTTAAGGTAGGGCATTTTAATTTCAAGGTGGGGCTACGGCCGTGGGGGTCAAATAACGAAAGAATATGAAAAAATAAAGTCACTATTTGAGACTACAATCTCGACAAAAAAAAACTTGCAATTTATAAGTTATGGCGCCAAGATTGAATATACTAAAGTATATTGGAAACTAGTTTGGAAAATTTTCGTCTTTTATAAAGTTACTAGGTGTCCCGGCCACGCGTTGCTGTGGCTCAGCTATTACATGTCGAATGAAAATTATGATAAATTATTTGGTATTATGGGGTAATGAGTCTGCCTTAAAACTTGATACAGAAAATGCGAGATTACGTAGTAAATAGATTAAGAACACGTGCACCATAAAATAAACAGGAGTTGAAAAAGAAATTCAAAATTAAAACGCCATCTATGAGATGTTCATAACAATCGGTACTACAGTTTTCTGTCAACGAACTAATTTACAGCGCCATCTGTACGAGATTGATGAAACTTACAATTAATTATAATAATCAACATTGATGATCTCAATGATATGTAATTAAAAAATTTTGACGCCATTACTCGAAATATAAATTATTCCATGTCTCAAGTTGGACCACATTATACATTAGTGCCAAATGCCATTAAGATCGGTTGGATGTTTTTTTATATTTAGAAAATTAGCTTATTCTTGCGACTTTGCTTGCGAATTTGTAGCTTTCACCTATCTCTCAGGAAGAATACTAAAGTTATATAAGGAGAAGATGTGCCCTTTGTCCTTTTCTAAATCTCACATACAAAGAAACTGGCTCACATTCGCATTTATAATATTCGAACCAGTTAGGTATATATATTCTACGTTTATACCCTTTAGCAATAAGCAGAATGGTATATATAATAATGTATATATAATAATAATTTATATAATATAAATTAGAATTAGATTTAAAATTAAAATTAGAAAAATTATCCAATTATCCAACACAAAACACATATAAGAGTTGTTGACATACCGTATGCTTGGTACACATATATGTTTCAATAACTCATATAAGTATGAATATGTAGCTAAGCTTAGGTTAGCTCAGATAGGTCGCGGACTGCATGAGTCAGGCAACAGCTCAAGCCGAGGTGTTCCGCGCACCCTTGAGCTAGTTGTCAAAATAAAATCGGCTGAGTGCCTTAAGCGCTCGCCTTAGAAGCCCGGTGAAGCTGTTAAGACCTTACTAGGTCAATAGCGTAGTCAGTTTGAAAAAAATTGGTATATATATTTATTGTCTATGAATTTTAGCGTTTCACCACAATCTTATTTGATCTTAAATGATGATATGGTCTAGATGGTGAACACACTAAATCCCGAAGATGTACTGGCTGTCAAGTGCGACTGCCTGAACACACAGATGCTGGAGACAGATTTTGCACTCGAAAGTAGTGGTTAAACAGGCGGGCGGTAATCAGAAATATGTCAATACCAAGATATAACGATACTTTCCTTGTGTACTTGCACATACCCCGCGCCCCATAAAGCAATCATTGCTTCGATATCGAAATTGAATAGGTCTTATGTTTAAAACTTCAGGATTTAACTATCGACAGTAATATTCTATTTAAATAATACGCAGTTACTTATTATATGCAGTATTTATTTTACAATGATCACTTATATATATGCAATCTATTATCGTGTTTATTCCATACCAGTGTTGTCAGTTTTTTTTTGCCATGTCGGTATTTTGGAACTTTTAGAGTGAAATATTTATCTTTTTATTTGAGTTCAAATTACGCTTACGTGACAATAGATAGCCAAAATGGGCATTGAAAATATATTTTAATAAAAAAATAATGTTTTAAATCAGTTTTACCTTATCGTTAAATAGTTAGATATAAATATCCCCGAAGGCGGGACATTTGATGTTGATTTAAAACTCGGGGCATCTGGCAACGCTATTGCATACTGTGAAAGTGGAACTTGTAATAATTACTGTCAATCTTTTTGTCTGCTCTGAATATAACTGTAAGTTCGGGCTTGCCATTGACACATAAAAACCTAACACACAGTCTCAAATAAAAGTAGCACTCAAAACCGGCCGCAAAATACATACGTGGTTATAGTTATCTGATAAACTTATGATTATGCAAATTCAACCTTACCGGAATGAATTAAAGTTGTTTTAACGAGGACGCGAGACTATTTGAAATGGCTGCATAATGCACTCATTTTTGTGTGCCGGCTGTGAGATGTCAAGTGTGCATCTTGGGTTTTTGTATACCAGTGGGGCTTGTTCATAATACAGTCAATAGTTTAATACGGAAAAAATTCAAAATATATTATTATAAGAATTTAAAATTAGCTTTTATTTATCGTTAAGTTGTCCCGATGGTATACAAATAAAATAATACGTATTTATATCTAAGCTATTTATATTATTTATATTACTCAATTGCTTTGTAACCATACTTAGTAGAGAGGTCAAAAAGTTTGGCGCGGACTGTAAGATTAACATTACAGTGACAATGTCAGTGCCACATTTTCCCCTATCAAACTGAAATAGTTTAGAATATTATCCGATACAAAATACATATTTAGGTTGTTGAGGTATGTATGCTTGGTACACATATATGTTTCAACAACTCATATATGTATGAATAGTTAGCTTAGCTTAGGTTAGCACAGATAGGTCGAATTGCATGTATCTGGCAACAGCCAAAGCCGAGGTGTGCCGCGCACCCTTGAGCTAGTTGTCAAAATAAAATCGTCTGCGTGCCTTAAGCGCTCGCCTTAGTAGTCCGGTGAAGCTGTTAAGACCTTACTGGGTCAATAGCGTAGTCAGTTCGAAAAAAAAAAAGTCAGTGCCACAATAAAGATAATGGGCGATCGATCTTCATTCCACGATTGGATATAAGCTGAACGCAAGTCAAACATAATTTTATGTATAGATATAATATCTAAATCTAACTTGTCTGTACTTTGTAAATAAATAACAAAATTTCAGGTGTCTTGAAAGAGGCAATAGAATACATTTCAATCATTTTTAGAAATGTCTGTCTGTTTGTTTCAACACACGTCATTGCTATATATAATCATAAAGCATATCCTTGAGTATCATTTAGTCTTGGTTTCATTAAAATCGGTTCACTCTATCAAAAGTTATTGTGATTTTAATGAGGACGCGACTTAAGTACGAGAGAAAAGTGGATAAGTAAATGGACTTAATACATTCAGATGGTTTTATTAGTCGCTGATTTTTTTTACATTAGGTTCCACGCGGATGGAGTCGCAGGCACAGCTAGTAATAATTTTTTTTTATTGTAGCACGGCAAAATGACTGCAATATGCCTGATGCCACATTACCGATTTGCCTTTGAGTTCAAGAACCATGTCAAGCGGGTTTTAATATCTAAAGGCTATTATAGGGTGAATCAATACGTGAACGATTGTGACGTCTGGAAATAACGCCCCTCTCTGTGCATCCACTAATAACGAATGTAAATATTTATGTTAGGTACTGTAAGAATATATGACATGAAAAGATAAATCAGATCGAGTTTCTTGCCGGTTCTTCTCGATGACATTCTATTCTCGGTGATAGCTTTGACGTTCATAAGCGCCTTCTCAGGGCCTAAATTGAATAAAGGATATTTTGATTTTTGATTTTGATGGTAAGCACAGTACAGTCCAAATCAATGGCGACACCGAGTGACACACTATCCATCGCCGGTCGCCGCTGTCGTGCCGGCCTGTGAAAAGCTGGATATGCATAGACTGATCCCGAAACCCGACCCGCAGAAGCGAATCACTATGACGGGCTTTTTCGCCATACACATGCAAGCCATTCAGCAAGGTGCACTACGTGCAGGTGAGGTAGGCTTGGGTGTCTCAAGTCTTATGATGTTATTCGACACCCCTTACACGCCAAAATAATAATTTATAATAAACGAAGAATAAAATAAAATAATTCAGTCCGTAAACTATGCTAACAAAGTATATGACACACGCTAATATGTAGTCGGAAAGTTCGCGTGGTAAATGGGTTATGGTTTGTAATTTTCTCACAACTGTGAACTGCGAAAACCTGTTACAATTGAACGGAAAACATTTCAATGGCTATAGTTTTTCCAACAATTTTCACAACATACTAATTATAAGGAAGTTCATGTAGCATTTAACAGAATGGAAATATTGGAAAAAAAAAATTTTTTTTTTCGAACTGACTACGTTATTGACCCCGCAAGGTCTTAACAGCTTCACCGGGCTACTAAGGCGAGCGCTTAAGTCACTCAGCCGATTTTGACAACTAGCTCAAGGGTGCACGGCACACCTCGGCTTTGGCTGTTGCCTGATACATGCAATTCGCGATCTATCTGAGTTAATCTAAGCTGAGCTAACTATTCATACATATATGAGTTGTTGCAACATATATGTGTACCAAGCATACATACCTCAACAACTCTTATATATATTTCGTATCGGATAATATTCTAAACTATTTCAGTTTGATAAGGGAAAAAATAAAACCCTTCCACTTGCCTGTGTATGCGTGTATGCGTGCACGTGTGTGGAGGTGATATGTGTAATAAAAAAAAAAATCGAATGGTTATTTGTTTGTCAACTGTTTACACTTTATATGTGTTTTTACAAATGCAATGCCCTACATTGAAATCAAAATGCCCTACCTTAAAAATACCAAAAAGTAAGACAAATTTAATTGTTTGTTCATAGTTTGTAACTCCACTTGTGCACAATAACCAAACTATATTACGTAAAGCACCACCAATATAGATCCAAAGAACACAAGATAATATAAAGGATAATATAAAGACCACTACATGGCATTTCGAAGATCCCGCCAAAAACTCTAGTTATAATGTCATTGGGTTACGCCATTTTTAGGGATTAACCTAAGAAATGGGTTTCCATTGTCTTTGGCTTGCATTATGCTTATCGTCAAATAAAGTGTAGTTGCTTTTTCGTTAGAATAATGTTGAATGTTAATTTTAAACATGAATTATTTAATACTTGGCAGCGTAATACGAGAGTGATATAATTTTTCTCATAACAAACAAACAGTAAACGATTCTAACGGAAACGCTCGCGCCACCGTCTTCCCGCCAAACGGACGGACGCGCCATAATCGAAATCGACACATCCGGCCGTTTCAAAAAAGGAACGCATTGTCGGTTTTTTATTATCCGCTCCTGACGAAGACATTACGTTTGTTCTGCCTACAATAACATCTTCCTGTTAATTGACTCCTTGTTTGTTTTTAATCTACGTTACGGTTGTAAATATGTATGAAGTAAGCTGATTTGAATAATAACCGGACTGCAATGCCGTCTTATGGTAATTTACGATTTTTTAAATAAGCCTCTGTATAGAAAGTTAAGTCGTGTAGAAGCATAGGCGGCTATATACATTTTTTGGGAAAAATAAGTTATTTATGTGGCAGGATAGCAAATCTATATAATAACAATGTAAATCTGTGTCTGTACTTTTTTGATGTTTGTGAAAAAAATTGAAGTAGGTGTTAGGAATGCATATTTATGCATGTCCGTCGCTCTGGGCAGTTAAACTGCACAGGCCCATGTGGTGGAGGTGCATTATGCTAATGCGACTCCCACAGTTCGTTAGGGGGGGTAACACCCATTTGTATGATTGTGTGTATGATTTGAACTATCTAATTTATAATTATAATTTTTTTTTACACTATGTCGGTAGCAAACAATAATGCGGGCCGTCTGATGAAAAGCGGTCACCGCAGCCTATGGACGCCTGTAACATCAGAAGCGTTACATGCGCGTTGCCGTCTCTTAAGTAACCTATTTATTTTCCCCTTGAAGCACCCCATACTGTAGTCTCTAGGAAAAACTTCAGCAGGAAGCTCATTCCACAACCGGATCGCTCGTGGAAGGAAACCCCTTTGAAACCGGACCGTCCGAGACCATTTCGGTTCCAATGTATGGGGATGAATTCCCTGCCGACGACGAGCAGTGCGATGGTGGAAAGCAGCTACAGGCATAATGTTAAACAGTTCCTCGGAACACAACCCATTATACAGACGGTAGAACACACATAAAGAGGCGACGTCTCTCCGTAGACTTAGTGGCTCGATACCGTTTGTGAGCTTGTGATCGTCAACGGATCTCATACCTCGTTTTTGCGCCGATAATTTAAATGGTTACATGGTTTAGTAAAAAAAAGTTCGTATAAACGCTGTTAAACGGATAGACAAATCGTCCTGAAGTAGATATCCACAAGACAGGCCTCGAGCCTAGTGTGGAGATCGATGTATAATCTACTAGCCTCCGCCCGCGACTTCGTTCGCGTGAAATAGTTTGGGCTAACGCTTGCACGCATCGGAAGCTCTCAAGAAGAAAAAATACCCCGATTTTGAAATATTCTTCATTGGTGCTCCGCTTCTAGTGGCCTTAGCGTGATGAGATATAGCCTATAACCTTTCTCGATAAATGAGCTATATAACACTGAAATGAATTTTCCTAATCGGGCCATTAGTTCATGAGATTACCCCCTACAACGTCACAAACTCACAAACTTTACCTCTTTATAATATTAGTATAGATAACATACTTAGAAAGAAAATTTGTTATATTATCAATATATTTAAGCCTACGATAAGTTGTTTAGCAATAAATATTTTATTATTATTATTAAATAAAAAAATATTTTTTATATAAAATTTAAAAAAATATTTATTATTATGATAATAATAATAATATGAAATTATTATTATTTTTTTATTTTTTATTAAATAAAAAATTTATTTCATAATATATTTTGCACAAAAATTACGATTTTGCAATACATAATTTTTGAAACTTATGTTGCCAGCAGTATGTAAACTTGTGCATCATGAGATCTACATTTATTTGTATAAATCTTAAACCTTTCTAGTTCTGGACAGTGCAATGAGAAAAAAAAGTGTGTGTGTGTACTTACGTACACGCGTTAGAAGTTATACTTCTTTGGCGTAAGAAGATAAAAATCTTTCAAAAATTTTATCTTCCCGCCTTATTCTATGTTTGTATTAAAAACGACACTAACAATACAAAAAGTTGACTATAGCTAACTTCAGGGTGTCGGTTTTTCGTGACGGTGTGCGCGCGCATCGTAAAAATTTATTTACTCTCATCGTTTTTCCCTAACGCACCAAAAGAAGTATAACCTCAAAAAACTTAAATACTGCGTTGAAATTTTTAAACAAATATGTCTGACAGGATATGTTTGCGGCAGTATCATTTACTGCATCAATTAAACACATTAATGTGTACAAAATAACAATTGGTATATAAAAATAGAATATATATTTTATTAAATAACAATTTACTAAGTTGTTTTGCGGGTAATGTATGTAACTAATTCGTACAATTGTCTCGACTTCTTCCCGTCATTGTCCGCGACGGAAGCGAAAGAGCGCGGGAAAGCAGCTGTCAAGAATAATGGCGGGAATGTAACGCGGGAAACGTTAGTATGCACACACAATGGGTAATTAGAGTAAATTGTTATATTTCGTGAGATGCAACCGTTTCCTCTGTTTAATCGGTCTGAATGTATTTCTTAGATTTTCGTATATCGACCAATTAATAAAACCATTTTATAAAACAAAGTCCTCTGCCTGTCTGTCTGTTCGCGATAAGCTCAAAAACCATTGAAGCTTTCGCCAGTAGATAGAGTGATTCACAAGGAAAGTTTAAATATATAATTTGTCTAGGTCTTTTGATTGTCAGGGCCTGCTAGTTAATTTAAAAAGAATGTTTATAGCTCTAACCACATAAGCCAAGAGCCAGTCTCAAGGTCATGAATCAGCCTGTAACAGAGCCACTGCAGGGCCATAGGGCCTTTTCCTGGAAGGAAGGTATGGGAATAATCACCACGCCAGCCCAAGACGTTTTGGTGATTTCAAACTCTGAGAAATCAACAGTTCTATATTTTTCTCACATACACCACATAAGCCAAGAGCCAGTCACAAGGTCATGAATCAGCCTGTAACAGAGCCACTGCAGGGCCATAGGGCCTTTTCCTGGAAGGAAGGTATGGGAATAATCACCACGCCAGCCCACGACGTGTTGGTGATTTCAAATTCTGAGAAATCCACAGTTCTATATTTTTCTCACATACAGTAGTTCTACAAGAACATTTCTCAGGTTCAGGTTTCCTCACGATGTTTTCCTTCACCGTCAGCCGATAATGTTACATTGGTATATATGGTATATTGGTATATATGGATAATGTTACAATTTACATTGGTAAATGTACGCGAATTCCGAAAATCTCGTTAGGGGTACGTCTGGGGGGGGGCGGCCATGGTGCTGGCCGGCTCCCTTCCCTGGGAGCTAGAGGCGGAGGTTCTTGCCGCCGTATATCAATATACGGCGGTTAAGAAACGGATGGGGGAGCCTCTAGCTCCCAGAGAAATAGAGGAAAGAAGAAGAGAGAAGAGGGATGAAGTGGTGGAAAGGTGGAGGCGGGACCTGGCGGACGCGCGGTACGGTCGATACACGATCGACGCCGTCCGCCCGGTCCTGCCGGATTGGCTTGATAGAGGATGGGGCTCCCTGACGTTCCGACTGGTGCAGGTCCTGACCGGACATGGTTGCTTCGGTTGGTACCTGTACCGGATAGCACGCAGGGAGCCGACTGCCGTATGTCATCAGTGCGGCGTTGACCCGGACACCGCGCAGCACACTCTGTCTGAGTGTGCTGCGTGGGAGGAGCAACGTCGCACTCTGGCTGCGGCGGTAGGGCAAGATCTGTCACTGCCGAGCGTGGTTGCGGCCATGATCGGCAATGAGGAAGTGTGGAACGCAATGGCCGCCTTCTGCGAGGAAGTCGTCTCGCAGAAGGAGGCGGCGGAGAGGGTTCGTGAGCAAGATCCTCAAAGTGACCCCCTCTCGCCAACGGAGGACAGGCAGGAGGAGGCGGCAGTTTGATCGCCTCCTCCCACCATAGCTGGACCGGGGAGGATGGGTCGGGGGACCCATCTTTCCATTGCACAGGTCCGGCGGAAGGAGGAGACGGCCGGTGTGTACCCGGCTGTCTCCTAACAAGACGGGGCCCGGCGGCGGCGCTTTCGCTACTGGGCCAACCGCTGGGGCGGCACGATGAAGTCTATAGAGATCTCGTGCCGCCCCAACTATAGCGGCAGACGTACACCGTGGGGTTTTAGTCCGTGCGACTCGGACATACACTAAAAAAAAAAAAAAAAAAAAAAAAAAAAAAAAAGGGGTACGTCTGGGGGTTCGAACCTGCGGTCATCGAAATAATATTCCACCTGGCAAACCACTTAACCACGACTCAAGGTCATAAATATATGTAAATAAACTAATAACTAATTAACTAAAGTTGGTTTGTTCATAAAAATAAGGAGCATTAAGGGTAGAACCTGGGGTTTTTGGCGCGGAATAAATCCACTAGTAATTGCGTCAACGACCCGTTAGTATTTTGAAAAGTTCTGTATATTATATTTATAGTACATCAGATTTTTTAATTATTATTTATCTTTAGGTTAATGAATAATAATTTGAAGCGATGATGGCTTAATTGATAAGACGATGGAATTAGGTTCGAATCCTTGCAACTGAGTCGGAACCTACGATGAGGGAATACATCTTGATGGAACCATGGCATGGTGGTAAGGTTTAAGTCCGTTTGGCTAACTACCATCCTCAAGTGTATTCATTTGGTTTTATAACCATAGACCATAAATTAACTAAAGAAAACTAAAAGTAAAATATTATTGAGAATTCAAGTAAAAAAAGGAATAACTTTGTTAAGAGATATAAATTAAGAAAATCAAATTAAAACAAATATTCGGACTATATACACTTTAAAAAAATAATTATCAAAATTGATTAATTGAAAAAAACATACTTACCATTTAATAAAAAGTTCCAATTCCCAATAACAAACTGAAAACTGTAGTCACAAGTCACTGATTATTTGTCACAGTTTATATTTATTTCATCCAGTGTTCGTATTGAACTGTTTTAAGTCACGTATTGACAAGAACTTGCGTTTGTCACGGCTGTCACTACGCGTATGATCCGAACCGAGGCACTCCAACTTCTGAAATACGAATGTGAATGTGTACGACAATCCTACGACTGCACAATCTAATCAACAAAACTTTTAACTATTTACTTGTCATGATATAACACACTCTAACTCCTCATGTTTAAGTTGAAAATACCTTGCAAATACTGGGACGATAAAGTCAAAATATCCGAACTCGCTCGACATGCGTCTTCACTGGGTGGCTCATACGGGTGTCTCTGTCTTTATCTAACGTATTCGTTAGCGAATTAACCAGTAAGAGATAGCTAGTCTCGCTTGAAAAAAAAATCGATAATGAATTTCTCGCATCCTGCCTGTCAGCATGTGGTTCAAAAACTAATCGTTTCCGCAAATATCGTGCAAAACGAAACGACGTAAACGTTCAACTTGTTAATGATGATATTGAATCTAAATATGTACTTTTTTTAGGTTTATTTTAGTTTGAAATATATTCGCAATATATAAGTGATGTTTTTTGGAATAAATAATAAGGGACGTTGGTTTCCGCCGCGTCGCTATTTCAGTTTCCCGCGCGAATGTATTTTGGTAAGCGCCGGATGGCGGAGTAATTTTGGACGACCTTTTTTACACTAATTCCGATGTGGTTAGAAAGGGTATGTTATTTTTAACTCCTTTAAACATTTAACTATATATTGCCTCGTGTAAGCTAAGCCAATAAATTATTTTCCTCCATGTCCAAATAAATCGAGGCATAAGGACTGCAGATAGAAGTGAAAACCCAAAACAATGGAATAACTATATTATATGGTTAGCATATGTATTGGCACTCGGAACAATAATTATATACATTTTTATACAGTGTATGAATTATTCAAACATAAGATGGTCTGCACTATCTTAAAATAAAATATTGGATATACACAGGCTGCCATACGACGCGTCGCTAATCTGACGCAAGCCGCACAAGCCTAATACCACAGTACTCATAACAGACGGTATGGAAACTACCGCGCATGTTTGTATGTCGTTTTCGAGCGTTTGTTCGTAGTATCCGTACTGTCTTTCATATTTATACTGTGGTAATACGGTTGTCACGCTTACTAGCATGTCATGACGCGAAATCATAAGTTTCAGTGCCAAAAACATACCGCTCAACACGCCTAAAGAAGTATTCACTTCAATAATAATGTATGTTTTCACTGAGAGAGTAGACTTTGAAATCATGATGCTAAAAGGTCGCAACTGCACATAAAGTGGCCCGTTATTCTTACTAGGCATTATAAACGTGAAAATGAGTTTGTTCGTTTGTTACGCTTTAACTGGTGATCCGGTCATCGTGAAATTTACTTACCCGTTTAACCCCATACAGAAAAGGACACTCGGTATCCTTCACCCAAAACGTTCACCTGTGTAACGTGAATGAAGCCGCTAACTAAAATTAGTTTTTTTTGTATAAGAAGCATACGAACAGATGGTGGTCGCCGCCGTCCATAGACACAAGCAACACCAAAGGAATCACAAGTGCGTTGCCAGCCTGTGTTTGGGGGGGAGAGGAGAGGTGGGGAGGTGGCCCTCCGGCGCTCTCACTGACTGAACGAAACGCAACAATGCAAACACTGTTACTTCAAAATAAAAAATACTTTATTCAGTTTAGGCCCTAATAAGGCGCTTATGAACGTCAAAGACTACCACCGGTTCGGAAAACAACCCAGACATCGAGAAAAACCGGTAAGAAACTCGATCGGGGACATTTTTTTAACATATATTTACAATACATCCATACAATAGCTTTTAGTGGATGCACAGAGAGGAGTCAATTCCAGACATCACTATCGTTCACATACTGATCCACTTTATAATATCCTTTTGACACTAAAACTCGTTTGACGTGGCGTTTATATTTACAGTCCGGCAAATCGGTAATATGTTTTGGGACTTTATTGTAAAACCTAACACTATTACTTAAGAAACTATTACTGGTTTTGCTAAGTCTGAAACATGGGACGACCAGTTTGTTACAGTTTCTAGTATTTAGATCATGCCGGTCCTTTACAAAATGCAGGTATTCAAAGTTTTTACGGACATACATTAAATTATGAAAAATGTATTGGGATTTAGATTATGCCGGTCTTTTACTAAATTCAGTTTTTCAAAGTCTTTTAGTAGGTGGTAGAGCCACGCTGTGGCTATTACTAGTTTCAGCATGAATGGGTCGGCTCGTCCAGGGTAGTACCACCCTCTCATAGAAAACCGACGTGAAGTAACAGTACTTGCATTGTTGCGTTTCGTTCGGTCAGTGAGAGCGCCGGAGGCCCACTTCCTTTTCTCCTTTCCCCCATACACAGGCTGGCAACGCACTTGAGACTCTTCTGATATTGCTAGTGTCTATGGACGGTGGTGATCACTTAACATCAGGTGACCCACCTGTTCGTTTTGCCTCCTCTTGATATAAAAAAAGTCTTTAGTGACATACATTAAATTATGAAGAATGTATTGGGAGGACAGAGTTAAGATACCGAATTCAATTAAAGCCGATCAAATTCTTTAAATTTACGTTTCTTCAACGTGCTTCCTTTTCTTCTTTCAACATGTATGGTTCATTTTTTTTCCAAATAATGATATTTTACAGACTCGAAGCTGTGTTGAAGCAAATCTAGCAAGCAAGCTCGGCGTAATTTGTGAGTTTGTGATGTTGTGGCGTTGTAGGGAGTAATCTCAGGAACTACCGGTCAAATTTGAAAAATTCTTTGAGTGTTACATAGCTCATTTATCGAGGAAGGTTATAGGGTAGGTTATATATATCATCATGCTAAGACCAATAGGAGCGGAGCCCCAATGAAGAATATTTCAAAATCGGGGTTTTTATTCTCTTGCGAGCTTCCGCTGCGTGTTACCGTTAGCCCAAAGTAATTATTCCACGCGAACGAAGTCGCGGGCAGAGGCTAGTTAGACTATACCTTCGAAACCTAAACTTGAGCTGAGACTCTACTTTGCGAAGTTTAAACTGAGCTAAGGATAGGATAAGGCTGAGTACGCTCTATAGATATTTTTTTCTCGAACTGGCTACGCTATTGATTACTAGCAAGGGCTTGACAGCTTCACCGGACTACTAAGGCGACCGCTTAAGACACTCAGCCGATTTTATTTTGACAACTAGCTCAAGGGTGCACCCTCTATATATTTCACCGTAAGTGAGCCACAAAACCTAGTCTTAAAAAAGACAGATTACTGATAATCTTTACTTTACAAAGTATTGTTATTGATGAAGTATAGACATTTATTTAATCCCTTACTGCATGAATTATGAAGGACGTTAATACACTTTTTATGCTACATACACGTTTATTTATGTTTATTGAACACTAGCCGCCCCGTGCCCACTTCGTTGGGCTGTAATAGGCATTATCAGGTTACAACTTTTCTCTAGAACTCAATCATATGTCTCTCATCGTTAAGGCAGCGTTCGTAAGAAACGTTTTACTTCGACCATTCTTTCTCCGACTCCCCAGATATTACCCCCTACAACCTCACAAACTTTACCTCTTTATGATATTAGTATAGATAATATAATTAGTTAATAGCTTCTGCCCGTAACTTCGTAAGCGTGGAACGGTTATATTGCGCTAAGACGCAGCGGAAACTCTGAAAAGAAAAAATACCCCGATTTTGCAACATTCTTCATTGGTGCTCCGCTCCTATAAGTCTTAGCGTGATGATATATAGCCTATAACCTTCCCTGATAAATGAGCTATATAAAACTGAAAGAATTTTCCAAATCGGACCAGTAGTTCCTGAGATTACCCCTTACATCGTCACAAATTCACAAACTTTACCTTTTTATAATATTAGATGAATTAGACAAAAAATACTTTTTTCAATTATTATTACTGTAAAAAAATTAAAGAGCCATATCTGGACTCGTATGCATTCTAATGATAATCAAGTAAGCCATATCTGGCTTTGTATGCATAGCTGTTACTTTTTGTGGAAATCTATAAAACAGTTGCGCTTGTCATGTTATGTAAGGGGTGTCGAATAACATCATAAGACTTGCGACACACAAGCCAACCTCACCTGCACGTGGTGCACCTTGCTGAATAGCGAACGAGGCAATGGCGAAAGCGGGATGGTAGGTAGGGTTTTACAGCCTGACTGGGTCGCAACCACCGTGTATATGGCGAAAAAGCCCGTCATAGTGGTTCGCTTCTGCGGGTCGCGTTTCGGGATTAACCTATGCATATCCAGCTTTTTGCAGGCCGGCATGATAGTGGCGACCGGTGATGGATAGCGTGTCACTCGGTGGTCGCCATTGTTTTTGTACTGTGCTTACCATCAGGCATAGTGCAGTCATTTTGTCGTGCTAAAATAATAAAAAAACCTAACATTTTGTGTAACTGCGTAACTTTGAGCAGTTTTGACACAATAGTCAAACGTTTTTGAGTCAAATGGGAAGATTATAGACGCCATCATGCATATATGCTGATAAAATATTAGTTTTGCTATCAAACTACGAAATCAAAGATAACTTGACACCATCTATGACTGCTCGTTTTTCTTCGAAACTACCCCATCCTGTCTTTTTCTTTCTTTGTTGTTAATTGTTTCTCAGGTGGTATATTCCAGTTCGGTACACGATTAAGTCACCGTGAGAGATAAACTAGAGGTAACATTTTGTTTTACTGTTTTATTTCTTCCGACAAATCAGTAGTGCCTTGTGATTTGGGAATTTTCTTCAACATACGGCTGCAATTATTCGTTTTTGCAGTTTGTAAGTCTGCAAGTTTGCTAGTGGTCGAGATTCGATTATTTTAGTTTATTTCAGTGTTTTTATAAATTTACTAGAGTAAAATGATTAATGTATATTATGAAACATATTATATTGTTATAAAATTAACCTACAATTTGACCTGTTCATTTCGAAGGGCATGTAAGATAATGTAGGATTAAAAAAGGTAATTGGAACGTAGGAGTACAATGATGGATGGCGACACGTCTTTTTCATTTATAATATACTAGCGGGCCCGGCAGACGTTGTCCCGACCTGATTATAAAAAATATTGACAAATTACATAAAACGTTCCTTATGAATCACTTTACCCACTGGTGAAAATCGTAAAATCCATTCAGTAGTTTTTGAGTTTATCGCGAACAGACAGACAGACAGACGCGGTAAGGGACTTTGTTTTATACTATGTTATGATGGGTGTATATGTCGTGTGCCATTCAAGTAATAGTGTGAGTAATGTATATTTTAATTACTTTAATGTGTTTTTAATGCATTTTATATAAAAATAATAGTTTTGTGCACTTCTCTTCCGTATAAACTTTAACTATGCCAAATTTCACGTTCATACGTTCGAGCAATTCTCTTAAAATGGGGTACAAAGTTTTCGCTTCACGAACTAATATATATATTGCAATAAAAACGACATTACAAAACAGTACAAACATTCACCTATTTTGCCCGATATTTGACATATTATATTTAATTAAGTTGTTTATTTACGATGCGAATTTATCAGTGACATTAACTTTTAAACCTGCGTTCGTCAATTTGTTCGCGTCAATCGCGATAATATGATAAACCGTAAAGATATTCGTTGCTATCGGAGTTCGGCTTCTTGCTCTTCTATCTCTGCTTGGTTAGTTTAGGTTAGACTTGCGAAAAAAGGATAGCACAAGTTTACCGCGCAGCGGTCGGCGAGCGCGGTGCAATTAATACGTAAGTACCCAAACTTTTATAAAACAAGTATTCAATACGTATTTAACTCGTTTGTAATAGGGATTGAGTTTAATACATTTTATTATAATTAATTAAATCTGTCCGTCCAACATCCGCCGGATTGTTTTTTATACAGCACCAATAACGTTATGAAGTTCTTTTGTATTTTGATTTTTTTTTCTTCTAAACGCTTAATTGGTTCTGTCAAATAAATTTACGGAAAGAAAGATAAAGACGAACCAATGTAACAGCTCGTAGGAGCTCAGAATTCATTATGTAAATGTTAAACAATAGGAAGGAAACATCGCCGCTGTCGAGGAAGCGATAAAAACTTGTTTTACAGCCCTTATTATATATTTTACTAATGCCTTTTAACAAATACGCTTTGTAGGGTAAACGTCTTTGTTGTTGACCGTTGCACGACTTGATTTTCCATGTGTTTCCTAAAATCGGTAAGATGATTTTGATGAAAGTAATACAGACATAGTATGCTTTTAATTATGAAATTACAATATTAAGCTATGTTTAATCTTTGATGTATAAAAAAATGCAAGATACACATTCAACGTCTCAAAACGTTCCGTATAAAATAGGCACAGAATTAAAAATTATGCACTCATTTCGCGTCGCTTGCGTCCTTGTTATAACAATTTTAAGTGATTCAGGTAAGGTTTAATTTACAAAATCATAAGGTTATCGCATAAATATATCCACGTATGTATATTGGGGAGCTTTTGCGGGACGGTTTTGAGCGCTCCTTATTTTGAGACTGTGCGTCTTGGGTTTTTATATGTTTAATGCAAATTTTATGGCACTTGCTTTTACGGGCAAAGTAGTATATTCAAAATTAAAATAAAAAATAGTGATTCACAGACAAGCGTGATTATTTAGTGGTATGACCGGTGGAATATCAACCCTATGTCCGTAGGTTCGAACCCCGGCATATACCGACGAATTTACTAAATTAAATTGGCAACACTATCGACTGACGGTGAAGGAATACATCGTGAGGAAACCTGAACCTGAGGAATGTTCTTGTAGTACGTGGAAAAATTTAGAACTATGGATTTCTCACGAGTTTGAATTCACGTAGGCTGGTGTGGTGATTATGTATGCATACCTTCCTTAGAGTAGAGGCCTATGGCCCTACAGTAGGTCTCTTAGAGGCTGACGATGATGATGATGCAAAATGAATTGTGATGAGTCGTTGGTGCCAACTAGTTAGTAATGTAACTAACCTTTGCCCGAAGTGTCGCGCGCGTTAATATAGGTTTTCCCGGCCCTCAGAAGCAGTACCTTATCTGGATAAATGATACTCTGTCTTTTTCCGCACTCTTGACAGCGTGTATGCAAAATTTCATGACAATCGGTTCAGTAGTTAAGGCATGACAAACAAACAAACTTACATTAACTTTTATATTATTGGGATAGAATTAAGAGTTATGTATATGGCGAAAAAGCCCGTCATAGTGATTCGCTTTTGTGGGTCGCGTTTCGGGATCAGCCTGTGCATATCCAGCTTTTTGCAGGCCGGCATGACAGTGGCGACCGGCGATGGACAGTATGTCACTCGGTGGTCGCCATTGTTTTTGGATTGTACTATGCTTACCATCAGGCACAGTGCAGTCACTTTGCCGTGCTACTATAAAAAAAAAAAAAAGTTCACATATTAATTTTAGGAATGAGATATTAGTTACATCAGTGGTGATTTTTAACTCGATCTCGAGAAAATTTATCCGATATACCAGGTAACTGTTTAGACAGTAGCAATATTTCTGGAGGACACACTGCACTCGATTCTCGTTCTAAGTCAATTAAAAAAAATAGATTACTTATTTATGTTTCTTTCCTACTTTAGTCGCGGTGTTATTAAATAATTTATAATAATTTTGACAGAGTGAACAGATTTTAATGAAACCAAGACTAAATGTGACTCGAGAATATGCTTTATGATTTTCTTGTAGATTTTATTGTGAACGCAGTACTTCAGCAGTGATGCGTGTTCAAATAAACATAAGACAGGCAAACATAAAAAAAATAATTTGTAATGTATTTTATTACTCATTCAAAGAACCACGCGATATTTTTTTTTTCAAAAAAATCTAAAATGTACAGGCACGTTAGATTTACATTTTTATTATACGTAAAGAAGATTAATAAAATACGTCAGAGCGGTGTCGATGCAAGTAACGTTTACCCTAAAATGTTTACAATCGACTTCCGTCTCCTGCAACGGTTTCCGGACGGACAATATGATCCTTTTATGTAATAAAAACTACGAACGCGGCGTCCGCTCGTCTGCTTGCTTTGGATTTATTAACAAAAAAAACCTTTTGTCGAGTCTATTTGCGACAGCAGAGCGTCCTGCTTCCATTCTATAGTTAATTTCAATGAACGCAAATAGATATTGTATTGATAAATAACATTCTATAGCGCTCGTTATACTTTTTGACCGCTCTGAATATTGTAGCCCAGAATACAAATTTTGGCATAAATATGTATTATATTATACTAACCTCTGCCCGCGACTTCGTTCTCGTGGAATAGTTACTTTGGGCAAACGCTAACACGCAGCGGAAGCTCTCAACAGGGAAAAAACCGCGATTTTGAAACATTCGTCATTGGTGCTCCGCTCCTATTGGTCTTAGCGTGATGTCTGTAATGCCTATAACCTTCTTCGATAAATGAGTTATATAACACTGAAATAATTTTTCAAATGGGACCAGTAGTTCCTGAGATTACCCTCTACAACATACTTCTATACTAATACTAATATTATAAAGAGGTAAAGTTTGTGACGTTGTAAAAGGTAATCTCAGGAACTATTGGTCTGATTTGAAAATTTCTTTCAATACTATATAGCTCATTTACCGAGGAAGGTTATAGGCTATACATCATCACGCCAAGACCAATAAGAGCGGAGCACCAATAAAGAATGATTAAGAATATGAGATGAGATAATGATTATATAAGAAGTAGGACTATTGTGATACATTATTATTGTAGCCATATTTACAGACAATCACGGCATGTTACAACAATAAATTAAACATTAATAAAACTAAATATTTAACTATTTTACATATTAAAAAAAATAACATGATAATACAAAAACAAAGAAATTGAAACAGAAATAGAAATAAAATACTAAAACTAACTGATACTCTAAAGTTTAAAATAATATTTTAAAATACTAGGAAGGTAATAGAGTAACAGAAAGAGGAAAAAAAAACCGTAACCGTAACATTTTTCAACCCAACACTACACCGGAGCCAAAAAACTATCTCAAAAATTCTTATCTCATATTATATTTATAGAGATAGAACGGTGAAAATTGATAGGTACTTATACAGCAGGCAATTCCAAGCAGTCTCTGTGACACACAAACAAACTCAGTGGCGGATTTACCAGTAAGCTGAGTAGGCTAGAGACTAGGGCGGCAGATTTTAGAAGCGGGAAATTTGGGGCTATATATTTTAATGTCTTACAGAAATTAAAAAGTTTCACATTTATAATTCTAGAAAGTGATCCATCGACACCATAGTTCACAATTATAGTAATTACGGGGAAAAAGTGGTGTAATTGGGTAGATAGGGCACAAATAATAACGTTGCCATTTCACGTGCAGAAAAAATGTAATAAATATGATTATGAACTGAGATATCAAATTGTAGATGTCCTTAGGGGCGGCAAAATTTGAATAACCTACAGGCAGCAGACTTGTGTAGCCGTCACTGAAAAAAAATTTTTTTTTTTATGTCCTAGATGGCAAACGAACAGATGGGTCACCTCATAGAGTAACAAACCCGCGCGTAGTTAAGTTGTAAGTGTAAGCGGTTTCATAATTCTATGGGTCACCTGATGTTAAGTGATCACCACCGTCCATGGACACTAACAACACCAGAGGAGTCGCAAGTGTGTTGCCACCCTTTGGGGGAAAGGGTTAGGGGAGGGAAAGGGAGAGGAAAGAGGAAAGGGGATGGGAGGTGGGCCTCCAGCGCTCTCACTGACCGAACGAAACGCAACAATGCAAGCACTGTTACTTCACGTCGGTTTTCTATGAGAGGGTGGTAGTACCCCGGACGAGCCGACCCATTCATGCTGAAACCAGTAATAGTTTCAGCGTGGCTCTACCACCATTAAAGTATCTATTTTATTTTATCATTAAAAACGTAGTTCCAGGAATTCGGTATCCTAACCCTGCCCTCCCAATACATTTTTGATAATTTAATGTATGTGCGTAAAAACTCTAAAAAACCTGCATTTTCTAAAGGACCGGCATGATCTAAATACTTGAAACTGCAACAAACTGATCGTCCCATGTTTCAGACTTAGCAAAACCAGTAATAGTTTCTTAGGTAATAGTGTTAGGTTTTACAATAATGTCCCAAAACATATTACCGATTTGCTGGACTGTAAGTTTAAGCACCATGTCAAGCGGGTTTTAGTGTCGAAACGTTACTATAGAGTGGATCAATACGTGAACGATGGTCACGTCTGGAATTGACTCCTCTCTGTGCATCCACTAAAAACGGTATTGTAACTTATAATGTATTCGATATATATATATGTATATATATATATGTTAAAAAGATGTACCCAGTCGAGTTTCTTGCCGGTTCTTCTCGGTGACTGGGTTGTTTTCCGAACCGGTGCTAGTTTTGACGTTCATAAGCGCCTTACTACCTAAACTACCTACTACCTTACCTAAACTGAATAAAGTATTTTTTATTTTTATTTAATAAACGTACGTTGTCCTGCCTTCATAATAACAAAAAACATAAAAGTCAACCGCAGCGCCACCTACCGGGTCCAATTGTGAATCTAAACCATTCTCGGATCCACTGGAATACGCACACATTTCATCAAAATCGGTCCACCCGTTTATGAGGAGTTCAGTGACATACACACGTACAGAAGAAAGTTATATATAAAGACGGTCTTACTTAAGTCGCGTGGTCATTAAAATTACAATAACTTTTGATAGAGTGAACCGATTTTAATGAAACCAATACTAAATGTTACTCGAGAGTCGAAAGTCGAGAATATACTTTATGATATTCGTATTGAGATTTTTACGTGAATGCAGTACTTTAGCAGTGATACGTGTCGAAACAACCAGACAGATCTAAAAATGAATATGTATGTATTGATAAAGGTATTTAATTTCTTCCAAAATATAAAGATTTATACTTCGAGTGAATTAAAAATAGTTAAAGCTACTCCAAGATAATATTAGGTCTTTACCTATGAAATTGCCGTTTTGTAAGAAAATATTTCAACGAGTTTTTTTCATGTATTTTTTATTTGTATTAATCGAAGTAATCAATGCATCTTTGCCAACGCAGTGGCAGTTTATTGATGCCCTTCTTAAAGAAATCAGCTGGACGGGAGGCAACAAATTCTTCAAAGGCATTTTGTACTGCCTCTCGGGTATTGAATTTTTTTCCCGCCAAAGAGTTATCCAAATTCTGGAAAAAGTAGTAGTCTGTAGGCGCAAGGTATGGTGAGTAGGGCAGATGACGGAGAACTTCCCAACCCAGTTCTTACAACTTGGCGACCGTTTGCTGTGCAGTATGAGGTCGCGCGTTGTAGTGCAGGAGCAGCGGAGACGAACGATTGACCAATGCTGGTTGGAGATGTGCCAGCTTCTCCATCATTATATTCAGTTCTTCACAGTACACATGTGCAGTAATGCTCACCCTGTTTGATAAGAAGCTGTGATGAATCACACCGGCACTAGACCACCAAACAGTGACCATCATTTTTCTAGGGGTAAGTTTTCGTTTAGGGCATTGTTTAGGTGCTGAACCAGGATCCAACCAACTTGCTGAGTGGTTGCGGTTATCAAACAGAATCCATTTTTCATCGCAGGTAACAATGCAGTTCAAAATTCCTTCATTTGTGTGTCTATTGAGCAGTGCAAGGCACGTCTCGACGCGTATTTCGCGCTGGCGATTATGGAGTTCGTGGGGCACCCATTTGTCAAGCTTTTTTACCTTCCCAATTTGACGCAAATGGACCAATATTGTTTTGACGCTAACGTCGAAAGCTGCCGCTAATTCATTAATGTTATTGTCGACCAAAGTCTTCGGACGACCGCGAGGTTCATTTTTCAGGTCAAAATTCCCAAAGGAATGGAAGCAAGCAAACAAATAATACGTGGTACGTTGGTTTGTAGTATTAGCTCCGTAAACGTCGTTGATGTTGCGTGTCGCTTGTGCCGCGTTGCTGCCACGATGGTACTCATATTCCATAATTACTCGAATTTTTAACCTATCCATGATGACAAAAAAGATTGAAATGTGATAAAAATGTAACACTAATCAATAAACAAATGACTTAAATCTTTCCAAATACTTTTGGAAAAAGAATTCCATGTTTTTAAAATAAAATTAATTTGAAATTAGAATTCTTAGGCAAACAAAAATTATTTTGATTTGAAATGACCAGTAATGCAGAACGGCAATTTCATAAGTAAAGACCTATTATTTATATGGTAATAATATAAAATGCAGACGAAGTCGCGGACAACTGCCAGTAGAATATCAGGAAGTGGTCACTATTCACTTGTCACAACTATATCCTGCCCTTTAAGGGTATTTACCCAAGAGCCCCTATAATCCCTACGTGATGTTTCTTACCATTTGAACCGAAAAAAAAAAACTAAACAAGCCAATACGTGACAAACCCGAAAACCTGTACGTTAACAATGAACGAAATTAACAAAAGTATTTAGCATTGTCCGAACGGACGGACGTCCGGACAAAACCGCCGGATGTAGTGTGTAAACACCTTTATACTCTTTTTTTTCCATCGTAGTATTGGAATTGTATATCTATTTTAGACGCTGCAATAGTTTCGTAGTCCGGTTGTTTATCATTTTAGCATCCTTGTCAGGTTTACGCATCCGGCTGTTATATAATTACTAAATTATAGCCCACTTACGGGACCGGCGGTCTTTGTCCCGCCCTGACAATAAAAAAAACCTAGAGTCCCACCGCAGCGCCACCTATCGGGTCCAATTGCGAATCAAAACCATTCTCAAATTCATTCGAACACACCAACAATTTCATCAAAACCGTTTAAGAGGAGTTCAGTCGCAAATACACGGACAGAAGAATTATGTTATATATATAAAGATGAAGATAAGAGTATGCATGAAATGCTTAATGTAACTAACATATTTAAGTTGATAAGTATTAACATACATCTAAATAGCTTTCGAATTGTATATTACCATTTTTTTAGAAGATATAATGAGTGTAGTGGGATATCCTTAAAAGATAGACAATATACTATATATTAATTAGTTTATAATGTATTTTATAAGCATGTCACAGTTACGTGCCACTAACTTAGGTGGTATTAACTAGTTGTTGTTTTCTTATACACCCAGAATATCCCTGACTCTACTCCATTGAACAAATCCATCCAAAGGTTGCCTGGAAGAAATTGCTAATAGCAATAAGGCCGCCCATTGTACCAATAACAAAACCTGAAATATTATTGAAATGAATGTATATAACTGGTGTACAATAAAGTTTAAATGAAATAAATATACCGTCACAGACTTCTTTGAAGATCTATAAAAGAGGATTATACAACCATGCATTGTTTTTTTATATCCCAAAGCGATTATAGGCAGCGTTTCCGATGAAAATTCCCAGGGGGTTGACTTTTTCCGATATTTTCAAGAATTATCGTTATGTTTCAACCAATTTAGACAAAACCTTGACAAATGATATACTTAAACCTTCCTCATCAATCACTTTACCTACTAATCAAAACCAAATAAAAAACCGTTCAGTAGTTTTTGAGTCTATTGTCAAAGAAAGAAATACCGACGTGAAGTAACAGTGCTTGCATTGTTGCGTTCCGTTCGGTCAGTCAGAGCGCCGGAGACCCTCCTAATACCATATAATATATAAATATAGTTACAAAGCAAGCAAAAACCAACCGGCTGGGAAAATACAAGATCTGAAACCAGTATAAATCAAGTATCATAAAAACAGTACAATAGATGACAAAACAGACTAAAACTAAACTATGTCTCTGCCTACCAGCGGTAAAGACAGTCCGGCGAGGGGAGACATCAGGTCTCCCTATAAAAGTGTGTGCGTACTTATGTACACGCGTTAGAAGCCCAAATAAAATCGGCTGAGTGCCTTAAGCGCTCGCCTTAGTAGTCCGGTGAAGCTGTTAAGACCTTGCTAGGTCAATAGCGTAGTCAGTTCGAGAAAAAAAAAAAAAAAAATGTACACGCGTTAGAAGTTATACTTCTTTGGCGCAACAAGATAAAAATCTAAAGAATTTTATCTTTCGCCTTATTCTACGTTTGTAGAAAAAACGACAGTAACAATAGAAAAAAGGTATTTAATACATTGAAAGTTTGAATACAAAGAAATACAAACAACAAATACAAAGAAACAAAATGTTGACTATAGCTAACTTCAGGGTGTCGGTTTTTCGTGACGGTGTGCGCTCGTATCGTAAAAATTTACTCTCATCATTTTTCCCTACCGCGGCAAAAGAAGTATAACTTCAAAATATATCTATATATACAGTCCCTGGCCAGATTATTAGACGACACATATAAGCTACCACCATGGTTGCGATGGTTTAAAAAAATATAATATCAACAAATGAATCATTACATTTCAAAAAAACAAAGTCGTTTTTTAGCCGTTCCTAATATTTTAGGTTACTTTTCAATATCTTAAAATGTTGTACATTAAAAATATGAAAATCATAAAAAAAACTAAAAACCTTATGAACGACAAAACTTGAACTTCGTTCTCAGTTCTCAATAAAATCCGAATTTACGTACAAAATAACAAATGCAAATATATATATATATATATATATAATACAATTATACACGATGTGCACACTTCCGTATAAAAAATGTCATCCTCAAAGAAGCGGCGGGAAAGTAGACTTTATAAAAAAAACCTTTGTTCCTTCAACAAAAGGTATGACATATATTTTATTTTTCTTGTAAATCTTGCGTAAAGCCGGATTTCGTGCTAAACAGCTTATTTTCGAACAGAAAAATGAGAAATTAGTAACATCCGTTGAGGTTAGCTGTCAAACGTTGACAGATACGTCGGTTGTGCAAAAAATGCAGGAGTAAATAACATTTTTGAAGTAAGACTTCTTTACTTACACGCTTGACTTGATTAGTAAGGTGGTGAATGCGTGACGAGAGCGTTACGAAATCGTGTGATCGGGCGAGGCGAACGGAAGTTCAGAGGGAAATATAAGTTAGTTGCGTTTCTTATTTCTTATTATCAATACAAAATCATAATAAATGTTATTATTTGTTGAAAATTAATATATGTATATATCATGGAGCTAAAGAAGTTTTACTTCAGACAAATAATATTGAAAGACAGATTTCGATTTTCGATTGCTTTCGATAGATAAATAGAACACAAATTTACATATAGATAATACATATAACATTGACCCAACTTAAGAATAAATAAATAAAAAATTTGGATTCCTATAAGAATGCTTTAACTTCGTTTTATATTATATTCTTGACTGTATTACGCGCAAGCCCGAACTTACGGTTGTGTTCAGAACGAACAAACAGATTGGCGACAATCGTAATTGCAAATTTGAATTTGTTATGCTCTCAGGCCTTACATTTCTACATAAATACATCCAAAAAGTACTATTTACGAGACGAAGGTCAAACCTACATTAAAATGACTGAAGCCGCGGGCATGAGCTAGCTTCGTGTTTGCGATTGCTTAATCATTTTGAGTTAGATCTAATGAAGATATTCTTTGTTTAGTTACAAGTAAAATATATTATATTGTATTAGCGGGCCCGTCGGACGTTATCCCACCCCGATAATAAAAAAACCTTGTCAAATTATATAGCTAACCTTCCTCAGGGACCACTCTATCTACTGGGAAAAACTGCATGAAAATCCGTTCAGTAGTTTTTGATTTTATCGCGAACAGACAGACAGACGCGGTAGGGAACTCTGTTTTATACTGTGTAATGACTAGCGATATAATTATGTACTTAATAATAGTATATATTATATGTACATTTTTCATTTTTTCATATAGAACTCTTCTTCTTCTTACCCTTATCCCACATAAGTAGGGTCGGTACACCATGCTTGTCATGTTGTGGTATATCATTTGGCTTAATTTATACGATCGGCCGCCTGCCTGACATCAACCCTCCTTGGGATCATTTTGTTGTACCTTTGTATTTATGATTATTATTATTTAGTTACGAAGACTGATGGGATCTTTTAGTTTTACAATTTTTCTGTAGGCTTTACCTTTGGTAGGCTATTTATAGTGTCTGCTTGAGCGGCACCACCATTCCGGTTACAAACGAAGTTCCTCCAGGTTATGGTTTGCTTGCTATGTTGCCATTTTTATGTAACAGGAAACTAGCCAACTTTAGACTATTCCCGAGGACTGCATTTTCGTGTTTTTTTTTTCCAGGATTCGTTGGTTCAGAGTTTTCACAGTAATAATAATACAATATGAGATATAATTATAAACCATTATAATAATATAACATATGAAAACTATAATAGAAAAATAAATGATTACTATTTTTTCATATAGAACTAGATTATGAAAATGTTTGTAACATATGACTTCCTTATTTTTTGTAAAAATATCGGCATCGTGCCGCAGCACTGGCTGCACATTGCACGTGGCACCGATCGCGGGCTTATTTAAAAACCTATTTAACATTTTTTTGGGGTTGCGTGTCATCCGGAACAAATGTCTATTTCACAATACATTTATTTTGAACTGTATGCGATTGCAATAAGAACGTAATAAAGAGGAAGACATTATAGAATATTTTTTATAACGGTACCCAATTAGGGAACTTTGTGGGCCAATTATTCGAAACGTAGAGTTAGTTACCTGACTTAACGACTTTTTCTTACCCTGCTAATTAATTTAGTTACAAACCGATTTAAGTGAAATGGCTTTTGTGTATATTTCTTTCCCAATATGATTCTTGAGACATCCTAAAATAGTTTGAAATTTGTGATAGTTTAATATTTTAACGGCCTGGCCGTTCTCAATAATCTAACTCCAGTTAAATTTTAATAGATGTCGAATATATAGCTTGTTTTCTTCTATGTTTTTAGGTGGTAGAGACACGCTGAAGCTATTACTGGTTTCAGCATGCATGGGTCGGCTCGTCCGCGGTACTACCACCCGACCCACAGAAACACCGACCTGAAGTAAACAGCAGTAAACAGTGCTTGCATTGTTGCGTTTTACAAACTCAGGCTGGCAACGCACTTGCGACTCCCCTGGTGTTGCAACTGTCTATGGACGGTGGTGATCACTTAACATCAGGTGACCCACTGGTTCGTTTACCTCCTATGATATAAAAAAAATAATTTTTGTGTGATGTTTCAATAACAGTATTTCCGGAAGTCTGCATAAGATCACAAATAAATAAAGAGGCCAATTAAAGTGTTTCTCCTTAACGTTTTGTTTTTGCGTTAAAATATTTGGCGCCATTTTGTTAATGAACATTACAAGTATATTTCGTTACTAAAATTATTATTATGAAGCAATTATAACAATATTTTTAAACAATTAGTTAATAACAATCAATATTAAATATTTAAAATATAGTTTCTTCCTGACATGTAATGAAATATTTTCAACAAATAACGTAAAGTAATAAAACGTTGTTTGACATTTCTTTTTGACGTGACACAGTCTTATAAATCGATAAACGCCGGCTACACGCACGAATAAGCATGACTAATTGTCACGTTCCGCCTGAGCCAAGCGTGCAAGCGAGAGCGCGTAGAAAGGCCCGATCGGCATGTGTCGCAATTTATCATCAATGTTTGCTTATGACGTTATCACGTGAAGTTATCGTCCGTAAACCGACAACCAATTTTTATAACCGGCTAACTGTTCTGTTAAGAAGTAGATGCCTAGAACGAACGCTTCCTTATTTTATTTAACTAAACGTGGTGACTTATGATACCCACGAGTTATACGAACGCTAGCGTGAATTCTGTTTATATAGCGTATTCGTAAGAACGGGTCGAAATCACTTTTCCTAACAATTGTATAACTAAGTACTTACGCGTTCAGTAATGTACGGTTTCTTGCCGTGGAGGAGTGGTTGCTTATTTAAAAGTTTAGAGGTAAGAAGAACTAACTCATATAGGGGACATGTAGAAAAGCGTCCAGCTCTAAGCACCTAATAGTTCGCAGACCCTCCAAAATGGCGCTAGTATAGTTAAGGTTATGGATAGTCCGAAATACTACTATAAATATAACCTAACATAACTGTTGTAAGTAAACGTGGAGTGTGATAAATTTTTTCTGAATTTTTAAATAATATGTTTAGTGATTTCTGATACTTTATACAACTTTTTACTTTCTAAAACTTATTGAAATAATTGAACAATAATGAACCCTGTTGCTACTGTAGCGACATCCTATTTATACGCATTTTGACGGACACTTTTTCATACAAAGATATGACTCTCTACCAGGTGACTGTTTAGACACTCGCAGTATATAGGATACGACACTTCATGGTCACAATTAACATATATAGTAATAATATTAAATCAAATACTAATAAACAACCAAGAAAACCTAAGTTGAAGTTTGTTCTAAGACTTTCAAAAGTATAACAATAAACGTGTAAATAAAACAATAAACCTAAGTGCAATGACCGCTGCTAAAAGCTACAACGGGCGACCCGGAGTTAATAACTTACGATAGTAAAACGGACAATAAACCCTTTTGTTTTGTTCCTGACTTTCCCTTTCAAAAGAAAATGAAATCGCCCGACGGTCACTGACACTGCGCTTTAAGAAGCGTAGAGGATTGTGTATAATTTTTGTATTTTTCTAGATAATTAGGTCAAATATTAAGCACCTATTTTTTAATTGATTTAGAACGAGAATCGAGTGCTGAGTGTCCTCCAGAAATATTGCTACTGTCTAAACAGTCATCTGGTATATGTAAAAGCTAGCTCGATCACGCGTTACTGTGGCGTAGTTACTGAATGTTGAATTAAAATTATGACAAAGACGCAAAAAATGCGTGACGCCATCTATGAGACATCAATAACAGTCGGTCCTACAATTGCCCGTTAACAAATTAATTTAAAGTGGCATCTGTTCGAGACTGTCGAAACTTACAATTGATAATAATAATCAACATTGACATTCATTTAATTTGTAATTAAACAATATTTAGGCCATTAATCGAAATATAAGTTATCCCATCTCTCAAATCGGACCAAATTATACATAAATGTTAACTTTCATGAAAATCGGTTGAGTAGTTTTCGAGTTCGTCGTGGAGAAAAATCAAGACACTGGTATTTTATATATTTAGATTGTTTTTATTCGGAGCAACATGACCATTGAAGTGAATGCTGTATGTGGTCATGTTGCCCACACTGGTTCAAATCGTTAATCTATATTAATATTATAGAGAGGTAAAGTTTGTGACGTTGTAAGGGTGTAATCTCAGGAACTACAGGTCCGATTTGAAAAATTCTTGCAGCGTTATTGATGCTCATTTAATAAGGAAGTTCATAGGCTACATATCACCACTCTAAAACACAAAGCAGCAGAGCACCAATGAAGAATGTATCAAAATCGGGATTTTTTTTCCTCTTAAGTGCTTCCGCTGCGTGTTAACGTTAACCCAAAGTGACTATTCCACGCGAACGAAGTCATTGTATGATTCACAAATGAATATATGTATGAATAGCTTAGAATAGATAGCTAGGTCAGACAGGTAACAGCCCAAGCCGAGGTGCCATGCGCCCTTGTGTATGTTACCTAAAAACCAAATCGGCCGAGTGCCTTAAGCGCTCGCCTTAGTAGTCCGGTAAAGCTGTAAAGACCTTACCAGGTCAATAGCGTAGTCAGTCGCGGACAGAGCCTAGTGGCGTAATAATAAAACGAAAGCATAACATAATATTTCGGAATTTTATTATTAATATTTACAATTACATTACATTAAAGTAGGATAACATGGCGCGAACTTAATTATATGGCGTTCCTTAATATTACAGTGGGCTTACACTAAAATTGTGAAGGAGACACGAGGTTTATATATAACATTGTTGTTTATTTATTTCGTTTTAGATAGACCTTATGCGTCGGCTAGGTGAACGAGTAAAACTGATAAGACGTATTTAAAAAAAAGTATTTTATCTATTACCAAGAAATAATAAGGCAGAGTGTTTATTGCTTAAATATATCATATATAGTTTGAACACAAAAGAGGTTTGTTGCCTATTCAAGAACATTAATCTAACAGAGATTTATCACACTAGCCGAGGCTTAAAAATCTATCAGGCAGACGAAATAGAGCGCAAATCAAATAATACTAACAGTCGTCCGTGACTTTCGTCACATCATGGTATTATCAATTATATTGATTTAAGAAATTTGTACTATAAATCTAACCTCTTCAAACATAGAGTTGGATTTAGGGAGACAATAGTAGGCTTCAGACACCTCGTACGAGAGCGACTGTAAAAATCATTTGGTGTCAAAAACAAAATGACAAAAAAAAATTTAATAGCCCAAATTATTAAACCTATTCAAAACAATTTGGTACATAAACTTTTTTATTGTCCCAGAACATCCCACCTTTCAAATCCGTTCCTGATTATAGTGTCTCATGTAGAATTTCGAACCGAATCACGGACAACTACTAGTGTTGTCGCTTCTTTTCTGACCTATATTTTATCACTGGATCTGCTTTTGTTGGACAGTTTCGAGTGAACTTGAAGCGCCGACGAAATTACAGAGAACTAATTAATTACAGATGGCTACCGCCTGTCAGTGAACCCTTTCTATGTATTTTTATATTATCTACTTGAAGGTTTAATTTTAACTTATTCGGTTACTGATAAAACTGTAAACTGGGGTGTAAGGGGTGTCGAATAACATCATCAGACTTGAGACATCCAAGCCAACCTCACCTGCACGTGGTGCACCCTGCTGAATAACGAATGAGGCAATGGCGAAATGTTCTACAGCCTGACTGGGTCGCAACCACCATGTACATGGCGAAAAAGCCCATCATAGTGATTCGCTTCTGGGGGTCGCGTTTCGGGATCAGCCTGTGCATATCGAACTTTTCGCAGGCCGGCATGACTGCGGCGACCGGCGATTGAATTATTCGGTGGTCGCCATTGTTTTTGGATTGTACTGTGCTTACCATCAGGCTTACAGCAGAAATAATTGTAAAATGTTTTAAATGTAAAATAATTTCGAAACGTGGCTTGTAAAAAGTTTTTAATTAATTACTCGTACTCTTGTCATTATAAAATAAAACCAAGATGGCGTCGATGAAGTAACCTCAAAAACTGTTTAACATCCGCTTATCCAGTGAAATTTAATACAGACCAGCGCTCTTCTAAAGACATTTGAAGTAGCATTCACTTCAAAATATTTCCTATATTAAGTATTTACAAAGCGAAGTGACAAATATTAATAGTTATAATTAAATTCAACTCCGATTTAAGGTTACTCTACTTATGACTACATCTAATTTAAAAACAGTAAATTTACGTGTCTCTTAAATTTTGAAATGAATTCATAAATTGTAAGGGTGCTCCCTGTTTGCTTCTTTCTTCACCGTCGAGCACAAATATATACGGTATCCAGTTTTTGATTTGTCACGTCGGGGGAAAGACAGAGATAGTCGGCTTAGTTCGATGTCGTTATCTTTATCTATCGCAGTCATTACGTTGTGCGATAGAGAGAACTTTTTTTTTCTCGAACTGATCACGCATTTGACCTAGCAAGGCCTTAACAGCTTCACTGGACTACTAAGGCGAGTGCTTAAGGCACTCGGCCGATTTTATTTTGACAACTAGCTCAAGGGTGCACGTACTAGGTAGGTAGGTGTAGGTGGTAGAGCCACGCTGAAGCTTTTACGGGTTTCAGCATGAATGGGTCGGCTCGCCCGGGGTAGTACCACCCTCTCACAGAAAACCGACGTGAAGTAACAGTGCTCGCAATGTTGCGTTTCGTTCAGGCAGTCCCCCCCCCTCTTCCCCCCAAACACAGGCTGGCAGCGCACTTGCAACTCCCCTGGTGTTGCTAGTGTCTATCGACGGAGGTGATCACTTAACATCAGGTGATCGGCCTGTTCGTTTGCCTCCCATGATATAAAAAAAAACACCTCGGCTTGGGCTGTTGCCCGATTCATGCAGTTCGCGACCTGACTGAGCGAACCTAAGCTACATATTCATACCTATATGAATTATTGAAATATGTGTACCGAGCATACATATAGTCCGCGTCAAATATATTAACCGCTCTGGAGTAGATGAGCAGAACACAAATATAGATATCAGAGGGACGAAGTGAAGTAAAAGGGGAGGGGGCTCACCCGCGCGAGTACCCGGCCCCCTATTTCGCCCACGTTGACACATTATTAGTTGCAGTACTGTCGCATTCAGAAGTCAATTTAATTTTGTTGTTGTTTACTTTCTATGAAAGGCGTTGTTTATTTTATTTTTATTACAATTAAAAATATTATTGTTTGTTCGTTTTTTTACTCTAATTATTTGTAAAAATTATATAT
>MU159016.1:1210106-1240671 GCA_015888305.1 Antheraea pernyi
ATATATATATATATATATATATCTATATAGCTTGTATGTATATGTCTGCTCAATTCATATAAACAGGTTTTCGTAACCGGCTGTCAAATCGTTTACAAGACGACACAATCGGAATCAAACTTTCACTTCACATACATTCAATCTGAAAGCAGCAACAATGTAACAGTCAAATATCTACTTGAATCATAATTCATTAAGACCTGATTCATTAACACATACGGTACGTATAATATCGAGACTAGTTAAATATTAATAAACGTAAATGCTACATTCCTATAGTAACTTTCTGAATTTGTTTTGTGTTAACGTCTTGATTGTACTATGCGCAAGATCGAACTTAAAGCTAAATTCAGAGCGGCCATAAACGATGACTCGGACTATACCTCAACAACTACCTAAATAGAAGTAATCTTCGAAGCTATTTCACCTCGATAAGGCAAAAACAACAAAACCCTTCCACTCTCATGTGTACGTGCAATAGCGTTAGAGGTCATTAGTAACACGCCCGATATAGTCAATAGCGCAGTATCGCAGGTCAATAGTGCCTCCCGCGATATATATAATTAAATCGGAGTTCAATTTAATATTAATATAATAAATCAGTGTGTACAATTATTCTAAGAATATAAAAAAAAAATGTATTATTATTTGGAATAAATAATCTCCTATTTATTATAAAATTACGTGCGATGTTTCGATATAAAAAACACATTACTAAATCTACACATTTTGTTCACAACAAAAGTTATTCGCGAAACGACTCCATTTGCACGACTTTTGAAGTCGAAGTCGTTCTGCTTTTTAATTTAAAAAAAAAAACATAATTACACTTTAAAGTCACTATTCACCTATCATTTAGGTTCATTTTTTATCTATATTTGTGTATATTTAGAAATATTTGTCAAAACTATGACGATTAATAAAACAATAAGTTATATCGTTAGAACGGGACAACATTATTCTCTCTCGCATGTGTCAAATGATTTAAAAAAATGTACACGACATCTACAAAATCAATATGTCAATATTAAACAAAAAGTATTCTAATAATGTTGCCAGCTTTAAATAAATAGAATATTACGTATTTTAATGTGCATATTCTTATTATTTTTCTTGTTTTTGCTCCGCAGAAACATTTGCCAGTGTCAATGTTTTGTTTCAATGGAGATTACAACATATTTGACACAAGAAGTGTCGTGTAAATAATTTCAATGTTCTAACAAGATGGTGGCCATCTTGTTAGAACTTTCTAGGGAGTTTTTGTGGCATCTCAGTATTCATGGTCCGTGGTATTATTCTCCAATCACTTCACTTATGCACAATAACCGAACTGTATTACGTAAAACACCATCAATTTTACACAATATAGATTCAAGTAACACAAGGTTATGAATCGCTACATAGTATAAAACAAAGTCGCTTTCTCTGTCCCTATATCCCTATATATGCTTCAATCTTTAAAACTACGCAACGGATTTTGATGCGGTTTTTTTAATAGAGTGATTGAAGAGGAAGGTTTATATGTACAATAACATCCATTAAATAGTTGAGAAAAACTGTTATTTTTTAGGTTTCTAATGTGATGTCGTAAATAATTACATAATCGATTCGATGCAGACGAAGTTGCACGGGTCGGCTAGGAAAATATAAAATGCACTACATGCCAGACCAAAATCCCGCCAAAAACCCTAATGTACATATTTTACGTATTAATTAACTACTTGTTTTAACCCGTCGGCTGATTTCTTAAGACCCTGATCTCAAAATGGCGGATCATCAATATTTAGCCATTTTTTTTTAAATTATAATTTTATACCACTAATTTTTTACTTGTCAAGTTAAATAGGTTTTTTTTAACTTATGTTACCAACAGCTCTCGACTAGTATAGTTTAAGTTCGCCAATTGTTTGGCATTTCTTTGTTTTCATTCATTCTAATTCGTTTAATTTAATTGTACGGTTGTTCCACCAATAAAGCATTTTTTTGTTTCTTCCTCGTACATCATAAGGTAGACCATTCACTTGTATGGGAGCTGAAACCCTTTCGATGGCCCAGGGGTTATTTGTAAAGAGAATTAAGTATACTATTTGTATATAGATAATTTTCTAAACCGGCCCCTGAGAAAAGTTTGAATATTTAAAGCTGGCAACCCATTCAATATCATTGTACCTTTGGAAATCTCGAAAATTTCTTTCATTTAGCGATTATCTCACATAAATTACTTCGTAATACATTTTCAATTCAATCGGCAATATTTGGCTGAACCATAGACGTAGATACACGATAATCCCAAGTCTATGGTATCGTTATTAAAAATGTATACTAAACTTCTTTTACTTAAAAAAAAAATTCGAAATTAATAATATGACAACTGTATTGCCAATATAAAGGTGTACACTTAATGTATAGATACACTTAAAATATTACTTTTTTAAATAAAAACTAAACCAATAAATTCAATTATACATATTTTGGAGTTATAAATTTACAAATTCGACGTAACAACTAACATTAAAATATTGCACATTAAGTTATCACTGATTTTTATTCATGTCAATCCAATCGTTATTGGCTCAGCTATCGGGTATGCATTTCAAATAATAAATACAGAACGTTCACATAATAAAAGGAATGGAAAGCATGTGGTTTCTTTTACCTACATTATTAAAATAAGGAATATAATTAGAATTATATATAAATGCATAATACGGCGTCCTAAACCATGGGAGACTTTTACAGTGCGTACACGGTCCGGCCTATAATTAAAAGCCCTTTGGAATTTTGACACTTCACTGGTCAATATGACATTAGAAACTTCAATTGTCACCCTGACATTAGCTACACACTTCATCTGTCAACTTGACACCAATCAGCGACGCGTCAAAAACTTCGATATTATCTATCGACGATAACGGATGTCAGATGTGACATCTGTCAAGATTAAACCGTCAAACTGGTGATCAGCTGCTCGCACAGTTTACCGTACTCCCTCTGATCGCCGGAGATCCTCCGCATCTTTAGCCCTTTCTTTTCCATCGCTTTATTCTCGCAGACGACCAGCTCGATCTGGATACCGCCTGAATACTCCAGGTTCAGGTAACCCGCGAGCTCCTCGTCACCGTCACGCGTGTCGTTCGTCTCAACGAATATATTCTGCGGCGGGACCCTTGTATTAATGGCTTCCTTCAGCAACTCCACTATACGTGTCGAGTCCAACTTCGAACAGACAGTCGATAAACCCACTTCGTAATACTCCTGAGCGCAGGACACGTTCTCAGGATTCAGCAATATCGGTATCTGATCATCTGGCCTGCAGATTTCCGACAAACGTAGATCCATTGTCGACCGTTGCAGCTTCTCTATCTCTTCACTAGGGGGCGTTGTTTCCTCGTCACACTTTTCTAAGCAATGCCGGCTGTTGTCCCTCGGAAGATACATATCTTCACAGTACTCTCTCACTTCTCCTAGAGCGCCCTGAGCAGAGAACGAAGATCGAGGAGTTTCCCCCTTTTCGGAGAAACTGCTGCGACCGAAATCACTCCGCTCAGAAAAGGAAGATCTTCCGAAATCACCCCTTTCGGAGAAACTGCCCCGATCAGAGAAGGAAAAGGATTCTCTGTGTTCAGAGAAACTACCCCTGTTCTCACTGAAACCAGAACTGGCTGAAACTATGTTGGAATAGATAGACTGAATGTTCTGTTCACAGTTCGGCGATGCGTTCGCCGAATCATTACTTAACGAGTCGTCGCTAAATCCCAAAGATTTGTCACTCCCCCGTCTAAGATAAGTCTGTTCTTCGGTTAAATATTTTACTTCTTCTTCTTTAGGGGACTGCATCTCGGTGTCTTTGATTTCGATGGGCTCCACGTGCCTTTCCACTTCAGTTTCCTGGCTAACTTTCCTTCCAATACCTTTGGTTATAGATGGCCGATCGTCCAAGTCTGACGGTTCAGAGATCACGAATTGAGGTAAAGGATACTTCGTATTTTCCAAACTATCCATACTGTCTTCCGATGAGGAAGCGACCAGAGTGACTTCGGATCCTAAGCAATCAGTCACGCTAATTTGAGGGTGTGTTGGAACGAAGGGCGGGAAATTTCTCTCGATAAACTTCTCCATTCCATTACCTATTTCCTCTTGGATCATATCCAAAGGGGAGCCGGGGTTTGAGATCGGAGAGTTGTTAAGAGACCTATGGGTGACCATATGGATTTGCGGGTGAACCATGGGATGTAATTGAGGGTATTGTACAGTGTCCATTTCCACGTTACTCCTGAGATCTAGAGGGGTGGCTGAAGCCTGGGGCGTGCCCCTCGTTATAGAGCCGGTGTGGAGGTAGCTGAGACCTTCAGTGATTTGGTGGAGAGGAGACCCGGGGCTGACTGGTGACGTATGGCCAGACAACAGGGTGTAACTAGTATAATTATGTATACTTTTGATTAGTTCTTGTGATATGTTCATGTGCGGAGAAATAGTGTGGAGGTTCACACCGATTTTTAGTGCCACGTCCTGAAAGAGACAAATATTTATAGTATTTTATTCTTTTACGAATTTTGTATATTTAACCATGGTTATAACCTGAATTGTATTTGGGATTTTACCTGTGTCTAATGTGATAGCAATTTTCGCAAGAAAACTTAGAATACATTCAAAAAATATGTGTTAAGATTTTAGCAATGATTTTCATATATTACAAATGCATAAATTTATCAACAAAGTATTTATCATCACAGGCTATGGCAATTTTTTGTTTTTGGCTTGGTTATTAGATTATTGGTGCCATAATCGAGGTATTGAGATCATTTCAATGAACTAACAAGATGGTGGCCGTTTTGTTAGAACTTTCCAGGGATTTTTTATGGCAAGTCAGAATCACATTTCCGATTCGCTTCACTTGTGCACAATAACCAAACTATATTACGTAAAACAGCACCAATATTGCAAAACATAGAACCAAATAACACAAGATTATGAATAAAATATAAAATCAACACATGACATACCAAGATGCCGCCAACAAGACACAAAAATTGTATGTTGTGCAAATTTGTGTGTATGTGTGTGTGGATATATACACGAGTATGTGTGATTATGTGTACACGTGCTTGTGTGTGTGTGTGTGTGGTTATATGAAAGAGTAAGTGTGATTCTGTGTACATGGGTTGTGTGTTAGTGTGTGCATGTGGATATATGTACGAGTAAGTGTGATTGTGTATACATGTGGTTATGTGTGGGTGTGTGTATGACGGTACCTGCGTGAGCACCAGCGTCCTGCGCAGGTCCTGTAACGCCGGCGCGTGGTCCGGCAGCGCCGCCCGCGCGGCCGCCACCACCACGCGGCCCGCCTCCGGGGACACGCGGCTCAGGTCCACGGAGCTGATGCCCACGGCCACGCCCAGCACGGGGCTGGCCCCGCCCGACGCAACGCCACTACCCAGGAGACCTTCCAACGGTGAACCTGTAATGTAGACCATCAGCATCTGCCTTACTGGGGACGCTGATGTCACTCGCGCCCGCAGGAACTGCTAAAGGGTAACAAATTTTTGACCGCTGTACCGTTTTAAATAAATAGAACCTCGCAGCGACAAATAAAGGTAATCAATCAATCGATGATAATAAAATATAGGCACACTATTTAGCCCCACGATTAAATAAAAAAAACATCTGCGTACGAGCTTGGACCGTTTTTTTATATTATAAGGGAAAATTAACAGTCGGTTCACCTGTTGGTAAGTGATTACCGCCGTCCATAGACACTAACAACAGCAGTGGATTTGCAAGTGCGTTGCCGGCCTGTGTTTGGGGAAGGGGGTAATGGGGAGGGGAGACGGGGCGGGGTGGTGGGTATCCGGCGCTCTCACAGACCGAACGAAACGCAACAGTACAAGCACTTCACGTGGGAGTTTCTGTGGGTCGATTGGAAGTGCCCCGGGCGAGCCGACACATTCATGCTGTTACCACTAATAGCTTCAGCATGGCACAGTAACGTCATATGCTATGTCCGAACTTCAAGAATACGCCTTAATATCTTTTTTTTTCAATTTTCCCTATATAAAAGTAATATTAAAAATAACATTTTAAATAAATGGATATACCTGTCCCTGTGGGTGTATGAAGCCTGGTATCGGGTAAAGGCGGTGAAGCGCCCGCGCTCACCGCACAACGCCTCTCCAAGCCCCGCTGTAGCATTATTAGGCCATTTTTAGTATTTAATTGAAAAAAAAATTGCAAAATTATTAAAATGGCATATTTTATGGGAATTTAACTAAATATACGCTTAACTTTATTCGATATAGTTTTACCCTTAGACTACCTAATTATAGAAGAATCGACTAAATAAAGAACATAAACAAATACAATAATTACATACTATAAAACAAAGCCCTCTGCCACCCACGTCTATTCGCGATAAACTCAAAAACTACTGAACGGGTTTTCATACGGTTTTCACCAGTAGATATAGTGAAGTAAAGGTTTTGGTTTATAATTTGTCAAGGTTTTTTTTTAATATCAGGGCGGGACAACCTCCTCCGGGTCAGCTAGCCAGATATAAATTAAATAATTTACTAAAGACTTCATATTATATTCAAGGTTCTATAATGATTTACCGATGCGTATTTGACAATATGATTGGATTATACAGTTACATAGTATGCCTTTTTTTATTTTATTAACGAATGAAATCCCTTATGTATAAGCCACCCTCCCGGGAGAGAGGGTGGGTTATGTCCGACTCGCACAGACTCAAACCCCACGGTGTACCGACAGACCGTCATTGTTGGGGCGGCAAGGGATCGTTCTAGCTAATCTACCTTGTAGAGCCGCCCCAACGGTCCGCCCGGCGGAAGGTGGCCACCGGGCTCATACCTATAGAGAGACAGACCGGGCACACACCAGCTGCCTCCCCTCTATGCCTACCCTCACCTATTATTACACATGTATTTATCTGTACAACTAAAGATGATAGGGGCGTAAAAGTGAAGCGGTTTAACCGAGTTCTAGAACGTAGCCGTCTTATTACAAAAAAGTTAAATACGTATTGAATTAGGGGTGTAAGGGGTAACATCATAAGACTTGAGGTGCCCAAGTTAATCTTACCTGCACGTGGTGCACCCGGCTGCACAACGAACGAGGCAATGTCGAAAGCGGGATAGTAGGGTTCTACAGCCCGACTGGATCGCAACCACCATGTATATGGCGAAAAAGCCCGTCATAGTGATTCGCTTCTGCGGGTCGCGTTTCGGGATAAGCGTGTGTATATCCAGTTTTACCGGCCTCGGCATGACAACGGCGACCGGCGATGGATAGTGTGTCACTCGGTGGTCGCCATTGCTTTTGGATTGTAATGTGCTTACCATCAGGCATAGTGCAGTCATTTTGCCGTGCTTCAATAAAATAAAAAAAAGAATAGATACTTACATATTAAATGCATAGCGCTTGCCGATGGATGCCGCGGCAAGATCGTGTTATCGTTTTTCGCAATTCTAACCTTTTTTTTTTAAGAGACAATTCTATATGGAATCGCCTCGCACTGCCAGGAGACAGCGCGAGGGTTATGTGAGACTCCTACTCACTAAAACCCCTCAGCCGATCAGCGCGAATGTGCATCAGGGAGGCGGTTTTTACGGCCAGCATACGCCACAACCCTTGCCACGCGCTTCGGTCACTCGCAAGATGGTAAAACGGGGGACCCTCCTCTCGGGAAGAGAGATGTCTCTCCCAATGCTTCTTTGTTGAAGCAGCGGCTTGAGCGCGGCTGAACGCCCCTGCGTCCGTTCGCAAGTCTAACCTAACCTAGCCAAACGTAACAACATCCTAGAAGTCTCGATATGTGTAAGCAATCATTCGGAAAACGTTACCAATAACATTAAACCCTTATTAATAATGATAAATGTTCCTAGGTCATAGTAATTCCCAGGTAAGGTGTCAAGGAAAGCATAATGTAATTCAATAATATGAAACACCCCCCTACCCTCCAAAATCTTTTGATACCGGACCTATTTATGATTATATACACCACTGTATATAAAATTCAAGGTCAAATCAACTCAATCTATTGCAGTCAATTAATAGAATGGACCAAATTATCTCTCCTTTCCATAAATTATTGTAAATAACATTTTCATTAAATTTCTAGTACTATTGATGGACCAAGTGATTTGTCTACAAGCAATAGCTGTTAACATAACACACAAACTACTGTCTCCTACAACACGGTGTACACTAACTTAGGAGGCACCCTTTTTATATTTTGAAATGTATCAAAATACCAAATTATTGTAAATAAATGAAAATGTCGGGTAGACAGACAGACGGTAATACTGCGACGGCCTATATAAGGAGCAGCGCTTGCCGTGTTCACTCACTTTTTCGGTGGCCGTCGTAGCGTGCGGAAGCTCTGTCCGAACTCGTGTCGGGTTTTTTTTTAACATGATTTATTGTTAATAATTTATATCTAAATTGGCCAGCCGGCCAATAAATTATTTTTTAAGAATAATATATATACTTATAATATTATATAAATATGAATGATCGAATACACAAACAATGTTACTGTGGAATATTTTGTTAAGTTCAAGATTATTTATTACTCGGTTTGTTACCTGTAATTGTTTATATTCGAGCCTCGCTGATGCAATGTCATGCGTGACTCTCGGCGGGGAACATTCCGCCCGACGGACCGGGGAGTATCGCTCGGCGTGTTCACGAGCTATATTACACATATAAACAATTTAAAATAAACAAAGAAATGTTTTTTATCGCCCAACTAAGTGAACGGGCAATAGTATATCATAAATGCTATGTTATCTTTATTCGAATATCAGTACTAAACTTCTGGACAGATTCTAAAAATGCTATAGAAATAGGGCAAAGAGCATTTTTATCGCCCAGTGAAGCGGGTGGGCTATAGTTAGTCTATTATAAATTCTACCGTATTACACGAACGTTTTTCCATCAATCGAGCTAAAATTGATTTTGATGAAATTTGATATGGAATTAGATTATGCCAAGAAAATATAATCCAATGAAGCGGGCGGTCTATAGCTAGTATAAGTGCTATAGCACTTTCATTTGAATTGAATATATGATCACACTTAAACACCTGGCTGGATTCCAATGAAATCTGATATAGAAGTCGATTATATCATGAAGCAAGACAGAGATTTTTTTATCCCTCAATAAAGCGTGCGGTCTATAGATAGTATATTATAAATGCTTTTATTTGAATCGTTGTGCAATCACGCTTAAATGCTTTTACAGATTATAATGAGTTTCGACATAGACATTGACTATATTGTGGAATAGGACATGAGAATACTTTTTACAATTTATTATAGTACTAAAATTCCAAAGCGAGTGAGCAATAGCTTCCATAAAACATTCAAACGTTAACTGAGAAGTTTCTCGAACTGACTACGCTATTGAACTAGCAAGGCCTTAACAGCTTCACCGGATCACTAGAAGTTAGGTTGATCGAACCCGATCCTTCTTATTAGAAATCGCTGTAGATTAAGGGTTGGTCAACTCATGGCTTTCGGTTCGGTGCGTTATTACGCGCCTGTGAATTTAATATGGACCCATCGAAATGCATTTCGAAAATTGAGAACTCATGTATTGAATGCCAACGTTTCGGGATAGTTCGGACATTGAAATTCGTTCTGCTGAAATTAAGTGCCCAACAATATTTTTCCAATGAAGTAGATATCCAATTTAGCCGTATAGGCACACTCAAAACTGTGAATTCCTAAACTTTTTAATGGTGGCATTATTTATGGTTCACAAACCGTGAATAAGTGAGTGATAAATTAAAACTAAGCATTCAATTTAGAGAGTTTTGGAAAGTTTTCGGTCCTTTTTTTAAGAAAAACTTTTTCTTTTTAAATAGTATATAGGTATCCGAGTGGTAGAGTCACCCTGAAGTTGTTATTGGTTTCAGCATGAATGGGTCGCCTCGTCCGGGGTAGTACCACCCTTTCATAGAAAACCGCCGTGAAGTAACAGTGCTTGCATTGTTGCGTTTCGTTCGGTCAGTGAGAGCGCCGGAGGCCTACTTCCTCTCCCCCATTCCCCAAACACAGGCTGGCAACGCACTTTCGACTCCCCTGGTGTAGTAAGTGTCTATGGACGGTGGTGATCACTTAAAATCAGGTGACCCGCAAGTTCATTTGTCAGTTATGACAAAAAAAAAGTTTCAGCATTAAATTACTATCTCGCCTGATTTTAAGTGACGACCTGGTCTAAAATGATAAACACGCTAAACATAAAGGAACTGCCCTCGGGTGGAGCTGCCAGAATACACCCTTGCTTGGCGATAGATTTTTATCATGAAGGTGGTAGCTCCCCAGGCTAGCTAAGAAAAACCCCCACTATGCCATGGTTTCATCACGCTGTCGTCTTTCATCGAAGGCTCCAGCTCATTCGCACGGATTCGAATCTACGTCCTTCGACTCAGTGCCCCAACACCCTAATAATTAACCCATCATCGTTCACTTAACATCACTTCTGAGGGGTTATGGTCAAAAAGTTTCCTTAATTTGATTGGGAAAATACTTCTATAAAAATTAATAATGTTCCAACAATATAAAGAGGCAATTTAATAAAAAAAAACTCCACAGCGCAAACACACGAACAAACAAAAAACTACTCGTATATCGACAAACACGCCACACAAACATAAAACAGGCGAACATACGCATGCATATAAAAATTATGATCATATTGACAATAAAATCAAAAAGTAAAATCATTATCGGATGTAATGATTGACTTATGGTGGTGGGTTTAATGCTTGAATTAACTTAATAAGTATAAAGTGAATCGCTCAGTGTGTTGCACTTTCCAAGTTATGTTATGTCGAGTCTAATATTTAATATAACAACCCTAAAGCAGTGGAACTAAATCTCTATATAGTATAAAAACTATAGATAAAAAGTACCAATATAAAACAAAATTGTAAACATAAAGTACGCGTACAAAATAAAATTGTAAACATAAAGTACCTGTACAAAATACAATTATAGATTTATAATACCAGTATCAAATTAAAATGTGGACATAAACTACTCCTATAAAGAAGTCTATGTACAAAATCCCCATATAAAAATTAGATTGTAGATATAAAGTACCTGTAGAAAATAAAATTTTAGACATAAAGTACCCGTACAAAATGATATTGTAAACATAAAGTACCTGTACAAAATACAACAACAGATTTAAGATACCAGTATAAAATAATACTGACGAATAAAATACTTGTATAAAGCAATGTATATACAAAATCCTCGTATAAAAATGAGATCGTAAATATAAAGTACCCGTATAAAAATTTGAAGTTATAAAGTCCCCAGGGCTTTCTGAACTCGAACTTCTTATTAAGTATCATACAAAGATCTTTACACTACTAATTAGACGAAGCCCCTTCTAGTAACATCTTTCAGCTCATTCCTCAATTTTGAAACAGGCTAATATAAAAAAATTATTATGAACTGAATTTTGGAGATTGGTAAAAAGACTGCTTATGATTCTCAAACTGTGACAATATAGTCTAGGTAGACACCACAAAGGTTGTGAATGATATTGTATGCCAACATCACTATATTCTCATATCTACCCACCACCCAACTAAAAAAAAAAAAACAAACAATTTACCCATTTCCTGCACGGTCGCTAACATTTGCAATTTCACACGTTGCGGCCCAGAATACTTCCGCTGTCTATTGTAATTGTTGTTCTGGTAATTCGCAGATGTCACGGGCGTCTGGAGAGGAGTTCCAGCTGTTATTGATCCACTGGGTATCGGACTCTGGTTTATAGGAGTGCCGCTGGTTATCGATCCAAAGTTGCCGGGCGATCCAAAGTTACCCGTTGATCCGGTTTGTTTACCGGCACTTTGTATCGCTTGGTTTATGGGCGTACCACTGGTTATCGATCCAAAGTTACCGAGCGATGCAAAATTACCCGTTGATCCGGTTTGTATACCAGGGTTTTGTTTCCCTTGGTTAATGGGCGTACCACTGGTTATTGATCCAAAGTTACCCATCGATCCGGTTTGTATACCCGGGTTTTGTTTTCCTTGATTTATAGGCGTGCCACTGGTTATCGATCCAAAGTTACCCGTTGATCCAGATTGCATATCCGTATTTTGTGCATCTTGATTCATAGGCGTGCCGCTTGTTATCGATCCAAAGTTACCCGTTGTGTAATTAGATTGATTTACGTTAGTAACATTCGGCGATCCGGGTGGCAACGATCCATAGTTACTTGTATTTCCAAAGTTATTCGTAGTTGATACACCAAATGTGAAAGCACTCGAGTTACCATGGTAACTATTTGATGTACCAGTGAACTCCTGCCCGAAATTACCATAATTTGTACTGTTCGCTGAATTTTGCGTATAATTGCCTGTGCTCATATTTCCCATGTTACTATTAACTGGCGTACCGCTAGTTATCGATCCAAAGTTACTGTAATTCGCAGGATAATTTTTGTTTGAATCGAAATTCGTCATAGGTGTACCAGATATAATTGACCCCTGATTTTGTACAGGCGGTCCTGTGTTTATGGATCCTGATTGGTTGGCCACAGTACCGTGACTCGGTGAAAATTGCCCCATCGAGGGCGTATAAGGTGAAACTGCTGGAGTTATCGGACTACCGGACACTATTGAACCCTTCGTACCCATGATGCTCCCCTGAGGTATAGTTTCAAGGAGAGGTTTCATTGATTTTTGGTTTTGCTGATTATAATTAGGGAGACCAGCGGTTATGGAGCCTTGGGTAGGACTCTGCGGAACGGTTTGTGGCTGTGGGCCCGTCGGTGTCGGAGGGCCCTGATACCCCTGGTATTGTATCGAGGGCGGTAGATAGTTCCTCTTCATCCTAGCTTCAACTTCCATGACTAATTCAGGACTTATAACTAAAAAATGGATAAAAAGAAAACAAAATAAAATAAAAAATCAGCAACATAAAAAATCGAATACGCGCATAAATTAATATGGCTGACATGCAACAAAACTACTTGGCGAATATATCAAAAATATTAACATCGAAATTGGAAATGTTGAGTAATATAATGCAATATTTTACTGAAACACAAGTAATTTTTCCACCCGAAAGCATTGATTTATAGAACGGATCAAAAATAATGAACACAATATGCTATACTATACAAGGCCTTGCAAACATAACGGAAAAGTTAGGATTGTAAAGAAACCTGAATACTGGAGATATATTTTGTTTTTGCGGTGGTGGGCGGGCCACCTGATGGTAAGTGATCACCACCGCTCAAGGATATCTGCGATACGAGAGGCATCACGTTGCCGGCCCTTGATAAACTAATGTAGTAAATGAAACCAGATCGTTGGGAAATGCAGAACTTGTCCTCATAGTTAGAAATAACCAATACACTGTAGTGATTAGGTCAGTGTATTCCTATGAAAAGGGACAATAACTCATTGACCGTAGTTAGGTATGTATCCAGCCCTGTATTGTCATAAACCTACCAACATCTCAAAGACTATATATATTCTATTAGTTTTTGAGGAGTTCCCCTTAGGAGTTCTTCACATACGAGTAGAAATCCAAAGTACAACGCTAATGAAATTAAAATCTGACCCTCAAGAATATATATCCCCATTCCAACAACAAAAGAATTTTCCAAATCGGTTTGTACAGGCCTTTTTTTGTCATTAATAATTTGGGGCACGCTAATTTTCGAACTTATATGGCCCTATTTTTTTTACGATCTCTACTATAGACAAAGCGCTGTGCGACGCGGTAACTGTTCAAGATATATTCCATTTTGTATTTGAATAACATTGACCTGTTAAAAAAATCCAAAAAAAATTGTATTTTAATTTTTTTATTGGTTTTATGGAAATTTTCCGATACTTTCGAAATTCTCTTTAAGGGCACTACGTGACTTTTACGTGATTTTTGCATACAGGTATACTATTTAAAAGCTCCGGGATCACTTAAGAAACGTGAAAAGAAGCGGGTATCCTTATTTGAATTATCCATCTGTTAAACCTATATACAATTATGAAGTAAGTCTAAGAAATCTGGCTCGAAGGACCAAAATTTTTGGATAAACCAAAATTACTTAGCCGACACTAGAGTCGCCATTTTTATTAATGATTTTATTACAGTAGCGGTGATCTTTTTCAAACCGATCCTTCAATAAATTGAGTCCGAAATCTCGATTGTACAATTTATATATCAACTTTTGATACAATATTTTTTTTACTGAAATATACTCAACATTTCCAAATAGAATCAAGCGAATAAACATCGAATTACCACACGCCGACTGTCTGTGCGTCACAACTTACCGGGAGGCCTCTCTGTGACCGTCAGCAGACCGGTCTTTCTCACTCTAATACTGCTGGTGGAAGACGGTGATGTGTTTGACTGTGTTTAAAAAAAAACACTGTTAATTTTCGACATATTTTAAAGTGTCCGTACACAGATTCTTACTAATATTATAAATGGGAATGTAAGTTTATTTGTTGTGAAATATTACATATACGTTGTCAGTGGTATAGAAAAGAACTTGGGGTACCTTTTAAAAATGTACTATTCAAGAGGGATAGGTCAAATTATTAACCCCTGGACTGTCCAAAACCATAACCATGTTATATACAAAAAAGTTGAAGACGTATTAAATACTTGCTTTAAAAAGGTTTCGTAATAAATGCACCGTGCTCGCCCGTGGCAAGTTCGCGTTATCCTTTTTCGCAAGTCTAACCTAACGTAACCGAAGCGAGACAAAAGAGCAAGATGGCGAACATTCAGCGACCGCGGTGTATTTAATACGAGACCTTTTTAAAGCTAAGATTCAATACGTATTTAACTTTTTAATAACACCGTCAGAGTTCAAGCTCCGTAGAAACGAATGTAGCCCTTATAACTCATGGTATGGTCTGATATGGTCAACGGACTCTTCTTCTTCTTCTTACCCTTATCCCACATAAGGAGGGTCGGTACAACATGTTTGTCGTGGTGTGGTATATATATGATTTGGCTTAATTTTACGATCGGCCGCCTGCCTGACATCAACCCTCCTTGGGATTATTTTGTTGTACCACTGTATTTATAATTATTATTATAAAGTTACGAAGTCTGATGGGATCCTTAGCCTTACAATTTTTCTGTAGGCTTTAGCTTTGGTAGGCTATTTATAGAGAGATTTAAAGAGAGCGGCACCACCGTTCCGGTTAAAAACAAAGTTATTCAAGATTATGGTCTGCTTGCTATATTGCCATTTTTTATGTAACAGAACACTATCCAACTTTAGACTATTCCTGAGGACTTCATTTTCAGGTTTTTTTTTTCAGGATTCGTGGTTTCAGAATTTTCTCAGTAATAACAATATAATATTATATACAATAAGCCATTATAATAATATAAAATATGAAAACTGTAAAAGTTAAAAAAAAAATCGTATTTATTACAAAATTTGGAAAACTTAATAACAAATTATGTAATGTAATATTACAATTTTAAAAGATTGGCTAGATTATTAAAAACATGAGCCGCCATTTTGAGATTTAGGTCTTAAAAAATCAGCCAAAGGGGTTAACGCGTGCGAAATCGTTAACATTAGATATGTTTGACCACTTGATCATGATTTAAAAAAAATGAAACAATAAAACAACGACGGCGGTTTTTTGCTTGACTAACTTTTACTCGCGGCTTCACTCGCGTCAATTTATATTTAAACCTATCCTTCGAGAACAACAGTTTGGAGAAGAGAGAACTTCATTTTATACCATGTAACGATTTATCTGTCAGAAAAGTATCAGCCGAGCAGAATTATTTGGTAAGTTCTTAGAGAAATGATATAATTACCCCTTGGGAAGTGAGGGGTTGTGCTGCGTTGGCGACGGTGGCCGCGTCCTCAGGAGTGGCCATCGTGTGCCGTTGCTTACTGCCCCGACTCACCATATATCTGTATCATGACCACCGCCCATATTAACTTTACAGTCCTAAAGACATTGTTAGCAAACTGTTGATTATTGTGTAGGATGCGATTGGCTAGCAAGGAACAATAAAACACGGTGGGCGGACGGATCGACATATATTAAAGGAAAGAGACATCTGACATAATAACAGAGGTAGCGCTGCCAGAGAGAACAACAGTCGACTTAAAAAACATGGAGGGTAGAAGTAAGGAGAACTATCTCACATGTTGAATGTGCCCAGCTCGAAGGACTAAATAATAGTTCTAAGACCCTCCAAAACGGCGCTAACATAGGCAAAGGTTACGGATAGTCCGAAATAATCTTGTAAATATTTTCGAAAATAACTGCTGTAAGAAAACGTGAAATGTGTTAGAATTTTTGTGAACTTTAAACTGTAAAGGCATTTATTTTAGCCAGTTTTGAGCATTTACTTTTATAAAATTTATTGGCAAATAATTGATAAATAAGGAACCCTGATGCTACTGTAGAGGAACCCTTTTTTTCATGGGGAAATCCCTAACGGACATCCATCCCACTAGGCAGCTGGGGATGGATTTTATTCATGGGGATAACCTTAACGGTCATCCATCCCGCCGGGCAGTTGGGGATGGTTTTTTTTTCACGCGAAACACCCTAACGGATGTCCATCCCTCTGGGCAGCCGGGGATGGATTTTTTTCATGGGGATATCCTTAACGGTCATCCATCCCTCCGAGCAGTTGGGGATGGTTTTTTTTTCACGCGGAACAACCTAACGGATATCCATCCCGCCGGGCAGCTGGGGATGGATATGCCCGAGTCGCGTGGATTAAAACCCATGGTACTTTCTTACACCTTTTATCCGGGGGAGCAGGGACTGTCTAATCGGTACTACGTCTGCTCCCCCGATAGGTGTTGGCCTCTCCTAAGATCATCTCCCGTCTGCGATCTGATGGGTCAAAATGGTAGACCGCTGAAGGAGGAGGGTGGGTGTTAGAACCACAAACGACCCTCCCCCTCACGAACTGTGGGAGTCGCATTGGCACAATGCGCTTCCACCACATGGGGCTGTGCAGTTTAACTGCGCGGGCGACGGAAATGCCACTGTAACGGACACCCTGATGTAACATATTTTGCCGGACACTTTTTCATACACAGAGATGGTTCTCCTTACCTCTACACTCAATACTCACTTGTCAGTAGACACAACACGTGGCAAAAGGTGGTAGAGCCACGCTGTAGCAATTACTAGTTTCAGCATGAATGGGTCGGCTCGTCCGGGGTAGTACCACCCGACACACAGAAACACCGACGTGGAATAACAGTGTTTGTATAGTTGCGTTTCGTTCGGTCAGTGAGAGCATCGGAGGCCCACCTCCCTTCCCTCTTTCTCTTTCTCTACCCTCCCACACATACAGGCTGGCAACGCACTTGCGACTCCCCTGGTGTTGCTAGTGTTTATGGACGGTGGTGATCACTTAACATCAGGTGACCCACCTGTTCGTTTGCTGTCATTTGACATAAAAACTTTTGGTCAATAACCTGTCTTATCTTTCACTTGTTATATTCTATCGAAATCATCTGTCTATTTTTATACATCGTTCTTTTTTTTTCTATCTTCAATCTATCTATATTCCTGCATTAATATGTCAGAAATGCTAGGTTATAAAATATTGCAGTAAATTCGGCCTTAGTTTCTTTAATCCATTGTGCCCAAATATATTAGACTTATATTGATTATTGTATGGGCAATTTAGCAAGAAGAATTCGTTTTGCGTAATGACTCTGTAAGGAGAAAGGAACACGGGCCTCGGAAATACTGTTGAATGAATAATAAATTGAACTAATAATTTAGAGAATAAATAACGGTTATTAAACTAATCACAAAGATATTTAAAAATAAGCATTTTTGTCTGATTTCCAATAGGTTGTAATTCAGCAGCAAATGGTCGTACAGTAAAACAAAATTGTAGCATTTAGTGTCTAGTTTTTGGATTCGACCATTAAAAATTTTCATATCCATCGGTTTCAGAGAAATCATTAGAAAATTTGACGGTCATTTCCATCTCATTCCCACCTGTATTTGCACTTATTATTATAGTCAGTAAAACTAAAAAAAAAAGAGTTAAATATATAAGGATAGATATAGTTACACAATCATACCTGCAAAGGTTACCGTTGTAGGCTGAATCGCTCGTTTGTTCCTCGATTTGTTCAGAATCGTCGGGCCGATTCGGGGATCCGCTGTGTGACGCCTGCACAACCATTAACCATTATCACCACATCCGCATTTAAAAGACCCACTGCAGGGTCATAGGCCACTTTCTGAAGGAAGATATTGCCATAATGTAGGAGTGGGGATGTGTGGGCGTGTGGTGATTTGTGGGGGTGTGGGCATAGGGATATACGGGGGCGTGAGCGTGGGGTGTGGCAATGTGTGGGGTGTGAGCGTGAGGGGTGGGCATGGGGATATGCGGGGGTGTGGGCATGGGGATATGCGAGGGCGTGGGGTGTGGGCGTGAGGGATGGGCATGGGGATATGCGGGGGTGTGGGCATGGGATACATACATGGTGATCGGGGGCAGAGCGACAGCAGGCGGCGGGTCCTGAGCGCGGTACGTGGGCTCCGCCATCGGAAGCTCTTCGTCCAAACGTCGACGCTGTACCAACAAATAGTAACATTAATCGAGCAGCCTTTAAAAAAAAGCACTATATAACCTACTACTACTACTGCTTTACTATAACTATTTTTGAAGCGATGATGAGTCAATTGTTAGCGTGTTCGGATACCGCGTCGATCGACGTGTATGGCTATTTATAAAAAGGGGAGGGGGGATTAGGATTTTCATAAAATGGCCTAGGCTTAGTATATCCGAAACACGGTCCAACGACTTCCATATGGGTAAGATCACGTTAAATGGACTCCCCATTTTCTATTTGGTCATGGCCTTTTAATATAATTATTTTATTAAGCCACTTCCAATAACGAAAACACTGAAACGGGTATTAAAAATTAAGATTTTTACAATATTTTTTTTTTTAATCATCTCAACCCAACCTATAGAAATATCTTAATGAAATTTTCAGGATTTATTATTTAATATTCCTACATTCATACAGTATTTTTCAACGAAATATTATTTCTTTATTATAATCATATATATTAATACATGAAGCCTAAACTTTGTATCCCTTTTTAACGGAATTGGGCGAACGGATGAACGTGAAATTTGGCATAGTTAAAGTTTATATGGAGGAGAAGTGCAGAAAGTTATTTATTTTATATAAAATGCATTAGAAGTACATTAAATTAATTAAAATATGCATTACTCACACCAATGCATCAATTTTACACAACATATACACACATGTAAATAAAAAAGACATTTTGACATGTGTCAATAAAGGACTTCAAAAAAGGTTGTCAAGGAGGTTGCAATGCTCGACTGTATGTATTATTTTACTCTTACGTTCCAATTACCCTTTTTCATTCTACATTCAACTTTAAAAAATCAATGAACTATTGTCGAATGTCGACCACTGGGCGCCCACTAGATTATTAAATACGTGTAAGTGGTGTATTTAGATTGACTAGCTTATTATCCCATTACCAAGAACAGTAGAGTGGTCAACAACTCGCCTACTGTACAATAGAAGTCGTAATTAATAATGGTTACAACGCCATCTATCGAATTCCAATATAATTGCGAACAATCGTCTCGACAATTCAAACGTTATCAAATTTATTTACAACAGTACACATAAAAGTAGTAAAAATTAGAATCAAGAGACATGAATAATCGATACATCTACTATCGAATATCGATATATCTCACCTTGGGTCTGCATGGCATGCGGAGGTTTCAGCAGATGGTGGTCCTTCACGCTGAAGTATCTCGGCGGTTGATGCTGTACCGCGGGTAGTTTCGCCGCCAAGTTAGTGTTCGGTAACATCGAAACGTTCGGTGACGCTTGCTGCTATCGACAATTACTTATTTATAACCTTTTAACATGGATGCTGGACACTTATAGATGGCCTTCATTTATGTCTACATACGTAATGAAACGAAAAAACCACTTTATAATAGCAACACGCTGTGATGGCCGTTTTTTTTTCTCGAACTGACTACGCTATTGACTTGGCAGGGTCTTCACAGCTTCACCGGACTACTAAGGTTGGCGCTTAAGGCACTCAACCGATTTGGGTTTTAGGTAACATACGCAAGGGTGCACGCACAACTCGGCTAGGGCTCTTACCTGGAAAAAGTCGCGTCTGACCTAGCTAACTATTCTAAGCTATTCATACATATATACATTTGTGAACCACACAATCGAAATTGCATGATTCACAAATGAATACATGTATATCGGAATGAAACGAACAATTCGATTCAATTCAATGAGGGAAAAAAAACAAAACCCTCCCACCATGTTTATGTATGTGCACGTGTGTGAGAGAGATGATCTCATATGTGTGTTCAAGTGATGTAGGTGAGTCACTGTATCGCGATAATAATATCACGAGGGCTCCGCGCGGGGACGACCTAGGCTCGAGATATTACTGAGAACCGCGATGTGTGCGGGAGCTAAAGAGGATCCCTTCCTTCCGCGGTGGCGCGAGGGTCGGTAACAAAAGCGTGGGCGCAACACGCATTTAATAAGATCGAATCTAAATTTATTTAGCGGCGACGGCGCCGAAATCTAAAAATAGACATAACAAAATTACGAAATACGATTGAACGGTCGTTTTGGGGAAGATAGACGTAAATAAGCGATTTACTCTATCTTACATGAGTTATTTATTTTGAACGGCTGTCCGAGCGAGCCGTTGTAGTGTAGTCGCGATGGCTGTAGTGTAGTCGCGATGGCTAGAAATCTATGAATTGCCGTAACGGAACCTAGAAGAGGGTTTCGGGCGGTTTCTTCGTACGCCAAGATCTCGTGGAAAATGAGTAATTGAGCTGCGTAGTCAATACTCGACAGGGAGAAGGAGTAGGCGGGGTGATCCTGTGAAGGAGTAGCCGCCGGCGGTCTGGGAATGGGCTGGGACGCGGGCTTAGGAACCCACGGGGCCTGAGGGGCGCGGTAGGGGCGGGGGGGCGCGCTAGTCGCGGGTACGGACGCTGCCGGTGCACGAGATGTGCGGAGTGTCCGTACACCTGGCAGTTATGACACTGCGAGGGCACAGACGTTTTGCGCGGCGGCTCGACGATAACGCCGGAGAGGCCGCAGAGGGACGTGAGATTGAAGATCGCTTTCCCTTGAGGGGTGCGATCGAGGACAACGAGAACCATGTCGTATGGAGACCTGGTGCGCGGAGAGCGCATACGATGAACCTCGCGAACAGGAATCTTCTGCTCTTTGAGGTTGTCAGAAATGTGTGTGATGGCCGTTTTGACGTTTATCCGCTCATTAAGTTTCGTATAAATTAATAACTACGTATGAGTGAGCAAATTGCTGTTCTTTATTGTCCATAATAACGTTTAGTTTGTCCTAAAATTCATCGAATTTAGTACAGGTATTTCTATATTATATATTTGTCTAACTGCTACTGTATCTAACTATACCAGGTGACTGTTTAGACAGTAGCAATATTTCTGGAGGACACTCTACACTCGATTCTCGTTCTAAACCAATTTCAAAAATAGGTTTTTAATATGGGACCTATTTAGAAAAAAATTATACACAATCCTCTACGCGTCTATGTTAAAGCACAGTTTCAATGACCGTCGGGTGATTACACTTTCATTTGAAATGGACCATGGGAACATCAGGAACAAAACAAAAGGGTTTATTGCCCGTTTTACTATCGAAAGTTATTAACTCCGGGTTGTACTTAGGGTTATTATTTTATTTATATGTTTCTAGCTATACTTTTTGAAATTTTTGGAATAAACTTTAACTTAGGTTTCCTTGGTTGTTTATTGGTCTCACAAAACGAATCCTTTCACGATTTTACTAATAAAAAAACAGTACCGTTTGATAGAATCCTTAATGGATTATAAGTTAATGGTGTACTCATTTATAACACAACTCGGCATTTATATTTTATTAAATTCGAAATTATATATCCTATACACGGTTATATGCATAGGATCGCTGTCCAACACAACTCCCACCTTCGGCAAACTCGCGTCAATGCTACTGCTAATGTAAATTTTGTTGGTGCTTTAAATAAATAAAATACGATACAAGGCGTTTCGTGGTCTCGTAATTGTATAATAATTAATTATACAGCATGATCGGTTAAAGAGTTGCAATATTCTCACAGATAACTCATTACTTGATTCTCGTTCCAAATCAATTAAAAAAATAGGTACTTAATATTTGACCTAATTATCTCGAGAAACGCAAAACTGATATACACTCAACATCAGGCGATTTACGCAAAAACAAACTGGTGTAATAAATGAATCACACCCTGTCATGCGGTCCCACCCGCTTCCCTTTGTTCGACCGTGCGGCATTCCCACGATAAGCATTAACCTAATCGTAATCGTAACCTAACCTAAGCGTAATGATTAACCTTGAAAAGCGCTCCTTTAAAATTGTTAATTGAATCTAGGCGTGATTTACGTTTAAAAGTATCGTTCCCATACGTTTATAAGTTTTAAAATAAACTTTAATTAAGGTTCTCTTTGTTGTGTTGTAATAATAAATTGTAACTTGAGTGACAACTCTATTTCCTTGGCACTCCTCTAGTGAAAAACTCTGTGGTTAGTTGTCAATGGTTAACTTGTATGAATAAAGTGCTACGTGGTTTAAGATATATTTCTCTCTTTTATTTATGATAAAATACAACATGTTGTTTATTAGTATTTGTTTTGATATTATTATTTTATATGACACACGATTGTACGGCGTCACCCTTTAAACATTCACCTGGTGTATTACAATATATTTTAATATATTAACTATAATCGATATTGAATAGTGAATTCATTAATGTTATACATACGTTAAAGTGCGCTGAACCATAAAGCGGTGCCGGTCGGAGGTCAGCAGAGACGGCGACTCCGCATACACCGAGCTCTCCGCCCTGGATATAATATATTTATTATAATAGTAGTTTTTGCCCGTGTTAACAAGATGGGTACCCTTGTTAGAACTTTCCATTGGGTTTTTGTGCCATCTCAGAATCCATGCTACGTGGTATTTTTTCTCATTCACTTCACTTGTGCAGAATAACAAAACTATATTACGTAAAACCCAAGATGCACACTTACCGTCTCACAGACGGCACACGAAAATAAGTGCATAATTTTGTATTATGCAGTCATTTAAAATAGTCTCGCGTCGCTTGCGTCCTTGTAAAAACAAATTTAAATCATTCATGTAAGGTTGGATTTGTAAAATCATAAGTTCTTCGGATAACTATAACCACGTATGTGTTTATCGAGGAGATTTTGCGGCCGGTTCCGAGCGCTACTTTAATTCGAGACTGTGTGTATTATTAGGATGTCCGTATACATAATTTTTTGTATTTTTTTTTTATTTCTCATCAAATGATACCTACAACCCCAAATTTTCACCATCCGAATACCACCCTCCGATTTTAGTATTTTTGTATGAACATATTCAAATGATTCAACGGTCGTTCGTATTTCAAACAAAACGAAATTATTGATGTTACTGAATGACAGATGGCGCTACGTCCGTTTCATCGAAATTACTAGGTATGTGTCTGAGCGAGTTCCTGAGTTTGGTTTCACAGTAACTGGAAACGGTGGGAGTAACGCTGTAATCTGGTTCTAGGTTTTTAAAGATTTTTCGAGTTTGGAAATACATTTGGAACCGGTGGGTAGCCGATTTCTTAGCTAGTACAAATATATGAATTTCAATTAATATTTATTCTTGAAGTCCAGTACAGCGCACACCTCGCGCACATGTTTACGGTGAACAACATATTTTTGCTAAATTTCATGCGGACGAAGTCGCGGGTAAAAGCTGTTATAATATATTATTATATGTTAAAATAGAATAGCCTAAATTACTTCCTACAAGGTCAGCTATCTGCCAGTGAAAGTCTTGTAAAAATCGGTACAACCGTTTTGGAAATAGCACCGCGGACGAAACCACGGGTAACAGCTAGTCTAAAATAAAATAATCTAAATAACTTTCTTATAAGTAAATAAAACAAAATGATCGCCAGATTGATCAAAAAGACGATATAATTCAAATAAGGCGAGTTGCATACTTGCGAGTGTCGACAGTCCCCGGGACCGACCGTGTGTCTCCTTGTGGTGTGTGTTTCCGCTGCTCCCTGGGCATTGGCCTGGGCACGCTCCTCCACTGCAGCGACCTCTACCGACCCCTCTCCGAACTAAAAGAACAGTTCACACAAATTAATATAACTTCTGTTACATGTTATTGACTACGTCCGGTAGAGTCGGTAGCGCTACGACACATCCGAGAAGCAAGACTACAACCACGCCATTTTCACTTCTCATAATCGGATTTGCATGGAAAAAGCTCGTCTATTTTTACTTATAAATCCGCTCTGTAGATGGCACTGTTATGTTTTCATGGCTTGATAACAAAATATGGTGGACAACAATTAATTTTGACATTTCAAACTGACAACTTTCAGATATTTGTTTTCATTCTCTCCGTTAAGCTGGTGGCATGTATGACTTTACCATTTTTAGTATTGTACTCACATGATTGTATTCTGGTAATTTAACATAGCTTAGTAAGATATATTTAATGATTAGCGTGATTTATTTTATCACTTGTTATATAACGACGAAAATTCCTATGGACTTCAAAATCTTCAGGATAAATAATGAAGTCGTCCAGATATGACTTTAATTATGATCGGTATAAAACTGAACATTACCTTCTCCAAGTTATCATGCTGGTCGGTGAGATAGTCCACAGGTACTCCAGGAGTTGGAATCGAGACCAGGCAGTCCTGCGAAGTGGAATCCTCCGCGTCCATTTGTTCGTCCTCCGTATTCTAAAAATTGATAAAATGCTGAATATTTATCCATTCATTTTTTTATATCGATTTCAATTATTATTATTAAGTTACAAGTATATCTATAGTAGGGTGTCCAGAAAAGATGAGTTTTTATTTTCTTCAATTTATCGTGAAATCAAATTCCGAGCCTTTAATATTGATGTTTACGGGCCATAAGTCGATTTTTTCATTTCTTTCTTCCATTTCATTTAATTAACACAGGAAGAAATCTTAGGAGTGCATAATAAAATGAATGCTCTACAAAAAAGGTGTTTATGACCTCCCATAAATATATTTAGGTCAAAGCTACTTCATATCTGAATAAACTGATTTTTTTATTTATTTGAAACTTCGAAGCGTTCCTCAAGTTTTAAGCTCGACCTAGAAATGTGTTCTCTATAAGTACTACTTTAAAAGAACGGCAACATACTCGCGACTCCCCTGGTGTTGGAAGTGTCTATGGACGGTGGTGATCACTTAACATCAGGTGACCGACCTGTTTCTTTGCCTCCTATAATATATATTGAAAAAAAAAGTGTGTGTGTACTTATGTACACGAGTAAGAAGTTATACTTATTTGGCGTAACAAGATAAAATCTTTTCAAAAATTTTGTCTTTCGCCTTATTCTACGTTTGTAGAAAAAAGGACACTAACAATAGAAAATGTTGACTATAGCTAACTTCAGGGTGTCGGTTTTTTGTGACGGTGTGCGCGCGCATCGTAAAAATTTACTCTCATCATTTTTCCCTAACGCGCCAAAAGAAGTATTACTTCAAAACTATTTATTTTCGGTCTTTATAAACTTCAGTTATCAAATCTGTCATTAATTATGTCATTTTTTTTTTCAAACCATTCGACTTTGCGATTATTTTTGTTTGTTTGTCAGAAAATATCTCCTAAATGTCCTTTTTTGTGTGCTTAAGTGCGTTCCTGGATAGTTTATATTTATAATTAGAGTCGGTAGGTGGCACTGTGATTTGTTTCAGGCTTAGTTATACACATACCAGGTGACTGTTTAGACAGTAGCAATATTTCTGGAGGACACCATGCACTCGATTCTCTTTCTAAATCAATTTAAAAATAGGTGTTAAATATTTCACATAATTATCTAGAAAAATTACACACAATCCTCTACGCGTCTATGTTAAAGCACAGTGTCTATGAACGTCGCGTGATTTCACTTTCATTTAAAAGGGAATGTCAGGAACAAAATAATAGGGTTCATTGCCCGTTCTACTATCGAAGGTTGTAACTTCGGGTCGCCCATTGTAGCTTTTGGCACCGGTCATTGTACTTAGGCTTATTATTTTATTTACACGTTTGTAGCTATACTTTTAAGTCTTAGAACAAACTTTAACTTAGGGGTTCTTGGTTGTTTATTAGTATTTGTTTTGATATTATTTGATATGTTAAATGTGACCATGAAGTGTCTAAACAGTCACCTGGTATTAATGAAAAGTCTTTAGATTTAGATTAGATATGATTACCTTAGAACTAGTGAGATCTAAAGGCTGTCCAGTCGTCGAGTCCAACGAATCTGTAAATTTATCGATTACATTTAATGTCAAATTCTTCAAAATCACAATATCCTTTATTCAATTTAGGCCCTGAGAAGGCGCTTATGAACGTCAAAATTACCATCGGTTCGGAAAACAACCCATCCATCGAGAAGAACCGGCAAGAAACTCGATCTGGTTTATCTTTTCATGTTATATATTTTTACAATAACATAAATAGTTACATTTGCTATTAGTGGATGCACAGAGAGGGGCGTCATTTCCAAACGTCACAATCGTTTACATATTGATCCACTCTATAATAGGCAGTAAACATTAAAACCCGCTTAACATGGTTCTTGAACTCACTATCCGTCAAATCGATAATGTGTTTTGGGACTTTGTTATAAAACCTAACACTATTAACTAAAATTAACCTATCGTTATTTCATTATTTCCGATACAATCTTAGTACAAAAGTTTTCTACATATAACAGACCATGGCAATTACTGTAGAGCAGTATTTCTCAAACTTTCTCTCGACAAGGCCCCTTTTGTATGAAGACATGTTGCGACGTTTTTTTTTTACTGCAGTAGCTTTCTTAAACTTTTGCAAATCCGCTATAGAAGCTTCGCGACCCCTCTAAAGAGGCTTCAGGTATGTTTGGTTGAAAGCGCTAATCTCAGGAACTACTGGTCCGATTTGAATAATTCTTATAGTGTTATATAGCTCATTTATCGAGGGAGGTTATAGGCTATATATCATCACGCTAATACCAACAGGAGCGGAGCACTAATAAATAATAGTTCAAAAATCGGGGATTTTTTTCCGTTTCAGAGCTTCCGCTGCGTGTTAGCGCTAGCCCAAAGTAACTATACCACGCGGACGAAGTCGCGGGCAGAGGCTAGTTATTAATATATCTACTTATTTTTACTACATTTATTTCTATCTTAAATCAAAATGCTGCTATTAGTGTACACATAATAGCGCCAGTAAAATTTAAGAAACATATTGGTCAATACAGATGACATAAATAATAATTTTTAGGTGGTAGAGGCACGCTGTAGCTATTACTAGTTTCAGCATGAATGGGTCGGCTCGACCCGGGGTAGTACCACCCGACCCACAGAACACCGACGTGAAGTAACTGTGCTTGTTTCGTTCGGTCAGTGAGAGCGCCAGAGGCTCCACCCCTTCTCCCCTTTCCTTACTCCCCCTCTCCCCCAATACAGGTTGGCAACGCACTTGCGACTCCCCTGTGTCTATGGACGGTGGTGATCACTTAACATCAGGTGACCCACCGGTTCGTTTGCCTCCTTTTGATATAAAAAATAGAGATACAGTTTACAATATTGGAATTATTACTCTATGAATTTGTAATGAACAAAAAAAATGTAACTTAAAGATCTTTACATACTATTATTAAGTCGTTCGATGATTTTTATAAAGAAGTGGAGTAATTTTTAACATAATAATGTATGTTGTAGATGCATATATATAATATAGGGATAAGTGATATATAATTTACCTCTGTGTTGCAAGCTGTTCCTTGCACTGTGCCTCTGTTGCAACTTGTCCATGAGTAAATGATATATTGCTGATATGTGGTCAAATCTCTCCTCTTGGACAGACTGAAAGAAGGTGATAAAAAACTCTATTGCAAAAAAAAAAGTTGCCGTCAGTTTCTTAACATAAAAGAATCCAATCAAAAAGTTCCACTTAATATATCAGGTTGAATATTCATTTCGTTAAAAATATATATAAATAATAATTTGTATAAAGAATGCTAAATTAAAATAAGTTTCCATTAAATTTCCAAATGTTCAGTATTAAAAATACACAACCGGCAAAATAAAAATAAGATTCTATTAAATTTCCAAGTGTTCAATATTCAAAATACACAACTGGCAAAATAAAAATAAGTTTTTAAAAAATTTCCAAGTATTCAGTATTAAAAATACACAACCGGCAAAATAAAAATAAGATTCCATTTAATTTCCAAGTGTTCAGTATTTAAAATACACAACCGGCAAAATAAAAATAAGATTCTATTAAATTTCCAAGTGTTCAATATTCAAAATACACAACTGGCAAAATAAAAATAAGTTTTTAAAAAATTTTCAAGTATTCAGTATTAAAAATACACAACCGGCAAAATAAAAATAAGATTCCATTTAATTTCCAAGTGTTCAGTATTTAAAATACACAACCGGCAAAATAAAAATAAGATTCTATTAAATTTCCAAGTGTTCAATATTCAAAATACACAACTGGCAAAATAAAAATAAGTTTTTAAAAAATTTTCAAGTATTCAGTATTAAAAATACACAACCGGCAAAATAAAAATAAGATTCCATTTAATTTCCAAGTGTTCAGTATTTAAAATACACAACCGGCAAAATAAAAATAAGATTCCATTAAATTTCCAAGTGTTCAATATTCAAAATACACAACTGGCAAAATAAAAATAAGTTTTTATTAAATTTCCAAGTGTTCAGTATTAAAAATACACAACCGGCAAAATAAAAATAAGATTCCATTAAATTATCCAAGTGTTCAGTATTAAAAATACACTACCGGCAAAATAAAAATAAGATTCCATTAAATTTCGAAGTGTTCAGTATTAAAAATACACAACCGGCAAAATAAAAATAAGATTCCATTAAATTATCCAAGTGTTCAGTATTAAAAATACACTACCGGCAAAATAAAAATAAGATTCCATTAAATTTCCAAGTGTTCAGTATTAAAAATATACATCCGGCATCGTCTATTCGAATTTACCAATACTCAAGCACACTTGTATACTATAGAAAGATATAGTCTCGTGGAGAAGGCGTAACGCTTTTTCCTTACGTGACGATTTCAACCAGTTGACTCTTACCGCTGATCGCATAAAGGAACTTTGTTCCAAAAAACTTTTATTTATGTAGACGCAGATATAACGTAATGCAACTCGCACGCATGCGTGATCACCACGAAGTTTCGTCTATGATCGCAATAAATGTAGGTGTGGGAAGACAATATCGGCATGTGTTACTAACTTTCGGACTGCGTGACGATAGAGGCAATATGACTGGACCCGTGGTTTATAAAAAAAATCAAAAGAACTTGAAAGGTATGCGAATGGTTTTATACGTCTTTGTCGGAATTAATTTTGAGGTTAGTTAGTAAGAGGGACTAGCACAATATACAAGAGTGTCAATTTACCGTGAGCCAAAACATAATAAAGAAAAAGATTTTTGATGTGACACATATATAGTCGCGGGTAAACCTGATTGTTGGCTTGGCGCGACGTGGTGTCGCAAAACACGAACTTTGCACTATTAACGAAATACTCAAAAACATTTGCAACCCTATCCGTATAAACATAAGATTCAATTTGTTTTGTCGGCCACTCGTTATACTGGTGTTACGCGGCACGCGCCGACAAACAAGCGCCTTTGATAAATGCCGACATACACACCGCGCCTGCACCTAGTTGAATTTTTGTATTTAATAAAAATGAATATTTATGTAATAAATGAACAGTTATTATTTTATGGAACAAATTTGTAATGCTTTATCTTTTCATTATGCCATAGCTGATTCCTGTCGTAATCTGTTCTTTTAAGCATATAACTTATACAAAACAATGTCGATGTTTCACATTTGCCAGGCGTCCCGTGACGGCTCAATTTTTTTTATCTGTTAAGAGATCCAATACCTGCTGTATATGGTGCGGTGTGAGGTCTGGGAGAGCGAGCATGTGCGCGATTACAGTTTCCGCAGCCGGCGACGGCTCCTCGGGAGGAGTGCCACCCTCCCTGCTGTGGCACGAACACGCCCCACTTGACGCATCTGAAACCCGATCGCATTGTGATAGGGATTTCTTTACCCTTACCCGGTTATCTACCATCCTCAAGTAGGAAATCATCGCCAAGCATCTTTTGGTATGATCCGGCAGCTGCACTTAAGAGGCAGCCTCCGTCCAGCTTTAACGTGTTTACCATCCTGGACGACATACTACTGAAAAATACTTCATCCAATTTAGGCTCTGGGAAGGCGGTTATGAACGTCAAAGTGTTACTGGTCTTAGCGAGTCCGAAACATGGAATAATCAAATTGTTGTTGTTTCTAATATTTAAATTATGTCGGTTTTTTTTTATATCATAGCAGGCAAACGA
>MU159016.1:1240720-1291929 GCA_015888305.1 Antheraea pernyi
GGGAGGTGGGTCTCCGGCGCTCTCACTGACCGAACGAAACGCAACAATGCAAGCACTGTTACTTCACGTCGGTTTTCTGTGAGAGGGTGGTACTACCCCGGGCGAGCCGACCCATTCATGCTGAAATCCACATAGGGATACAGCCTGGCTCTACCACTAATTTCAAAAAATATATAACAAGCTAGATTTCATCCTCGAATATATCAAGACATTTTGACTAATTTTGACCCGCGACATCGTCTGGTATATTCAGGATAAAAAGTAGGGTACGTCCTTCTGCGTGGTCTTACTTCTCCAGGTTACTTCAATGTTAAAGTTCATAGCGATCGGTTCACAGGTTTAGTCGTGAAAAGAGATAACAAACAAACGGACAAAGGGTTACTTTCGTATACGTAATATAACATATCCTGAATAAAGGTATTATAGGTATTGTATATTTTTATTGGAGCACTAGCATCAGACCTTGGATTTCGATGGGAACTCCTCGAAATCGAATAGGGAATATATAGTTGAGATATATGTAGATGTATGACAAACCAAGACTAACTTGGTATCTAACTATAGTCAAAGACCTTACATTTATTTGGGAGTAGATTTTTCAAGTGAAACTTCTTTAGAATCGTTGTGATTTCAAACCGGATGCAATGGAAAAAACGACAGGTAAGAGACACAAATACAAAAATGAGTGAGCCAGAGCGAGAGAGCAAATGTCGGTGTGTACGTATATTGCACACTGTTTAATACTTGCTTGTATTTGAGCATTTAACGTGTGTTAGTATATGTGAAAAGTACGTGAGCTAATACTACTGTACACTGTATGCGGCTGTGTATTACAGCTTTTTAGTAAGAAGTCGGCGTGGTGTGTTATTATTTAACAGTGTTTTTTTATATCTTGTTGTGCTAAATAATAAATTCATTTTTAAACAAATAAACTTTGTAATTATCCTACCCTTGTTATATATATTCATCTCATTTTTTTGTCGATTTACTGAAGTTTCACTTCTAAATCGCACACACACCTTTTTTTCTAGTAGGTTTTATTTTTGTTAATATTTTCTTGTTTGAAGCGGATGTATGTATGATGTATGTCTGTGTGTTTGTATGTCTTTGGTTTCAGTTACCTGGTGAACCAGGGCCCGGTCCTGGCTGATGAGCAGCGAGCCATCTGTGCCGAGCGACTCCTCGTAGAGACAACCGCTTTTCTGGTTCCACCACCAGCATATGACGAATCAAGCTCTCGCATTCTGTCGATATTAACACGCAGTTCAAAATAATTATATTTCCTTTTTAATTTTGAAACGATCTTCAATGATAGTGGTTTATGGTTAGCAACATTCCAGTTCTATAATTGTACTGATTTTTTTTTATAGTATCACGGCAAAATGACTGCACTATGCCCTGATGGTAAGCACAGTACAATCCAAAAACAATGGCGACCACCGAGTGTGGGTTTAAGCTATATTAATAAAGATCAATTGCCCAATTGATGTAAGCGCATCACTTCAGAGCAGCAGCGCCTATATGTCGAATTCTTGTTCGTTGAGATTATGAAAAAGTAAATCTTTGGTTGAAAAATCTCACTATAAATAATATTGTCAAATTAACGTTTAGTTGCCATTAATTTCATTACATAGCCCGTACCGAACGCTGTACATTATAAAAGACGTATGGGATAATTTTCTAAACTATTTCAGTTTGATAAGGGAAAAAATAAAACCCTTCCACTTGCATGTGTAAGCGTTTATGCGTGCACGCGTGTGGAGGTGATATGTGTAATGTTGTCGCAGTGATGTAAGATTTTGTGTCACTGTATCGCGCGAGGCGCACTCAAGGGCTCCACGCCGGAGAGAACGGACCTAGGCTTGAGCCGCTGCCGAGGGGGCCTAATCTGGTGTACAGGAGCGAAATTGACGCCCAGACCACGGCGGCGTGATCTGTGGTTGAGTGGGCATAAAGACGCTCTGTTCGGAGAGACAGGCTGGTACAGATCATTCACTGCCGTTATTACATCGGGAGGGTAACACGAATTCTCGATACGGATACAGAAAGAATTTTCACTCGCGTAAAAACACCAACTGACTGATATGACGTCACGTAAAAATAAAAATAATCACGTATCGAGAGCACTTGCGAGCGCGCGTCCGGTTGCCACGAACACAACAATCGGACTCTTGGATGAAACTCGAGTATCTTCACGCCCGCCCAGGTAGTGGGCGTGCGGGGGGACCGCATCAGGGTTGCCCCTCTGGCGGTGGCTTCACTCTCCCCCCGGTTCACGGGGGTGCCTATTATGGGTGCGTCATAAGCATGACGCTACTCCATTTCCGTCTCAAATCGGTTTCTCCGATCATCCGCGGGGTATTCTATTTTGTCTGTGTCTCTCCTGTGCGTGTGTGTGTCGGCTGATCCGGCGCTCGCAGGAATTGTCGCATTGCGTCTCTTTTCCGTTCGTTGAACGCAGCTCGGAGTGTCTGAGCTTCTTCCGGGGAGGCAGTCTTTATTTTGGCGTCGTATTCGTTTATCCCCACGTTAAAAAAAAAAAAAGATAGGTCATCCTCAGGAGGCGGCGGAGAGGGTCCGGGAGGAGGAACCTCAAAGTGGCCGTCTCCGCCAACGGAGGACAGGTAGGAGGAGGCGGCAGTTTGAGCGGCAGTTTGACCGCCGCCTCCTCCCACCGTAACCGGAGCTAGAGAGGATGGGTCGGGGGCCATCTTCCCATTGCACAGGTCAGGCGGACGGAGGAGACGGCCGGTGTGTACCCGGCTGTCTCATAATAAGACAGGGCCAGGCGTCGACGCTTTCGCTGCTGGGCCAACCGCTGGGGCGGCACGATGAAATCTATAGAGATCTCGTGTCACCTGAACTATAGCGGCAGACGTACACCGTAGGGTTTTAGTCCGTGCGAGTCGGACATAACCCACTCTCTCCCCTCCGAGTGAGTGGAGTATCCATAAGGGATTTCCCCAAGTAAAAAAAAAAGCTCAGATAGATCGCGAATTGCATGTATCAGACAACAGCACTTTTTTTTTTTTTAACGTGGGGAACTCCCTTATGGATACGTCACCCTCCCGGGGGAGAGGATGGGTTATGTCTGACTCTCACAGACTAAAACCCCACGGTGTACCGAGAGACCGTTATTGTGGGGACGGCAAGGGATTGTAGAGCCGCCTACCTATAGAGGAGCAGACCGGGCACACACCGGCTGCCCCCCTCGGCCGCCGGACCTGTGCAATGAGGAAATGGGCCCCCCGGCCCCTCCCCTCAGGTCTGGCTACGGTGGCAGGAGGAGTTGGGCAAAGCGCCGCCTCCTCCTGCCGGTCCTCTGTTGGCGGAGACGGCCACTCAGCGGGTCTGCCTCACGGTCCTTCTCCGCCGCCTCCTTCTGCGAGATGACCTCCTCGTAGAAATAGGTCATTGCTCGCCACGCCTGTTCGCTGCCGAGCATGGCCGAAACCACACTCGGCAGCGACAAATCCACCCCTACCGCCGCCGCCAGAACGCGGCGCTGTACCCCCCACGCAGCACACTCAGACAGTGTGCTGCGCGGTATCTTCGTCAGCGCCGCATTCGTGGCAGGCGGCGGTCGGCTCCCTGCGTGCGATCCGGTGCAGGTACCACCCGAATCAACCGTGTCCGGTGAGCACCTGCACCAGTCGGAACGTCAGGAAGCCAAACTCCCTCTCAATCCAGTCCCGTAGGACCGGGCGGACGGCGTCAACGGTGTACGTCCCGAAGCGCGCGTCCGCCAGGTCCTGCATCCACCTTTCGACGGCGTCCTCCCTGAGAAGCCGTCTCTCCTACTCTACCTCCCTGGGAGCCGGAGGCTCCCCACTTCGTTTCCTCGCCGCTGTAAATTCGTACACGGCGGCGAGAACTCCTGCCTCCAACTCCCAGGGTAGGGAACCGGCGAGCGTGAAGGCTGCCGCCGAGGACACCGTTCGGTACGGCCGGATCGCCCTCAGTACCACGTAGAGGGCGTCGGCCAAACCGGTGCCCCGTAGGCGGCCATCGCCTGCACGACTCCCATGTAGAGTCGGCGGCACCCGGCGCCCGGCCCCCCTATATTAGGGAGCAACCGGCCGAGTGCCGCCGCTGCTCCAGTAGTTCGCGGTCCGAGCCCCGCAAAATGGGGCTCGAACCGCCAGCGCCCGTCCAAGTTGAGGCCCAGATATTGCATCTGGGTCCCCACCCTGATCCGGGCGCCCTCCACCACAATGTGGGCCCGGGAGGTGGCCCCCGCCGAGGCCAATGAAAAAGTAGGGCATCGGTCTTCTCGAGGGTCACTGTGAGGCCCAAACTCCTTATGCGCCTGACCACGAGGGTTGTGGCCATCGTGGCCAGGCGCTCCACTTCCCTCCATTCACCACCCCTGGCTACGACTAGAGTGTTGTCCGCGTAACAGATAAGGCGTGCTCCGTATAGGAGCACGCCGCGGAGCACCCAGTCGTAGGCCATGTTCCACAGGAGCGGCCCCAGGACCGACCCTTGTGGAACCCCCCGCCTTGCGGCCCGCTGGACCATACGCGCGTCGCCGACTACATAGGCGACCTCCCTATCCTCGAGGTACGCCTCCAACAGCCGCCGCAGGTACGGGACCATTCCGAAATATCGGAGCGCCTCCCGTATGACTCCGTGCGGCAGGCTGTTGAAGGCGTTGGCGATATCGAGCGACACCGCCAAACATTCTCCCCCTGGGAGGTTGCCTCTGCAGACAGCGACTTCAGGAGGCACAGGGCGTCCAAAGTGGAACGCCCTGTCCGGAAGCCGAACACCGCGCCTGACAGATTCGGCCCCACTCCCTCTAGGTGCTGGACGACCCGGGAGGAGATAACCCTCTCCAGCGCCTTCCCGGCGTCATCCAGCAGGACTAGGGGCCGATACGCGGACGCGCAGTCCGGAGGGCGGCCCACCTTTTCCATTAGGCAGAGCCGCCCAAGCTTCCAGGGCTTCGGGAACTGTCCGACCGCAAGACACCGGTCGAACAGCTCCCGAAGCCACCCCCCTAGATGACCTAACATCAGGCCGAGCACCCGACCCGGGACCCCATCAGGGCCGGGCGCTCTTCGCCGGTTGAGGAGAGGCTCCATGGCCCTCCCCATCTCCTCCTCCGTTATTGGCGGGGGGGGGGCGGCGGGCGCCTCCTCGACTACCGCCCGAGGCGGAGGCATGGGAGGAGCTGATAGTAGCGGAGGGTCGGAGGGTCTGCGAGCTCCGGCGACCACCAGTATACCGCCCGTTTGTTTGTTGGTCGGTGCATGCTCCGCGGCAGCCCAAGCCGAGGTGTGCCGTGCACCCTTGAGCTAGTTGTCAAATAAAATCGGCTGAGTGCCCTAAGCGCTCGCCTTAGTAGTCCGGTGAAGCTGTTAAGACCTTGCCAAGTCAATAGCGTAGTCAGTTCGAGAAAAAAAAATCAATTGCACTATGAAGAAAGCAAAAACACAATTATTACGAGACAATAAATTAATATTCGCATAAAAAATATTTTAAAATGAATGTGTCTATGAATCTATATGTGACTGTGAATGAATGTCTTTCATAATTTACTCACCTCTCGACATGAAGTAAGGTATCCGGAACTTGCCACTGAGTACGACGTTCCTTAGTTCATGCAGAGTGCTACCATCGAATGGTAATGCTCCACAAACCAACACGTAGAGGACCACGCCTAGAGACTGTAAAATAATATTTTTTAAATTATTTTTTTATACTAAATATACAACATGACTGGTTAAAGAGTTGCAATATTCTCACATGTTACTCATTACTTGCTTCTCGATCTAAATGAATCAAAGAAATAGATGTTTAATATTTGATCTAATTATTTCGAGAATAACAAAACTGATATACACTTCTAACGCTTGGTTTACGTGACGCGTCAATGCGCGTGTAACCACGCCCTGTCACGCCTGCCGCCGCCAATCCATGCCTCAGTTAATCGTTTGTTGAAAGAGATAGTTTACGCGTTACGTAATGTTAAGGCTATTAACCCCGGATTAGTCCTCGCGATTCACCATCACTTTCGTTCATTGAGCGTTTCACTTTTGTACCCATACTTTGAGAAATCTTAGAACAAACTTTAACTTCTTTTTAAATGTTCAACAGGTACGCGCTTGGCCACAATCTAACCTGACGGTAAGTGATGTTGAGTCAAACGATGTATCGCGCTTACCCACTAGATACCTGTTCACTCTACTCTTGAAGACTCCCAGGTTATAAAATGACGGTAGGACAGACGTCGCGAGTGAATTCCACTCCTTAGCCGTACGTATAATAAATGTGGGAACAAATCGCTTTGTACGAATTACGGTAATATCAAAGGGTGGAAACCCTCACGGCGTCTAGTCGTCCTCTGATGGAATGGGGACGGTGGAATTATATTGTGTAATTCCTGTGAACACTCTCCAAAGTGTAACCTATAAAACACTGAGAGACAGGCCACTTTTAAGTATTAAGCGTGTTTACCACCTTAGGCCACAACGTAATTTTATACCAGGTGAGATTGGTGTTAATCGCTAGGATGTATATTTAGTACAACTGATGGTAAGTAGCATTACCGTTGTGTGTTTTTTTTTATGTCATGGGTGGCAAACGAACAGGTGGGTCAACTGATGTTAAGTGATCACCACCGTCCATTGACACTAACAACACCAGAAGAGACGCAAATGCGTTGCCACCCTTTGGGGGAAGGGTTAGAGGAGAGAGAGGGAGAGGAGGTGGGCCTCCGGTGCTCTCACGGCTGTTTCGGCCTTGCAGACCTATTTAACATTCCTTCGCGTCTTTGAGACGCCAATGCATCTATTCACCTTGGTCCTGAATAGATAACCCAGCGGGTAGGCGAATTACACGTTACATTTTATTTGGATTCTATACCAGCCACATGTTTACATACTAGTTTAACAATTTTTAGGCCCATGTTGGCAATCAATGTTCTTATTGTTAATATTATAAAGAGGTTAAGTTTGTGAGTTTGTGACGTTGTGACGTTGTAAGGGGTAATCTCAGGAACTACTGGTCCGATTTGGAAAATTCTTTCAGTGTTATATAGTTCATTTATCAGGGAAGGTTATAGGCTATATACCATCACACTAAGGCCTATAGGAGCGGAGCAGCAATGAAGAATGTTGCAAAATCGGGTTATTTTTTCCTTTTCAGAACTTCCGCTGCGTTTTAGCGCAAAATAACCATTCCACGCGTACGAAGTCACGGGCAGGAGTTATTAACTAATTATATTATCTATACTAATATCATAAAGAGGTTAAGTTTGTGAGGTTGTAGGGGGTAATATCTGGGGAGTCGGAGAAAAAATGGTAAGGGGTTTCTTACGAACGCTGCCTTAACGATGAGAGATATATGATTGAGTTCTAGAAAAAAGTTGTTGATAATGCATATTACCGCCCAACGAAGTGGGCACGGGTCGGCTAGTCGATTATAAAGTGTAGGAGTGTGTAATCAACTACTTATGGCACTAACGAGTAGACTAAAGATATCGCTACATATTATAAAACAAAATCCACGTCTGTCTGTCTGTCTGTTTGTTCGCGATAAACTCAAAAGCTACTGAACGGATTTCCATTTCACCGGTAGATAAAGTGATACACGAAGAAGGTATATAATTTGTTAAGGTTTCGTTTTATTATAAGGGACGGACTAGGTCCGCCGTGCCCGCTTGTGTTAGGATAATGGACTTACCCATATATCAGCCTTAGGTCCGTCGTAGTGCCGCCCTTCGAAGAGTTCAGGAGCCGCATAAGGCGGACTCCCGCACCACGTCGACAAAGGGGACCCGCATCTGTACTCGTTGCTGAAACCAAAGTCCGCCAGCTAGCGGCCAACGATTTCCATGTAATCTTTACATAGTATAAAATGAAGACGCTTCCGCTGTATGTTCCCTTAGATTTTTTAAACTATTCTACGGATTTTAATACAGTTTCCAGCAATAGATAGAGTGATTCAAGAGGAAGGTGCTTGTCACTTTTTACAAAAATATACATTTATTTCTAATTTACACTATTCTTAATCCAAATTTATTAAATTTTTTAATTGGATTTTTTATGAAAGCGTGATTTTTTAGTTTTTTTAAACTATTATTTATTTTTCATTTATAGTTACATTTTTTTTACTTTTTTTTCGGATTATTGCATTGTCATCGACCTTTGACAGGTGTGCAAAGTTTGAATTAAATCTGATAGTTCAAAGTAGGACAAAATCGAGCTCAAAAGGGGTCGGTTACAAACACATACACGTGAAGCTAATAAAAGCATGTTAAAAATAGTCGTGTATGACTATTAAAATAAGATACTATTTTATTAAATTAATAGGTTTTTTCGCTTAGAAATAAAAACAATCGAAGGCGTACAGAAAGATAGAAAAGTACCAGACGACATTTAAAAGTATCGTGAACAAAAGGGCGTCTTGGCACTGAATGCATACAATGTATATACATTATACTTGTACAGGCTGAAAGTTTAGACAGTAGCAATATTTCTGGAGGACACTCTGCACTCGATTCTCGTTCTAACCCAATAAAAAAATAGGTGCTTAATATTTGACCTAATTATTTAGGAAAATACAAAAATTGTACTCAATCCTCTATGCGTCTATGTTAAAGCACAGTGTCAATGACCGTCGGGTGAAGTGAAAGCGAACGTGGCAACGGCATGAACAAAACAAAAGGGTTTGTCGTCCGTTTTATTATTATTATTATCGTTTTATTAACTCCGGCTCGCTCATTGTAGCATTCAGCACTGATCATTGCACCTAGGTTTATTACGTTTGTTTCTATACTTTTACAAGTCTTAGAACAAACTTTAACTTAGGTTCTCTTTGTTGTTTATTAATATTTGTTTTGATATTATTATTTTATATGCTAAATGTGACCCTGAACTATCATCTTTAGAATATTGTAAGCGACTAACCTAACATCGGGTATATAAAACATTATAATAGAAAAAACTGTGTACTTTTTCTGTAATTCTCAGTATGTTTAACTGAGTTTTTTTACAAAACTTATTATTCCTCACCTTAATGTTCATATCTTTGTCTAAGAGTAAATTCTCAGCTTTTAAATCTCTGTGGACGACTCCGTTTGCGTGGCAGTAGCCAACAGCGGCTACCATCTGGGCGAACGCTCGCGCCGCCTCTGGCTCTGTCATTCTTCCTCTGGATACCAGATGATCTGTAAAAAGAAATATATATATATATATATATATATTTTATTGACGACAAAATGACTCCACTGTGCCTGATGGTAAACACAGTACAATCCAAAAACTATGGCGACCATCGAGTGACACACTATCCATGGCCGGTCGCCGCTGTCATGCCGGCCTGCGAAAAGCTGGATATGCACAGGCTGATCCCGAAACGCGACCCGCAGAACCGAATCTCTATAACGGGCTTTTTCACTATACATGGTGGTTGCGACCCAGTCAGGCTGTAAACCCCTACCACCCCGCTTTCGAGATTGCCTCGTTCGTTATTCAGCAGGGTGCACCACGTGCAGGTGAGGTTAGCTTAGGTGTCTCAAGTCTTATGATGTTATTCGACACCCCTTAGACCCCAATTTTTTTTTAATAAATAAAAGAACATATCACGAACGCAGGTCTCATATATTAATTAGAGACTAAATTCAGCTTCACAAGTATGACGTCACTATGTGAAGTCTCAAATAATTTCAAAAAGCCATTTTTAACGCCCTGCCCGGAAGTTTTTGGAGTGATCTTGGAATGCCATGTGATGGATTTTATATCTATATTTTGTAAAATTGGTGGTCTTTTACGTAATAGTTTGGTTATTTATTGTACACTAGATATGACCATGTTAACTGTTCATTGTTTAAACATTATTAAAACAAACAACAGGCATTATACTTTTTATGTCTATTTATATTTTATAGCTTCTGGCTGCAACTTTGTCCATGTGTAATAGTTACTTTGGGTAACACTTAAAAAAAATCGATTTGGAAACATTCTTCATTGGTGCTCTGCTCTTATTGGTCTTAGCGTCTAGGAGCTATCTAATGTTGAAAGAATTTTTCAAATCGTACCAGTAGTTGGGGGTGGTAGGGTTTTACAGCCTGACTGGGTCGCAACCACCATGTATATGGCGTAAAAGCCCGTCATAGTGATTCGCTTTTGAGGGTCGTGTTTCGGGATCAGCCTGTGCATATCCAGCTTTTCGCAGGCCGGCATGACAGTGGCGATAAGCGAAGTGGATGGGAAATAATACCACGGAGAATGGATTCAGTCTGACTGCAACATAAAACATGTTGTGTTGTTTTATGTTGCAGTCAGACGTAGTAGTGTTCCATCGATTCCAGGCGGAAGTGCAAAGTAGCGTCTACTATAATATTAATGATGGATTTCCGCAAAGTAACGCGTTTTTCAATCAAATATATATCCCAAAGATATCGTTAGTACAATCCTGGGCTTAAACGTTTCAAGGATGTCGAATAGACATTCCACCGGTCGAATTATTCGACCACCACGACTTGGATAGTTAGAATAATAAGCAGAGAATCTTACCGAATATTTCACCGTTGGGGGCGTATTCTGTGACTAGATATATCGTGTGTGTGCTCTCCATCACCTGCAACAGTAATACCGAAAGTGTAAACATCACAATAGTGTAGTCCTCGCCAAACTTCCTCACAGCTCTTAATATAGATGCGCTGAACACAAATTCACGTATAAATACGAATTATATTTATAACAAGCTGTGGTCGCGACTCCGTCTGCGTAGAACCTTTTTTTAAAATATATTATAGGAGGCAAACGAATAGTTGGGTCACCTGATGTTAAATGATCACCACCGTCCATAGACATTTGCAACACCAGGGGAGTCGCAAGTGCGTTGCCAGCCTGTGTCTGTGGAAGGAAGGAGGGAAGAAGAGGAGGAAGATGGAAGGGGAGAGGGGCATCCGGCGCTCTCACTGATCGAACGAAGAGCAATAATGCGAGCAATGTTACTTCACGTCGGTTTTCTGTGAGAGGATGGTCCTACCCCGGGCGAGCCGACCCATTCAAGCTGAAAATAGTAATGGCACTAATACTAATAGCAATGGGACTAGTAATGGGACGATCAGTTTGTTACAGTTTCTAGTATTTACATAAATAATTGTATTTCTAAGATTTTATTTTTATGATAGATTATTTAGTTTTTGTCCCACCTGATATTTTATTCTTTATCTAATGTGCATGCTATGTCCACTTCGAGGTGGTACAGCCACGCTGAAGCTATTACTAGTTTCAGTATGAATGGGTCAGCTCGCCCGGGGTAGTACCACCCTCTCACAGAAAACCGACGTGAAGTAACAGTGCTTGCATTGTTGCGTTTCGTTCGGTCAGTGAGAGCGCCGGAGGACCACCTGCCGTCCACTCTTCTCATCCCCTTCCCTAAACACAGGCTGGCAACGCATTTGCAACTCTTCCTGGTGTTGTTAATGTCTATGGACGGCGGTGATCATTTAACATCAGGTGATTCACCCGTTAGTTTTCTCCCTATGATATATCTTCTTCTTCTTACCCTTATCCCACATAAGTAGGGTCGGTACAACATGTTTCTCATGTTGTGGTATATGATTTGGCTTAATTTTTACGATCGGCCGCCTGCCTGACATCAACCCTCCTTGGGATTATTTTGTTGTACCACTGTATGTATGATTACGAATAGTTACGAAGTCTGATGGGCTCTTTTAACCTTAAAATTGTTCGTTCCGTTTAAAAACGAAGTTCTTCCAGATTATGGTTTGCATGCTATATTGCCATTTTTTTTTAGGATTCGTAGTTTCAGATTCTTCACAGTAATAATATAATATTAGATATAATAAACTATTATAAAAATACAAAATATGAAAACTATAATAGAAAAATAGATGCAAATAAAATGACATGTTATGACATGTTATGTTCTCCCTATGATATATATATAAAAACATCTAGTAGAGTGTAATCATAGCATAATTTTTCAATATAGTTCATTTCTACGTATATAACTAGATTAGCTGACCCGTACCCACTTCGTCGGGCGGTAAACATTATTACTTTATCAAGCTCTACAACTTTTCTCTGGAACTCAATCACATATCTCTCATCATTAAGGCAGCGTTCGTAAGATACGTTTTCGTTCGACCGTTTTTTCTCCGACTTACTTTGCAAGTCCGACTACCACAAAAAAGTCATTTCATTTTTCGCGTTAATATATAGCCTATGACACTCACAAATAACGTAACTTTCTATTGGTAAAATAATTTTCAATATCAGTTTAGTAGATCCAGGTATTACCCCCTACAAACTCACAAACTTTACCTGTTTATAATATTAGTATAAATATAGATAAAGATATCTTGATATTTTTTAGATAAAGAACAGGTGTCCAAAAAGTGTAGCTAAAAAAAGACAATCGAAATCTGTTCTGTAGTTTTTGCATAATGCGCGCACAAAGGCAAGCCTCTTATCATTTTATTTGTCCAGATTATTTAATGATTTGGATAAAACGTAGCAACAGAATATACTAGAAACCGTTTTCTCTCGGCTTAATTTATATTTAACCGAATGTTGTATGCGATATCTGTACTAATATTATAAAGAGGTAAAGTTTGTGACGTTGTAGGGGGTAATCTCAGGAAGTACTCAACCGATTTTGAAAATTCTTTACCAGTAGAAAGCCACGTTATTTGTGAGTGTCATAGGCTATATATCATCACGCTAAGACCAATAGGAGCGGGGCAACAATGAAAAATGTTTTAAAATCGGATTTTTTTTCCTTTTGAGACGCCGGCAGAAGCTATTAACTAATTATATTATCTATACTAATATTATAAAGAGGTAAAGTTTGTGAGGTTGTAGGGGGTAATATCTGGGGGGGAGTCGGAGAAAAAATGGTCGAACGAAAACGTTTCTTACGAACGCTGCCTTAACGATGAGAGATATATGATTGAGTTCTAGAGAAAAGTTGTAGCTTGATAATGCCTATTACCACCCAACGAAGTGGGCACGGGTCGGATAGTATTACATAATGTAAAAAAAACCACTACATATTATAAAACAAAGTCCTCTGCTACGACTGTCTGTTTACGATAAACAGAAAAACTACTGAACCGATTCCCATGCGGTTTTCACCAGTAGATAAAGTGATTCATAATGATGTCACAAACTCACAAATTTTACTTAGTACAGATTGTAGTCAATTTTGTGGACCAAGAAATTAAAAAAAACATCGTGACAAGTTAAATGAATATCAATTTTAGGTTTCTATAATCATAATTTTATTATATTTTGTATTACTCTATTGACGACGTTTTTTTTTATTTTAGCACGACAAAGTGACTGCACTTTGCCTGATGGTAAGCATAATACAATCTAAAAACTATGGCAACCAACGAGAGACAAACAGTCCATCGCCGGTCGCCGCTGTCATGCCGGCCTGCGTAAGTCTCTCTTCACGTTAACCCGAAAACCCGAACATACGGCTATATTTAGGCCGAGCAGAAAAATCGATAAGGACTGTAATTGTAAGACACGACAATATTTATTTGTCGGTTTACAATTTTTTTTATATTATAGGAGGCAAACTAACTGATGGGTCACCTGTTAAGTGATCACCACCGTCCATAGACACTTGAAACACCAGGGGACACAATAATTGTTAACGAACCCTTGCCGCCCCCACAAAACGGTCTGTCGGTACACCGTGGGGTTTTAGTCTGTGCGAGTCGGACATAACCCACCCTCTCCCCCGGGAGGGTGGCGAATCCATAAGGGATTTCCCAACGTTAAAAAAATTGATTTCTTAAGTAAACACAGTTTACATAATATAGCGAGATTCATTAAAAAAATATGGCTTTTAAACTAAACTAAGTATACAAAACGTAGATTATAATTTAAAAAAAAAAACACGATCATTCAACTTTTAAAGACCTGATCAAATGTTCAAGTTTTGCCAATTACTTGCGAAATAAATCTAAGTTTTTGTAATTATTGTGTTCTTTGCTTACTCTGGAGATAGAAGAATATGTACCGAGTACAATAGTGTCTGAATCAATCGCAATCAAGATATATACCAGGTGAAAAGTTAGACACTCGCAGTATTATACGATATGATACTTCATGGTCACATTTAACACATAAAATAATAATTTCAAAAGAAATACTAATAGACAACCAAAGAGAACCTTAGGTAAAGTTTGTTCTAAGAATATTAAAAGTATGCATACTTCCTTAAGTGAACCTAGGTTGAATAACCGGTGATAAAACCTGCGCGCGGCGACCCGGAGTTAGTAGCTTTCGATAATAAAACGGACAATAAGCCCTTTTGTTTGTTCAAACTTTGAAAAATTATCCTTTGTTACTTGACTGGCTTCACTTTCACTTCACCCAGCGGTCATTGACACTATACTTTAAAATAAACACTTAAAGGATTGAGTATAATTTTTGTACGTTTCTAAATAATTAGTAAATTCTAGATAGTTATGTCAATATTTGACATATTAAGCAGCTATTTTTTAAATTGATTTAGAACGAGAATCGAGTGCCGAGTGTCCTCCATAAATATTGCTACTGTCTAAACATTCGCCTGGTACATATCAGTGGTACGCTTACTATTTTTACTGGATCAGCTCGTATATGACGGCTTGAAGTGATGTTGACTCAGGTGATAGCATATCCAGATCCCATATTCATCACCGTAAGCTCGAAACCTTGCGACTAAGTTGGAACTTTCAGTGAAGGAAAACATCGTCAAGTTGAAAATCTGTCGCCAACCTTTTCGTGTATTCCGGTAGTTGCATTTTTGAGCCGATCCCATTTAGATTTAACGTGTTTACCGGCTTAGAGTATAAAAAAACGGAGTGGTAGGGTGTACCAGATTTGGTTGCAACCACCATTCATAGTGACTACTTTTTAGTTTACCATCTTTGAGTTCAACCAGTGTACACTGGTAATCTGGTATAACAGTGATGGCTACTTGATCTCTTAAGAATTGTCTTTTTTTTTTTCCTCGAACTGACTACGCTATTGACCCTGCAGGGTCTTTACAGCTTCACCGGACTACTAAGGCGAGCGCTTAAGGCACTCAGCCGATTTGGTTTTTTAGGTAACATACACAAGGGCGCATGCGCACCTCGGCTTGGGATGTTACCTGGAAAAAGTCGCTTCTGACCTAGCTAACTATTCTAAGCTATTCATACATATATACATTTGTGAACCATACAGTTGAAATTGCATGATTCACAAATGAATACGTGTATATCGGAATGAAACGAACGAAACCTATTCGATTCAGTTCGTTGAGGGAAAAAAACAAAACCCTCCCACCATGTGTATGTATGTGCACGTGTGTGAGAGAGATGATCTTATATGTGTGTTCAGGTGATGTAGATGAGTCACTGTATCGCGAAAATAATATCACGAGGGCTCCGCGCGGGGACGACCTAGGCTCGAAATATTACTGAGAACCGCGATGTGTACGGGAACTAAAAAAGGATCGATTACAAAAGCGCGGGCGCAACACGCATTTAATAAGATCGAATTTAAAATTACTTTACGGCGACGGCGCCGAAATCTAAAAATAGACATAACAAAAATTATTATTATTGAACGGTCGTTTTTAGGGGAAGATAGACGTAAATACGCGATTCACTCTATCTTATATGAGAATTAAGAATTGTCGCTTTCTTTTAATTGTACAGTACTTAGTCAGTCACAAAGTCGTAACTGCTATGTCGTTAAAAAAACCGTCTCATTCACTATCTCTCTTTTTATATACTTCTTCACTTTTCCAAGGATTCGACAAATAGATGCAGCAGTTCTTAACTTATGAGCTTACACACATTCGACAGTTAACTTTCGTTTATATAAATAATCATATATTTCGCGCGTAACTTATCCACGCGAGTTCAATAAAATACCTTATTAAATCATGTCTTCTTCATCATTCCTTACCACCAGCTACATCGTAGTCAATTTGTTGCCTTTACAATAAAGGCACTCACAACGCAGTCAGTATAATCCAACAAGTTTGTGCGCGACTGTACTAAGGAGTGCCAGACGTTGGCGGGGACGAAGTACTATAGATGTTAACGGGGGGCGGGTGATGTAGCGCGGAAGGGAAACGACGTGCTACATAACCTCGCTTACGTCTGCCGGACGAAGTACTATAGAGGTTAACGGGGGGCGGGTGATGTAGCGGGGAAGGGAAACGACGTGCTACGTCACCTCGATTACGGTACGCAACACAGGACGGTCGACTCCACCGCCCGGTTAAGATGGCTATCCGTAGGGATTTCGCCATGTAAAAAAAGGACGGACACGCACGAACTTGTCTACCTTTAAACCATCATCTCTCTACGTTAAAACGGTTTATTCTCAAGGATATTTCCGGTAGGCATAGTTAATTTTGCGTAGAAAAAGGTTAAGAGCAACCAAGCGGTTAAGTCGCATGGTCGACGCCCTGTAGAGCGGTCGTGCTTCATACAGAATTTGTTTAAGATTACGTATATTGCGTTGACAGTAATTCAAAGTTTTGAAAATAAAAGACAAGTGAAAGCGCGAGCTGCCATTTGCTTATAACAAATAGAGACAGAAAAGCAAATGCGATAGATATACATGTATTTACCTGGTATAATCTGACTATATGCGGGTGCCTCAATTTCTTCATAATAGCAATTTCCCTGAATGTCTTCTTTAAATTGTCCTCATCAAGTCTCGATTTGTCTATAATTTTTATGGCGACCTGCAAAAATAGAGAAAAAATATTACATAAAAAATGTGTGTAGTATATACGCGGTAGAGGTGAAATCTTCAAAAAGAAAACGAGAAGAGAGTCTCACTGTTCTCCAACACCCGAAGGTAAGCGAGACACTGCTCCCGCTATACTCGACACAGTGTTTACCCCCACCACTGCATCGTCACACAAATAGGCTTGCGGATGAGAATTTGAAAGCCCTTCCACAGGAAATCCCGTCGCATCACGAGTAACCAGAATCAATTCAGTAGACAGCAATCCCTAGCGAATAGACAACTTACATACGACATTTTTTTAAATATCAGGGGGCAAACCAACAGGCCGGTCACCTAATGGTAAATGATCACCACTAGCAACACCAGGGGAGTCGCTAGTGCGTGGCCGACTTTTGTTTGGGGAAGGGGCTATTTGAAATGAGCTCGTAATTCTCAACTGTGCGCTCATTTTATGCGGACGGGTTTGAGACGTTGACTGTGCATCTTGGGTTTTTATATATCAATGCGGCTGGTACTTAATCTTGACAAAACACATAGTTCTTATTAAAAATTATACTATTTACATTACATACAGTAGCAGCGAGCAGTCCTGTAATGAGCAATTTAGATAGCGGAAAAACATTAAATAATAAAACAAATGTGGTGTCGTGGGTCACCAGGTAGGAACGAAGTTCCTTCGGCTAATGTAGAATCGACACAATTTGCAAAAAAAAAAATGCAAGAAGGAGAAAAAAATAAAAATAAAACTAATGTAGAATCGACACAACTTGCAAAAAAAAATGCAAGAAGGAGAAAAAAATAAAACTAATGTAGAATCGAAACAATTTGCAAAAAAATGTAAGAAAGGAGAAATTTTTTTTTTTTTAATCTAAATTAATTATATAACCGATTAACCGATATTATAATTATAATTCACCGATTAATTAAATTAATTCAACGGTTAATTTCACCGAGAATTCGAAAGAAAGAAGGAGAAAGAGAAAGGTGTTATATACCACTCGCTTGTGTATACGACTGTCGCGCTTGCGCACGTCTCATTTAACGGTTTTATTCCACGGACTTTTTCTTACGGTTTTACTATCACATTTTTTTCAGTTCGGTCGCGCAGCAAAATCTCCTCCAAGCCTGCCGTAAGGAAGTTCGTTCCAATAAGCAATCATCGGACTAATGTTCAAAAGCGATTTATATCTAATTTAATTATGCCATAAAACGTTCGTTATCTGCATCGAGATTTTTCTTAGACCCATATATTTCATACATTATTGCTCGTACTACTATAGCGTCGCGTAAACATAAATTACACTTTATAGTCTGCATTATGGTCCAAGAGCCCGTGAGTGCTAGACCTTCGTATTTTTATAAAAGCTGAATTTTTTTCTATGTGTGTCCCTAGTACAGGTAAGAACGATCCCCACCCAGCTCAGGCAGCGGTGGCTATGGCAGGCAACAGGAAACAAAGGTGTATAAAATTCCATCTCAAATTTATCATAAAATAAAACTGATTTTTTGAAATATTTGATTCATAATAATATGAAATCTCGCGTTGCTCATTGCCAGACAGTTAGTATCGTTACAACCCCCTGCCGGACACCCTTAAACTATTATAATTTATAATTATACTTGCGTTATATTATAAAACCTAAATTTTATATTTTTTGGGGGCCTATTAAACTATGTTTACATAGTAGCCGGACAGTTTCGATGGTTCTACCATCTTGCCAGACGCATTCAAAGTGAGCAGTAGTTGGGAGAGCAAGGCGCGTATACAGTAACGAGTGCGAGTAAAACAGGGAGCTTTTTATTAAAATACGAAGGTTTGGCTTTTTTTTTCGAACTGACTTCGCTACTGACCAAGCGAGGTCTTAAGGACTACTAAGGCGAGCGCTTAAGGCACGCAGCCGATTTTATTTTGACAACTAGCTCAACGGTGCGCGGCACACCTCGGCTTTGGCTGTTGCCTGATACATGCAATTCGCGATCTATCTGAGCTAACCTACGCTAAGCTAACTATTCATACATATATAAGTTGTTGAAACATATATGTGTACCAAGCATACATACCTCAACAACTCCTATATATATTTCGTATCGGATAATATTCTAAACTATTTCAGTTTGATAAGGGAAAAAAATAAAACCCTTCCACTTGCATGTGTAAGCGTGTATGCGTGCACGTGTGTGGAGGTGATATGTGTAATGTTGTCGCAGTGATATAAGATTTTGTGTGAGTGTATCGCGCGAGCAGCGTACGCAAGGGCTCCACGCCGAGGGAACGGACCTAGGCTTGAGCTCCTGCCGAGGGGGCCTAGTCTGGTGTGCGGGAGCGAAATTTACCCCCAGACCACGGCGGCGTGACTTGTGGTTACGCGGGCGTGGGCGTGAGCACGCTCTGTTTAGAGAGACAGGCTGGTACTGATCGTTCACTGCCGTTACGAAGGTCTGGCACTCACTGGCTCTTGCTCTATTGTTTTAACATTTATTCGAAACAGTCTAATTAAATTTTACTGTGCTTCGATTGTTGAAATTGATTATGCATTTCTAAAGTGAATATTTCTTTAGACTTGTTGAGCGATTTATATAATATTAATAAATTTATATGGTAATTAGTTATTTATGGGTTCACGTCACCGATGACCCCGCCATGTTATTGCTGATGTCAATCAACTATAATTGATTTAAAAGTTCAAAAAAGTACACAGTGTGTCCATTGTTTTGGGTTTGCACTTTTGTCGGTTGTCTGTCGACAGTCCACATGAGTGCCTCGATTTTTTTTTTTATTTACCATTTCACCATAGTTTCACCTCACAAGTGATAACATGACAAAATATGACACAGAAACACTGATGTGAAGTAACACTGCTTGCATTGTCGTGTTTCGATCGGTCAGTGAAATCACTTCCCCTCCACCTCTCTCAAACACAGGCTGGCAACGCACTTGCAACTCCCCTAGTGTTGCAAGTGTCTATGGATGGTGGTGATCGCTTAACATCGGTGACCCGCCTGTTCGTTTGTCTCCTATGATATATAAAAAAAGGTGAAAGCCGGCCGCACGCACGACAAAGCATGACTCATTGTCACGTTCCGCCGGAAACGAGCGTGCAAGCGAGAGTGCGGAACAAGCGATAGAGAGGTGCGATCGGTCTAAGCGTTCAGCTTGTGACGCATACCAATGTTTTCTGATAACGTTATCACGTTAAATTATCATCCGTGAACTGACTTTACAGACAACCAGTTTTTTTTTAGTTTCATGGATATAACTTTTTTTAAATTGACCAAATTTGATCTATTTTTTTAATTTCTTTGTGTTTATTTGGCCTTTACAGAAAAAAATATTGAGCCGTCACGGGACACCTAGCAGATGTAAAACATCGAAATTGTTTGGTATACGTTATATGCCTAAAAGAACATTATGACAAGAATCGGCTATGGTATAATGAAAAGTTAAAGCATTACAAATTTTTTCAATAAAGTAATGATTGTTTATTTTATCAAAAATAAAAATTCAACTAGGTGCAGGCGCGGTGTGTTTGAAGGCATTTATCAAAGGGCGCTAGGTCGTCGGCGCGTGCTGCGTAACACTAGTATAACAAGTGGCCGAGAAAACAATTTAAATCTTATGTTTATACAGATAGGGTTGCAAATGTTTTTGATTATTTCGTTAATAGTGCAAAGTTCGTGTTTTGTGTCGCCACGTCGCTCTAAGCCAAAATCAGGTTTACCCGCGTCTATAGATGTTTCACATCAAAAATGAAAGATATTTCAATTTTTTTTTACCAAGATCTTTTAATTTTAAACTTTAAATCGAGTTTTGAAGGAGCTTCGTTTTTTTTAAACTTCTATGCATTCCTCACCTTTTAAGCCCGGCCTGGTTATGGTCTTCTTCTAATTACCTATACTATTTATTTTCGAATTTTGCAAATATGATCATCTTCAGTTTTCAAATTTCTTGTCGGTTTCCGATTTTCCGTGGAATATCCGATACAGATTAATAAATCAACATCGATTGACGGATTCCCATTAAAGTTTATAGACCTAAATGTTTTTTAATGCAGTCTAATAACCTAAATAATACCATAACCTTTTATATTGTAATTTAAAGCGAACGAGGTCGCGGACGACTGTTAGTTATGTATAAAAACGAAAGGCCTTGAAGATAAGACCTTTGTGTCTGACGGCGAAATGTAGGGCAAGCTTATTGCGTAAGGGTTGTCCGTGAACTGTTTTACATCCGAGGGCTTTCAAGCGATTCAGGTGAGATCGTGTAATTTACTTGCCGAGTTAATGAAAGCCCTAATTTAATACTAGAAGTCAAATGATTTCTGAGTTTGGATCTTGGAATATATTCAAATAGACTGTATATTTTATTCATAATCTTGTGTTATTTGCCTCTATATTTTAAAAATATTGGTGGTGTTTTACGTAATACAGTTCGGTTATTGTGCAAAATAGAAGTGGATGAGAAATAATACCACGGACCATGAATTCTGAGATGCCACAAAAACTCCCTGGAAAGTTCTAACAAGAGAGCCACCATCTTGTTAGAACATTCAAATGTTCGCAAGAAACTTGTAACCTCATTACCTACTCGGCAAAGGCAGTAATAATCTACTAGAAGATTGTCAAAAATAATTAAAAAAAAGATAATAAGCAATTGGTTTTTTTAAATTGTAGCACGGCAAAATGACTGCACTGTGCCTGATGGTACACACAGTACAATCCAAAAACAATAACGACCAGCGAGTGACACACTATCCATCACCGGTCGCCGCTGTCATAACGGCCTGCGAAAAGCTGAATATGCACAGGCTGATCCCGAAACGCGACCCGCAGAAGCGAATCACAATGCGGGCTTTTTCGCCATATACATGGTGGTTGCGACCCAGTCAGGCTGTAAAACCCTACCACCTCGCTATCGCCATTGCCTCGTTCGTCATTCAGCAGGGTACACCACGTGCAGGTGAGGTTGGCTTGGGTGTCTCAAGGGTTAGATGTTATTCGACACCGCTTACACCCCAAAAATTCTCTTCTTCTCCGGTCCAATGACCTAGGTGTCAACATTTTTTTGATATTCATTTTTATTTAGTGCGTTACTTGTATGTACTCGGAAGGTTTATCTTATCTTTTATAATATCATTTGGGTTTGCATTAATCCACCCTTAATCTATTAACGAAATCAGAAAATCCTCAAAAGCGCCCCACATACCCAATGAACGACCCCTTAGGTGGTTAGGTGGTAGAGCCACGCTGAAGCTATTACTGGTTTCAGCATGAATGGGTCGGCTCGCCCGGAGTAGTACCTCCCTCTAATAGAAAACCGACGTGAAGTAACAGTGCTTGCATTGTTTCGATCCGTCAGAGAGAGCGCCGGAGGCCCATCTCACCTCTCCCCCTCACCTAAACGCAGGTTGGCAACGCACTTGCGACTCCCCTGGTATTGCTAGTGTCTATGGACGGTGGTGATCACGTAACATCAGGTGAGCCACAAGTTCGTTTCTCCTATGATATAAAAAAATATATATCTGAAGTCAAATGCTTTTTAATGAACTAAAGATGAAGTGTACCGTCCGCCGCATAATAGAGGCGGCCAGGGATCGGTCCTGCTATCGTTCTGAGAACCGCCCCTGCCGCAGCCTAGCGTTTTGATCGCCGGGCTCCGTCCATATAGGGAGGCAGGCTGGGTTTGCGTAGCTTTTTTATATTTACGTGGGGGCATCCCTAATGGATAAGCCATCCTCCCGGGGGAGAGAGTGGGTTATGTCCGACTCGCAAGGACTAAAACCCCACGGTGTACTCATAAACGCTGAGGGTGTTAGTACCTAGTCGTACTACTCCCAACGTTATAGAAAAGGAAACATTATAAATCAATAATTTCAAGTGTATGGATTCGCGAGCACAACTAGATGATAAATTTACAGACGTAACAGGAAAATAAACTCGCGGTTAGCTATAATGTAACTATTGAAAAGGAACCTACATAAGGAAATATTTGAATTGGCCTGTAGTAAATTTGAAACTGCTTACCGACAAAATTGTAGGACATTCTAAAAATAGATCCTCCTAATGCATTATAAGACTAGCTTTTGTTCGTGGCTTCGCATACTTACCGTATCGCTGACATCGGGTATGCAAAATTAAACGATGATCGGTTCAGTAGTAGTTAAGACGTGAAAGCGTAACAAACAAACAAACTTATATAGCCATTTACATAGGTAATGAAGAAGGGATACTTAGAAACCAAGAGCGACTTCATCCGTGGTCTATTTAAAAAAAATAGAATATCACTTAATTAATGGTCAGTTGTACTGAAATAGATAGCATAAAGCGTTCTCCACGAACAACTACTTAGATATTTTAAATTTTATAGTAATAGGTATTATATTGGAGTTATCGTTCTTAGATATACGAACATCCAATTTTATATACCAGGTGAAAGGTTAGACGTTCGCAGTTTTCTAGGATATGATACTTCATGGTCACATTTAACACATAAAATAATAATATCAAAACAAATACTAACATACAACAAAGAGAACCTTAGGTAAAGTTTGTTCTAAGAATTTCTAAAGTATGGATAATAATTTAAACAAACCTAGATTAAATGACCAGTGATAAAACCTGCGAGCGGTTACCAGACGTTAATAACTTTCGATAATAAAACGAATAAACCCTTTTGTTTGTTCAAACTGCGAAAAGTTGTCCTTTGTTAGTTGGTTGGCTTCATTTTCAATACACCCAACGGTCATTTACACTGTGCTTTAGATGCTTAGAGGATTGAGTATAATTTTTGTATGTTTCTAGGTAATTAGGTAAAATATTAAGCACCTATTTTTTTTTAATTGATTTAAAACGAAAATCGAGTGCAGAATGTCCTCCATAAATATTGCTACTGTCTGAACATTCACCCGGTATATATAAAATAATATCTATATAAAATATAGATACACGCTCGTCCGGTAACACCGAGGTATTTACATACGGACGTCATTAATATTGTCAAATAATGATCATGGGAACCGAATAACCGATACCTACTCCATTAGGCAGTACCGTTACAAGAGGCAATTGTGTCGTTACGTTTTAAAAATGAACAAAATAAAATTTTAACCTTTCCTTATTATATATAATTTATTATATATATATATAATGGTGGTAGAGCTACGCTGAAACTATTACTGGTTACATATGAATGGGTCGGCTCGTCCGGGGTAGTACCACCTTCTCACAGAAACACCGACGTGAAGTAACAGTGCATGCATTGTTGCGTTTCGTTCGGTCAGTGAGAGCGCCGGAGGCCCACCTCCCCTCCCCTCTTCTCCTCTCCCTCTCCCACCCCTAATCCCTTCCCCCAAAAGGGTGGCAACGCACTTGCGACTCCTCTGGTGTTGTTAGTGTCCCTGGACGGTGGTGATCACTTAACAGCAGGTGACCTACCTGTTCGTTTGCCACTGATGACATAAAAAAAAAATATATATATATTACGTTTTTTTTTTCAAGATCTTCAAATTTTTAAATATGAATATGCTAATAAAACTAAATTAAATTAAATATAACATTAAATACCGTTTTCGACGGCAAAATCTGAACTTCGTTCTCGGTGAACAAAAATTGAAAATCTAAAAAAAAAAACAATTATATGGACGATTAAAATTGTATTTAGCTTATTATAAAATGTAACGCCTCAATTGTTGTTTCCTTATCATATATATTAATACGTGAAGCCTACATTTTGTATCCCTTTTTGAGAGAAATGCGCGAACGGATAAACGTGACATTTGGCATAGTTAAAGTTTATATGGAGGTGAAGTGCAGAAAGCATGTTTATATAAAATGCATTAGAAGTACATTAAATTAATTAAAATATGCATTACTCGCACTACTGCTTCAATTTTACACAACACATGCACTCATGTAAATAAAAGACATTTTGATATCTGTCCATAAAGGACTTCAAAAAAGGTTGTGAAGGAGGTTGCTATGCTCGGCTGTATGTATTATTTTACTCTTACGTTCCAATTACCCTTTTTCATTCTACATTGAACAATGATATTGACACTAATAAAATTCAAACCTTATAAAATCAATGAACTATGGTCGAATGTCGACCACAGGGCGCCCACTAGTATATATAGTATATAGGCTCTATATCATAACACTAAGGCTACAAGGAGCGGAGCACCAATGAAGAATGTTTTAAAATCAGATAGTTTTTTCTCTTGAGCGCTTCCGCTGCGTGTTAACGTTAGCCCAAAGTAACTATTCCACGCGAACGAAGTCGCGGGCAGAGGGGCAGCTAGTATAAACTAAAATTGCCTAAATGATTTTTTTGTAAAATCAGCTATTTGCCAGTGAAAGTTTCGTGAAGATTGGTCGAACCGTTTTGGAGATAGCACTGCAGGCGAACCCACGTTTAACAGCTAGTATAAACTAAAATTGCTTGAATTACTTTTTATAAGATCAGATATCTGTCAATGCAAGTTTCGTGAAGACCGGTGTAACCGTTTTGAAGATAACACTGCGGGCGAAGCCACGGTTTATAGATAGTATAAACTAAAATTGCTTGAATTATTTTTTATAAGATCAGATATCTGTCGTGCAAGTTTCGTGAAGACGGGAATAACCATTTGGAGATATTATTGTGGGCGAAGCCACGGTTAACAACTAGTCTAAATTAGAATAGACTAAATTACTTGCTATGATGTCCCATATCTGCTGGTGAAAGTTCCGTGAAAATCGGTCCAACCATTTTGAAGATAGTATTGCAGACGAACCCGCGGTTAATAGTTAGTCCAATTTAGAGTAGCCTAAGTAACCAGCTGTAATTTTAGCTATCTACCAGTGAAATTCCTATCAAAATCGGTTCAGTGGTTTCGGAGGTTAGCCGGACCAAACAGACAGACAGACCGACAAAATTATAAAAATTGCATTTTTGTTATCAGAGACGTGTATACTTTCGAACGAAACGCAACAATGGATGCTTCTTCTTCTGCTTAGTTAACGTGGGTATTTCTGTGAGTCGGGTGGTGGTACCCCGGACGAGCCGAACCATTCATGCTGAAACCAGTAATAGCTACAGCGTGACTCTATAACAGGTCATATCTAAAAAAAAAATCTGGATATTATGTTTAAATATAGATTTATTTAGGTTTAAAAATACTACGATTCTGATAAGCATTATTTAGTAACGTGTGAAGTGGGATAAGCGGTGTGATGGGCATGCGTAAGAGAGATGAAGTAAACAGATAACATTGTTTACAAAGAAATTTTGTAAGCAAAGCATATTTTTGCTTCCAATTTTTTTCATGGTTTTCTTTTGTGCATAAAATATATGAAGGTAATCTATATTTTCTATATATACAATAAGAATGTAAATGAATCGTGACGTACTTTTTGATTTTTGTAAAAAAAAATTGTTGCAGGTGTCACGGAATCACTACATAGTATAAAACAAGTCGCTTTCTCTGTCCCTATATCCCTATGTATGCTTAAATCTTTAAAACTACCCAACGGATTTTGATGCGGTTTTTTTTAATAGATGGAGTGATTGAAGAGGAAGTTTTTATGTATAATAACATACATTAAATAGTGGAGAATTCCTGTTATTTTTGAGGTTTCTAATGTGATGTCGTAAATAATTATATAACCGATTCGATGCGGACGAAGTTGCACGGGTCAGCTAGTAAGTCATAAAATACATCTGTTTTTTTGAACACGCATCACTGCTAAAGTACTGCGTTCCTGTTTTTTTTTATGTCATATGTGGCAAACGAACAGGTGGGTCATCTGATGTTAAGTGATCACCACCGTCCATGGACACTAACAACACTAGAGGAGTCGCAAGTGCGTTGCCACCCTTTGGAGGGAAGGGTTAGGGGAGGGAGTGGGAGAGGAGAAGGGAGAGGAGGTGGGCCTCCGGCGCTCTCACTGACCGAACGAAACGCAACAATGCTTACATAGTTACTTACTTACTTAGCTTACTAACAGTGCTTACGCCTTTTTTCAAGAAAACAATAAAACATTTCTTCGAGTACGTAACATAAGTCTTTGTTTCATCAAAATCGGTTCACTCTATCAAAAGTTATTGTAATTTTAATGACGACGCGACTTAAGTACGAGAGAGAAGTAGATAAGTAAATACTAAATAGATTTAATAACTAGTCTGGCCATAAATACTGTTACATAAAAACTTTTCCTTTTTTTCAACTTTTTAATTAATTTGAATTTGGAACACGTATATTTTTTTTTAAAACTTCTTTCGATTTTGCGTCATTTCACATATTTTTTCGTGTTCATTATCAAATTACAATATGGATTTTTTTTTATGTTAAAAGGAGGCACACGAACAGGTGGATCACTTGATGTAAAGTGATCACCGTTCATAGACACTGGCAACACCAGGGGAGTCGCAAGTGCGTTGCCAGCCTGTGTATGGGGGAGGGGTAGGAGGGGAAGGGAAAGGGAGAAAGGAGGTCGGCCTCCGGCGTTCTCACTGACTGATCGAAACGCAACAATACAAGCACTGTTACTTCACGTCGGTGTTCTGTGAGAGGGTGGTACTACCCCGGGCGAGCCGACCCATTCATGCTGAAACTAGTAATAGCTAAAGCGTGGCTCTACCACCTTCTAAAAGGTATGGGGTGTTAAAGAAAATAGGATTGCGGTTATCGCCTTGCACAACGTGAGTATGGAGCCGTCGGTCATATTCCAGACACTTCAAAAGCTTGATATCAGCCCTATGTTCATACATCGTACCATCAACCGATACAACAACTCTTCCTCTGTCGAACACCACAAAAGATCGGGACGGCCGCGTGCTGTTAGAACTACAAAGGCTGTTAATGCTGTTAAAGCCAGAATTCGTCGAAACTCCATTAGGAAGCAAAAAGTCTTATCGCCAGAAGAGTCCCGCTAGTCCGCTAGAATGCGCTTGCTTCTTTGCACCAAAATTGGCTTAACTGCGGTGCCTCCTCTCCAGTCCCAGTCGAACCTTGCACTGTCTACAACGTTTTTAATTTTTGTGAATTCTCCATTTAAGAAAGCATTTAATTAAGATCGCTTTACAATCATAGAATATGTAATAATTACCGCAGTTTAATAACTCCCAACAAAAACAAGATGCTAATTAAGTTTCTTTTTTTTTAATATTCTAAACAAATTTGATAATAGCGAAACCTTGTAAAGTGACTCCGTAATAAAAACTTGTTCCGGTGAAAAATTTACGAAGCTAAAACATTATTTTTTTTGTTTATTACTCGACCTTTGTTTACGAAACTTTCTTTCGGAAAGCCTTTGAAAGTCACGGTTATGTTATCAAAAGAATGGTTGTTGTCCTACTGGCAAGACTACAACAATTTACCGGCGGCTTTACTCGTATATTTAAACTTCGTAAATATCATCACCCATCGCTCTTGTCATTAGAATCGTTGACATTGTGAAGACCTTATTCTTATATTATACTTCGTTCGCGTGGAATAGTTACTTTGGGCTAACGCTAAAATACGCAGTGGAAGCACTCAAAAGGAAAAAAGAACGATTTTGAAACATTCTTCATTAGTGCTCCGATCCTATTGGTCTTAGCATGATGATATATAGCCTATATCCTTTCTCGATAAATGAGCTATTTAACACTGAAAGAATTTTTCAAATCGGACCAGTAATTCCTGAGATTAGCGCGTTCAACCAAACAAAATAAGCTTTACAATGTACTCGTAGATACTTTTCTCTCGTACTTAGCTCGAGCCGTCATTAACATTACAATAACTTTCGATAGAGTGAACCGATTTTATTGAAACAAAGACTAAGTTACTCCTGAGGGTATGCTTTATAAGGTACTTCAGCAGTGATGTGTGTTCATACAAATATACAAAGAGACAGACAGACATTTTTATTAAAACGATTGATATGTATTAATTCTATTAATTATTCCTAGACACCTTTTTTTTACGTGGGGAAATCCCTTATGGATACACCACCCTCTCGGGGAGAAGGTGGGTTATGTCCGACTCGCACGGACTAAAACCCCACGGTGTACGTCTGCCGCTACAGTTGGGGCGGCACGAGATCTCTATAGAATTCTTAGACACCTGTAACATTTTTTTTTCACGTACATCGATAAAGTATAGAGACGTCAGATTTACATTCTTCTTATATATATATATATGAAATAATGCTAATAAATTGATTATTTATCAATATTACAATAATGAATCATGATAATTATCATAATCATTTCCTGTGACCTGGTATTTTATACCGAAACAATATTAATTAAGTGAAGTTCAAATTTAGCCATTGAGTTCTTTTAAAGTTTAATCTATACTAATTATTCCTTACCTAAAGAGGTAAATAGAGGGGGTAATCTCAGGAACTACTGGCCCAATTTGAAAGAATCTTTCAGTGTTATATAGCTCATTTATAGAGAAAGGTTATAGGCTATATATAATCACGCTAAGACCAATAGGAGTGGAGCATCAATGAAGAATGTTTCAAAATCGGGTTTATTTTTTCCTCTTGAGAGCTTCCGCTGCGTGTTAGCGCTAGCCCAAAGTAACTAATCCACGCGAACGAAGTCGCGGGCAGAGGCTAGTGTTTCATACATAAAAAAATGTGAAGACCATAAAAAAAAACTTCAAATCTCGTGAACGGCTAAAATTGCACTTTATTCAGCTTGTCTAAAAACTAAATATATTAATACGTGAAGCGAAAACTCTGTAACCCCTTTTCAAGCGGATTGCGCGAACGGATGAACGTGAAATTTATCATAGTTAAAGCTTATACGGAGGAGACGTGCATAAAGCTATTTTTTTTAATGCATTAGAAATACATTAAATTAATTAAAATATACACTACTCACACTAATGCTTGAATGACACACAACATATACACACATATAAATGAAAATGACGTTTCGCCATCCTTCATTTTACTTTTACGTTCCAATTACCTTTTCTCATCCTACATTCAATATTTTTAACATGATTTACGTTTTTTTTTTTATGTCATAGGTGGCAAACGAACAGGTGGGTCACCTGCTGTTAAGTGATCACCACCATCCATGCACACTAACAACCCCAGAGGAGTCGTAAGTGCGTTGCCATCTTTCGGAGGGAAGGCTTAGGGGAGGGAAAAGGAGAGGAGAGAGGAGAGGGGAGGGGAGATGGGACTCCGGCGCTCTCACTGACCGAACGAAACGCAACAATGCAAGCACTGTTACTTCACGTCGGTTTTCTATGAGAGGGTGGTACTACCCCGGGCGAGCCGACCCATTCATGCTGAAACCAATAATAGTTTCAGCGTGGCTCTACCACCACGAAAAACTTACACCACTCCTTACACGCCATTTGAAATTAACTGGTCAAATTGTAGGTTAATTTTATAATGATATAATATATAAATTACATGTGGCAGAGATGCGAATGTTAAGGTGGCTGTGTGGTGTGACAGATAAGATTAAGAATGAGTATATCAGAGGAAGTTTGAAAATAGCACCAGTGAGAGAGAAGTTGAGGAGTAATAGGTTAGCATGGTATGGGCATATCATGAGGAGAGATGAAAACCATGTAACTGGAAAGGTTTTGAGTATGATTGTGGACGGATATAGATGTAAAGGAAGACCGAAAAAGGATGGATGGATTGTGTGAAAAATGATATGTGTGTAAAAGGTGTGAATACTGAGATGACATCTGGGGCATTTCACGTGAAGCGGACAACGAAAAAAAGGTAAGGTTCTGAAATTCGTTCATATTCAGTCTATTTGGACTTCTAGTAGGTATGAATGTGAATGCATAATTTTTTTTTTCTATCACGTCTATTTGTCAAGTTATGGACTTCTAAGAACATAGTGGTAGAGCCACGCTGAAACTAATACTGGTTTTAGCATGAATGGGTCGGCTCGTCCGGGGTAGTACCACCCTCTCATAGAAAACCGACGTGAAGTAACAGTGCTTGCATTGTTGCGTTTCGTTCGGTCAGCGAGAGCGTTGAGGCTTATCACCATTCCCCTTTTCCCTTCCCTTTCCCCTGCCCCTCGCCCTTACACAGCCTGGCAACGCACTTGCGACTCCTCTGGTGTTGTTAGTGTCCATGGACGGTGGTGATCACTTAACATCAGGTGAGCCACCTGTTCGTTTGCCACAGCTATGACTTAAAAAATAAAAAATAAAGTCACACCTGAAATTCAGATTTTTTTGAAGGAGTTTTTCGAATTGATCAAATTTAAAATCTCAAAAAAAATCTCGATAAAAAAAAACCTACCTAACAAAGCGCCGACCACGTACGTACTCTGTGTGACATACATGTACATCAATCGATCTATCTCCTAAACTAATTCTGTGCCAACTTTAAAAGTTATAGTATATTTTATGTGTATTTTAAGCTACGTTTAGTTGTAACAAAAAAAGAAAAAAAAACGCCCAAGTTATTAAAATTTTGTTTCGAAAAATATACTTTCGGTTTTGAACATTAAAAAAAAAGTTATTTCCAAGTTTTTTTTTATTTTCAAAAAGAGCGATTATTCTGCTATATATAATTCGCTGCGTTTAATATTTTATTGTATAGTTGTTCAATTCGAAACACTACTTTCAAAAAATCAGAATTTCAGGTGTGACTGTTCTTTAGAATCCCATAACTTGACAAATAGACGTGATAGAAAAAAATAATGATGCATTCACATTCATACCTACTAGAAGTCCAAATAGACTGAACATGAACGAATTTCAGAAGCTCACCATTTTTTCGTTGTCCGCTTCACGTGAAATGGTCTGACAGGAGTGGAAAAAGAAAACATGTTGTGCCGACCCTATTTAGGTGACATAAAGGTAAGAAGATGATGTTACCGACTTGCCGAATTTGTCCAAGAGTTATTACATGTACACAGGCCGCTATATTAGGCATCGCTAGTCCGGCGTAATACGGCACGAGCAAGTCGAGCTCATTCGTGACGCGGCCTCATAAGTTTTTCCTCTACCAAAAATACCTAAACGCAGCTAAAGTAGCCATTACTTAAAAAAATCGGTTAATAAACACAGGAGGAAGATCTACTTAACTGTCTTCCCTTTACTTAGGTATATATAGATTTATTTATTAGCTAGCTGTGCCCGCGACTTTGTCTTCTTGGAAGTTTATGTAAAAACAATGATCAAATCAAATCAAAAATACTTTATTCAGTTTAGGCCCTAATAAGGCACTTATTAATGTCAAAGACTACTACCGGTTCGGAAAACAACCCAGTCATCGAGAAGAACCGGCAAGAAACTCGATCGGGTACATTTTTTAAACATATATTTCCAATACATTATACAATGCTTTTAGTGGATGCACAGAGAGGAGTCAATTCCAGACATCACTATCATTCACATAGTGATCCATTCTATAATATCCTTTTGAAACTAAAACCCGTTTGACGTGGCGCTTAAATTTACAGTCCGGCAAATCGGTAACATGCTTTGGGACTTTATTATAGAACCTAACACTATTACCTAAAAAACTATTACTGGTTTTGCTAAGTCTGAAACATGGGACCACCAGTTTATTACAGTTTCTAGTATTTAGATTATGCCGGTCTTTTACTAAATTCAGTTTTTCAAAGTTTTTCCGGACATACATTAAATTATCAAGAATGTATTGGGAGGGCAGAGTTAAGATACCGAATTCCTGGAATTTCGTTTTTAATGATTCGCGAGGTCCCATATTATATATTGCCCGAACTGCCCGTTTTTGTAATAAAAATATCGTGTCTACCTCAGCAGCCGTACCCCATAGCAGAATGCCATAGAACATTAAGCTATGGAAGTAAGCGAAGTAGACTAACCTAGCAGTGGCAATATCTGTAAGCTGGCGAATCTTACGTATTGCGAATGCAGCGGAACTTAATCTGCTCGCCAGTTTTTTAATGTGTGATGAATAAAGTTATCTGAAGGTATTAAGTCCATTTACTTCTCCACTTTTCTCTCGTAGTTACGCCGCGTCGTCACTAGAGTGGACCGATTGTAATGAAACAAACACTAAGTTACTCCTGAGGATATGCTTTATAAGGTTATCTATTGTGAACTCGGTACTTTAGCAGTGAAGCGTGTCCATACAAACAGACAGACATTTTTAAAAACGATTGATATGCATTCTGTTTTTTATTCCTAGACACCTGCAACAATTTAATCGTGGTAGAGCCACGCTGAAACTATTACTGGTTTCAGCATGAATGGGTCGGCTCGCCCGGGGTAGTGCCACCCTCTCATAGGAAACCGACGCGAAGTAACAGTGCTTGCATTGTTGCGTTTCGTTCGGTCAGTGAGAGCGCCGGAGGCCCCCTCTCCCTCCCATACCCCTTCCCCCAAAGGGTGGCAACGCACTTGCGACTCCTCTGGTGTTGTTAGTGTCTATGGACGGTGGTGATCACTTAACAGCAGATGACCCATCTGTTCGTTTGCCACCTATAACATTAAAAAAACAATTTTTTTCACGTAAATCGAAAACGTACAGACACGTTAGATATACATTCTTACTATTTGTATAGTTTTCTATTATTCCTTCGCTCAAATGCAAAATAAATAATTACTGGACCGGATATCCTATATAATACTCATCATACAGTCTTTATATCCATAAGATATTCAAGAGGATATACTCGATGAAGCTTGAAACGCAAACAAACAGACATGCGACAGTATCGATGCCAGTATAAATATTATGTTGTTATTCAATGGAACGGACAAAATATTGTCCTTTCCAGAATTACAATTTTATATTTAGTTTTGTCGAGAAATAATTTTTGTGACCTACGTCATTCTATAATATATATATCTATACCTTTAAACGAGCAATTCTTGTATATTTTTATATTGTTATATATAAAGGATCTCGGAAACTGCGGCAGCGATTTCCGTGAAACTTAGTATGTAGGTGGTTTCGGGGACGATAAATCGATCTAGCTAGATTTCAGACATTGAAAACTTTTTTTATCTGAGTTTTCAGGTAATGAAAAAGTATCGCTAGAATATAAAGGTAAATTTCGCCGCCGCTGTCAAAACAAAAATAGCTCAGATGGAAATCGGCTGCTTCGAAAATCCGTCTAACCCCACTTGGAATCCGAGTGACAGCAAAAAAGATGTCTTTTTTTATATACATGGTAATTTTGTGAGGCAAACCTAATAGTATATTTTAATTATTTTTTTATATATATAAGAGGGGTTTTTTTATATATATTTTTTTATGATAAAAATGCTAATTTTGTGAGGCAAACCACACAGTATATTTTTTTTTTTTATTATTAAAATTATAAGAGAGGTTTTTTTATATATTTTTTTTTTATGATAAAAAATGCTAATTTTGTGAGGCAAACCTCACAGTATATTTTAATATGTTTTTTAAAGAACCGAGCTAGGCTCGGTCCTCCATGTACTATAACGTAAACTTCCTACGTGTTTACCGATGAATATATATGAGGAAACCCAGACGCTTTTTTGTACATATAATAAAAATAAAGTGTCTGTATGTAATATTAAACTAACAGTATTTACTGGATGGATATGACAGTATACACGCTATTGACAACAAAAAATCAATATTTTTTTTTTGTTTGTCTGTTTTTTTTTATACCACGACGGTAGCAAACAGGCATGCGGGTTGTCTGATGTCAAGCGGTCACCGGAGCCTATGGATCTATCTAAAAATTAGCAAGAGAAAGCACATCTCTGGCCGCGTAGTGCTTGAAAAATCTTAGTTTTTTTTAAACTTTAATAAGTTTATATCAAGAAAAGATCGAAATGTATCAAGTAGTATTTGAGTGACGCCGGCAAAATCTCAGACGTCTTTCATTTTATTTATACCAGGTGAAACGTTAGACATTGGCAATATTCTAGGATATGACACATCATGATCACATTTAACGCATAAAAAAAATCAAAACAAATACTAATGAACAACAAATAGAAACTCAGGTAAAATATCTTTTTTACTTTTTTTTTTTATGTTATAGGTGGCAAACAAATAGGTGGGTCACCTGCTGTTAAGTGATCACCACCATCCATACACACTAACAACCCCAGAGGAGTCGCAAGTGCGTTGCCATCTTTCGGAGGGAACGGTTAGGGGAGGGAAAGGAGAGAGGAGGGGATATGGGTCTCCGGCGCTCTCACTGACCGAACGAAACGCAACAATGCAAGCACTGTTACTTCACGTCAGTTTTCTAATGAGAGGGTGGTACTACCCCGGGCGAGCCGACCCATTCATGCTGAAACCAATAATTGTTAAATATGTTCAAAGAATTCCAAAAGTATGAATTATCCAACCTAGGTTGAATGACCGGTGATAAAACCTGCGAGCGGCGACCCAGAGTTAATAGCTTTCGATAATAAAACGGACAATAAACCCTTTTGTTTGTTCGAACTACGAAAAAATATCCTTTATTAGTTGGTTGGCTTCACTTTCAATACACCCAATGGTCACTGACACTGTGCTTTAACATAGATGATTGAGTATAGTTTTTGTATGTTTCTAGATAATCAGGTTAAGTATTCAGCACTTATTTTGTTAATTGATTTAGAACGAGAATCGAGTACAGAGTGTCCTCCAAAAATATAGCTACTGTCTAAACATGAATGTTTGTGGGGGACAGCAGCTGAGGTAGACACCATAATTTTATTACAAAAACGGGCAGTTCGAGCAATTTACAATATGGGACCTCACGAATCCTTAAAGACCAAGTTCCAAGAATTCGGAAGAGGAAGTTCCAGAAAGTTTAACTCTGCCCTCCCAATACATTCTTCATAATTTAACGTATTTCCGCAAGAACCTTAAAAACTTGGATTTCGTATAAAACAGGCATAATCTGTCATAGTCCGGTGAAGCTGTTGAGGCCTTCCTAGACCAATAGCGTAGTCAGTTCGAGAATAAAGGCATAATCTAAATACTAGAAACTGCGACAAACTGGTCGTACCATGTTTCAGACTTAGTAAAACCGATAATAGTTTTTTGGGAAATTGTGTTAGGTTACCCTGAAAAGGGACCGACACCTGCCGGGGAGTAGACGCAGTGCCAGTCGGCAGCTCCTTCTCCCCGGCCAATAGGTGTAAGAAGGCACCATGGGGTTTTAGTCCGTGCAAGTCGGACATACGCCACCCGCAGCAGCCCGGCTCGAGAGGGAATCCGCAGGAATTTCCACAAGTAAAAAAAGGGTTAAGATATCATAAAAACTTAAATGGCTATTTCGTAATTCTTTTGACGCTCTATATAAAAATTCTTAAATTTTCCGTAACCTTAATAACAACAAAGTTCTTTACAGTTTAGCCGCAAAAGATAAAAACGCAAAATTATTAAAAATTCAAATTTAAAGGAGCCGTAGAAATTTAAATATTACAGATAGAAAATTGACCCAATTAATTTTTGTTGATAATTTATCGGTTAATAATACCTATCCATTCATTTTTATCACGTTTTTATTAGCATCACCTGTATGTATGTATGTTTGTAACCGACCCCTTTGAGCTCAATTTTGTCCTACTTTGAACGATCAGATTTAATTTAAACTTCACACACTTGTCAAAGGTCGATGACAACAATCGAAAAAAAAGTTAAAAAAAAATTTAACTAAGAAATGATAAATAAATAATAGTTTAAAAAAACTAAAAAAACACGCTTTCATAAAAAATCCAACTAAAAAACAGAAAATAAAATTTAATAAATTTGGATTAAGAATAGTGTAAATTAGAAATAAATGTATATTTTTGTAAAAAGTGACAAAAAAATGATAAAATGATATCTGGAGGTGCTGATATTAACAGTGACGCATGTTAATTTATTTCTATTATTTCTAATTTACACTATTCTTAATACAAATTTATTAAATTTTATTTTCTGTTTTTTAGTTGGTTTTTTTATGAAAGCGTGTTTTTTTTAATATTATTTATTTTTACAATATAAAATTTCTTCACAATTTGCAAGTGACAAAAATGTTAAAAAAATATTTCCCCATATTATTTATATGTTAAAATTTAAAGTTCGTTGGAGAACCTCTTAAAATTTAAAGTAAAAGCTGTCCTTTGAGCATAATTTTTATTTGGATATATCCTATGATATTTTGGAGTGAGAGCAAGAAAAAACTAGACTTTTTTGGCACACCCTAATATATATATAAAATAGCTTTGTACACTTCCCTCCATATAAATTTTAAGCTATGTCAAATTTCACGTCCGTCATCCGTTCGCGCAATTCGCTTTAAAAGGGGTACAGTAAAAAGGGGTATCCGCTTCACGTATTAATATATAAATATTGGCGATATGTATAATTCATGAGGAGTTTACGCAATCAGGGCTATTATCAGGCAGAGAAATCTATTAAGATAGATGTGCGATAAACTAAACCGAGGTCAATAAATTTTTAAACAGGAACCAGATTTAAAGACCGGTTACAGTATAACAACATACTTGGCTGCCTAACATATATGTGAGAATCATATTCAAATTAACGCAAGCGAAGCTGCGAGCAAAAGCTAGAATTCATTAAAAAAACAGTGAATCGTGCTCGACTCTGGCTACGACGATAACCAGATATCGTCACGTTACGCCACGTTACGCTCGCTTGGCTCACGGGACGTGCTTATAATTTTTTGAAGTGAAAACTGCTTTAGGGAGCATTTTTGAGAGGAGATAAATTTATAATTTCAAATCAAACTACTCTTTATTCAATTTAGGCCCTAATACGGCACTTATGACCGTCAAAACTACTACCGGTTCGGAAAACAACCCGGTCATCGAGAAGAACCGGCAAGAAACTCGATCTGGTTTATCTTTTCATTATACATAACATACTTTCTTCTTACATACTTTCGATGATGGTAGAGCCACGCTGTAACTATTACTAGTTTCAGCATGAATGGGTCAGCTCACCCGGGGTAGTACCACCCGACACACAGAACACCGACGTGAAGTAACAATGCTTGCGTTGTTGCGTTTCGTTCGGTTAGTGAGAGCACCGGAGGCCCACCTCCTTTGGACGGACGGACGGACGGTGGTGATCACTTAACATCAGGTGACCCACTTGTTCGTTTGCCTGTAGCCTGTAGTCGTAGTCCAGGGAGCAAGATTAGTAACCTGTTGCGCCTGACCACGAAAGCTGTCACTCTCGTGGTCGGGCGCATCAGAAGGCTGGGCCTCGAGGTGGCCCTCGATAAGACCGAGGCCATTATTTCATGGGCCCCGGCGAGGGCCGCCTCCGGGCGCCCACATTTATGTGGAAGGCGTCCGTGTTAGGGTGGGGACCCAGATGAAGTGTCTTGACCTCTTCAAGGGGCTCGGACCGCGCATAGTCATGGCGGCGGCGGCGCTCGGACGTCTCCAGCCTAACATGTGGGCGCCGGGTGCCGTCTGCCACCGCATCTTCATGGGAGTTGTTCGGTCCATGGCCGCCTATGGGGCACCGTTGTGGGTCGACACCCTCAGCGCCACCAATAGCTGTGCGCTGCGAGCTGCGCAGCGTACCGTGACGTTGAGGGTGATACGAGGGTACCGAACGGTGTCCTCGGCGGTGGCCATGATGCTGGCCGGCCCCCTTCCCTGGGAGCTAGAGGCGGAAGTGCTTGCCGCCGTATATAATAACTATACGACGGCTAAGAAACGGTTGTGGGAGCCTCTAGCTCCCAGAGAAATAGAAGAAAGGAGGAGAGTAACGAGGGAAGAAATGGTGGAGAGGTGGAGGCGGGACCGGGCGAACGCGCGTTACGCTCGATACATGATCGACGCTGTCCGTCCGGTCCTACCAAAATGATACCAGAGGGGATGGGGCTCCCTGACGTTCCGTCTGGTGCAGGTTCTGACCGCACATGGGTGCTTCGGTTGGTACCTGCACCGGATGGCACGCAGAGAGCCGACCGCCGTATGCCATCACTGCGGCGTTGACCCGGACACGGCGCAGCACACTCTATCTGAGTGTATTGCGTGGGAAGAACAGCGTCGCATGTTGGCTGCGGCGGTAGGAGAGGATCTCTCGCTGCCGATCGTAGTTGCGGCAATGCTCGGTAGCGACGATGTGTAGAATGTTGTGGCGGTTGTGTTGTGGAGGTTGTGCTGTGTCTCGTAGAAGGAGGCGGCGGAGAGGGTCCGTAAGCAAGACCCTCAAAGTGGCCGTCTCCGCCAACGGAGGACGGGCAGGAGGAAGCGTCAGTTTGACCGCATACTTGCACCGTAACCGGACCAGGGAAGATGGGTCGGGGGCCATCTTCCCATTGTACAGGTCCGGCGGAAGGAGGAGACGGCCGGTGTATACACGTCTGTCTCCTAACAAGACGGATCCGGCGGCAGTGCTTTTGCTGCTGGCGCGGCACAATGAAGTCTATAGAGATCTCGTTTCGCCCCAACTGTAGCGGAAGACGTACACCGTGGGGTTTTAGTCCGTGCGAGTCGGAACAATAACTAATAGCAGCGGAACACTAATAAAGAATATTTCAAAATCGAGGCTTCTTTCCCCTTTGAGAGCTTTCGTTGCGTGTTAGCGTTAGCTCAAAGTAACTATTCCACGCATTAGTCGTATGAAAGCACACGAACATTGAAATTGAAGCAGTCGCTGTGGTCGAAAACAGCTAGAAGCACACATTCAGTTCTAACTGTTATCAGGATAGTTCATCCGCATGAAATTCAGCAAAACAGACTGTTCAGTGTAAATGTACACGGGAGGCGCGCACCCTACTGCACACTATTTTTTTAGTTTATTATATTTGCCTATTATTATACCCTATTTTTAAGTGAAAATAACTTTGGCCACGTTGAGAGACTAAACAAAAAGTCGAGGCAGTCATAAGGACTACCGACAGAAGTGAAAACTCAAAACAATGAAATTTTCTCTTATGAATTTTTAAATTTCTAATATGATGAATTTATTATCATTAGTCTCTCTTTCACATCTACTGGCTATCATCTTATCATATCATGACGCGAAATTATTTATTTATTTACACATTCAACCATTGATGACTCATTCAAAAATTAGGTGATGCAGAGATAAATGTTGGTAGGTGTAAAAGGTGAGGTTTTTATAAAATTATGTTTAACCTATTTACTATCACAATATGTAAATAAAATATCAACACTGATATACTACATATATACTACACATATACAATACATACACATAACAACATCATACATAAATATAAATACAATAAATAAAAGTATAATAAGTCAACATCAAGTACTAAATACAGAATTCACCAGATAATTCTGCTAAATGAGACTGGTAAAGCCGACGTACCCTGACTTTAAAACTGAAACGGTTAGATGACATCCTGATTTCATAAGGAAGCGCATTCCATAGTAGAATAGATTGGATAAAGAAAGAGGAATGTACAAGCCCGGAAGTATGGACAGGACAACAAAGAATAAGATTATTAGAAGAGCGAAGGTTAAGGTCATGATGAGAGCATAAAAACTGAAAATGTGGAGTAAAGTAAGAGGGACTGTTGGGAGAAAATAGAAGAGAATACAGAGTTGTCAGAGCCCGCAAACTCCGACGCTGGCGTATGGGCAACCAATTAAGCTCTGGACGATGGCTGGATACACGGTCATACTTACGAAGATTAAAAACAAATCGAATGCAATTGTTGAGTAATCTGTCAAGTTTGTTAAGAAGGTCAGCGTTCAGTTCGTAAAAGCACACATCCCCATAGTCAATTATAAGAAATATTATAGATTGCACTAGCATGGTTTTCGTTTTAACTGGGAGAAAATTTTTGAGGCGATAAAAAGACTTTAGAGTACCGATCACTTTCTCACTAACCTTGAAAATATGAGTTCTCCAATCCAATGTGGCATCAATGTGTAAACCAAGGTCCTTTACGTCAGTAATGAATGGTATGGCAAGACCACTAAATATAATCTAAGCGAGCTGAAGTGTATTCTGGTAATCATGCGAGAGCTCCCTATTACAATTGCTTGACATTTGGAAGGATTAACTAATAAGCCAAACCTCTCAGACCAATCCTTGAGGCATTTAGATCCCGGTTAATAGAATAAATTGCAGCTGATAGAGAATCGACTGCGGCCTGTGTGTATTATAAATTTATCTCCTGCCAAATGCACCTCTCAACGCACCTAAAGGACTTTTCACTTCAAAAATTGGTAATAACTGGTGGAATAACTTATGGGTTACGTCGACAGCGACATGCACGTGACGTATTATGCTTGCGTCAGACTATCGACCCGACACGCAGTATAGCGGCCTGTGTACATGTTATATTGATATTTTGTATAGAGCTTCTACAGCCCCTCATATGCCTGATTAATTAGTAAGCCGTATAAGAACGTATTAATTACAAATTATTAAAAAATAATTATTAACTACTGTTATGTATTTGATTAATGTCAATTGACAGATGTCAATGTAGGTATTTTGAAATAAAGTTAGTTTTTGTTTGGAACTCAACTATGGCGTATCTTTTATTGGCGACTGTGGATAATTAAAGGTTTTTTTTGGTGAAAATGGCTGTAAATATTACGAACAAAGTGTTTCCGGGCCCCTTTAACCCGAAAACTGATAAGTGGCGTAATTATAAGGAACAATTATTGTGTGGTCTTGACGCAGCAGGTTATAAGGATATAAATGATGATAAAGTTCGTTCGTTATTTCTAGCTCAATGTGGAAAAGTAAAATGTATACATTATTGACTTCATTATTAGTGCCTTGACGCCCAACTAATGTTAAAGTTGCGGAAATAATACGTATTCTCGACCAGTTTTATGAACCAGAAGTCAATGAAATTTTACAAGCCGGGTAATTTCACCAAAGAGTGCAACAAAAGTGTGAAAGCGTGCAAGATTATGTAGCAGCAATTTGTACATTAGCATCTGGATGTAAGTTTGAAGATTTAAAAGGACAGTTAAGAGATAGATTGGTATTAGGGATACATGATGTGCGGTTAAGAAGAGACTTATTGAAAACAAAGTCTTTGACATATGAGGCAGCGTTACAGATGTGTCTTAATTTTCAAGCATCTTTTGATGATATGTATCCTGAAGTATGTGAGTCAAAACAAACTCTGCCGGTGATGGCTGAACCAATGGAGATAGGTGGGATTAAAGTAAAGGGATGTCGACATTGTACAAGAGTGCATAAATATGGAGAACGCTGTCCATTCATGAATGCTAGATGTTTTTACTGTAAGAAGTCTGGACATATTGCCAATGCTTGTTTGAAAAAGTCTCAGAAAGTGTATCAAACACAAGAAACAACAAGTAGGACTTCAGAGAATACGTTGGAAGTGGTCGAAGACATGATGGGAATATATGAATGTTCCACTGTTAATTCACTGAATCAACCCCGGATCACAGTTGATATATTGATTAATGGGGCCCCATTAACTATGGAAGTTGACTCCGGAGCATCAAGATCAATAATATCTGAAGAAACATACAAGAAGTTATGGGTTACTCCACCTCAGTTATGGCCATGTAATATGAAACTGATGACTGTCACACGCCAGGAGATTACTGTATTAGGCATGGTGAAAGTGAATGTGGTATTGGGAAATAAGGAAGCTCTTTGTGATCTCATGGTTGTTTGTGGGAAAACACCTAACTTATTAGGTCGGAATTGGTTTAAACAACTGGGTCTTTATGTAGGAGGATTGTGTTGGACAAATGATGAAATATCTGTATTAATGCAAGAATTTCCAGAGTTATTTAAGCAGAATCTTGGAGAGTATAAAGGACCAGAAGTGTCACTGCATGTACAGGCAGATGTGGTACCAAAGTTTATGAAAGCGAGGCCAGTTCCTTTTCCCCTAAAACAACAAGTGAATGATGAATTAAATCGTATGATAAAGGAGGGAGTACTGACTCCAGTCAGATACTCTAAATGGGCCACACCTTTAAGAATCGTTAATAAAGATGATGGTTCACTTCGGATATGTGGTGATTATCGGGCAACGGTAAATACGGCGATATATGTTGATACATATCCTTTACCGACAGCAATGGAAGCATTTGTGAGATTGAGTGGTGGCAGAGTATTCAGTAAGTTAGACCTCAAACAGGCTTATACACAGCTGAAAGTTGATGAAAACACTGCTGAATTGTTAACATTGAATACACCACTAGGACTCATGAAAATGAATAGGCTGGCTTTTGGAGTAAATGCCGCGCCAGCAATTTTTCAGCGTATTATGTCATCAGTGTTAATAGATTTAGAGGGAGTAGCATGTTTATTGGATGATGTAGCTGTATCAGGCAGAAATATACAGGAACATAATCAGAGATTACGTAAAGTTCTGTCTATTTTACAAGACCTGGGATTTCGATTGAATATTCAAAAATGTATTTTTGCATCAGACAGTATAACATTTTTGGGTCATATGATTGATGGTGATGGATTACATCCTTCTCCTACGAAGGTAAAGGAGATTATGGAGAAACCTGCACCAACAAATAAGGAGACTTTACGTGCGTTTCTAGGATTATATAACTTTTATGAAAAATTCTTGCCACACAAATCTACAATACTGGAACCATTGTACCGGTTGCTTGAATCAAGAAGAAAGTGGGTCTGGAATGAGCAAGAGGAAGCTGCATTTGTGAAGGCAAAGGAATTACTCTCTTCAGATCACACTTTGGTAGGATATGATTTAAAGAGAGAAATTGTGATGATAAGTGATTCATCAGAGTATGGTTTAGGAGCAATCATTGCACATGTTATGGATGATGGGTTAGAACGCCCAGTTATGATGGCTTCTCGTACACTGCAACCCCATGAAAGACGCTATGGTCAGATTGATAAAGAAGCACTGTCTATCATGTTTGGATTAACTAAGTTCCATGAATTCTTGGCTGGACGCCATTTTACAATTATTACTGACCATAAGCCACTAGTAGGATTATTCAATCCTAAAAAACCTATTCCTGATCAAATTTCACCTAGAATGTTGCGGTGGTCTTTAAAATTGAGTTGTTACAACTATAATGTTAAATATAGGCCAGGGAAGTGCATCGGTAATGCAGATGCATTGAGCAGGTGGACATTTCCAATTTTGTCAGCGGTAATTGAGAAACCCCTAAGAGAAATTTTATTGTTAGAAGAACAACCAGAAGGGTGGAATTTAGATGCGGGCCATATTGCAATGGAAACAAAGAAGGACAGAACTCTAAGTAAAGTCATGTTTTATGTACTTCATGGGTGGCCCAACACCACTCCAGATCCATCTCTACAGCAATTTTGGACTAGACGAGAGGCTCTTTCACTTAATAAAGATTGTTTATTATGGTGCAATAGAGTCATTATACCGAAGTCTCTTCAAAGAGAAGTATTAAAATTATTACATGCCCCTCATGCGGGTGTAGTCCAAACAAAAGCTTATGCTAGAGGCTATGTGTGGTGGTTGGAGATGGATAGGGACATAGAACAAATAGTGTCTCAATGTGAACAGTGTCAGTTAATTAGGAATAACCCTCCTAAAGAGCCACAAAACTGGCTGCCACCGGAGAAACCATGGAGCCGTGTGCATATTGATTTTGCTGGTCCATTTGAAGGGAAAACATTCCTTTTAATGATTGATAGCCATAGCAAATGGATTGAAGCAGAAATAGTGACATCTATGAGCAGCACTATGGTTGTAACTATCTTGAGGAAAATTTTTAGTTCACAGGGTTTACCAGATGTGATTGTGTCTGATAATGGGAAAGCTTTTAGCTCTGAAGAATTTAATTCGTTTTTAAAAAGAAATGGAATTAGGCATCTATATTCACCGCCATATCATCCAGCGACGAATGGTCAAATAGAGAGGGCGATTCAAACATTTAAAAATAAACTTAGGAAGATATCAAACTCAACCATGTCATGGAATGAAAAACTAAGTAAGGCTCTGTATTACTTAAGAACGGTGCCAAATAGCACGACAATGAAGACGCCAGCTGAAATGCTTAATGGTCGCAAGTTTAGAACTGCCGTTTCAATATTACATCCATCAAACATACGAGGCCAAAAGGACATACAATCTGAGATGGCAGCACAAAACAAACCTACGAGGATTTTACGGAGCAATCAACCTGTTTTGATGCGTATATATGGATCTGGGGGAAAATGGCGGAGGGCATTGTAGAGGTATGCGAAGGCCCAAGCACATATAGGGTGAGGACGGAAGATGGGCAGCTTTATCGTAGAAATGCTGATCAGTTGTTGCCGAGAGCCCAAGTAGACAGGAAAGATCAGCAAAGACCTATAGAGATCAATGAAAGACCAGAATGGGATCAACCAGATAATCTTGTTCATACCGAACCACTAACAGCTTCGCTAGCTCCAGATATTGATATACCAGATCCACAGGCTTGGCCTGATATTATTGGCATTCCTAACACATAGTTAATTTTGATTGTTATTAAATTATATTTTGAATTTAGATAAGGAGGTGTGTTATGTATTTGATTAATGTCAATTGACAGATGGCAATGTAGGTATTTTGAAATAAAGTTAGTTTTTGTTTGGAACTCAACTATGGCGTATCTTTTAATTACAAATCGCAAATTATGAATAACTAGCTGATTCCCGCGACTTCGTCTATGTTATGTTTATTATGTCAACTGTTTTTGAAGTGAAACTTCTTTAGGCGCATGAGGGTAAAATTTTTACAGATGTAACGTCACGCAGGTATGCAACGGAAGTGACGTCATTTACAGTAAACGCAGATTTTTCATCTATTTTGGTAATTTTTTTACAGATGTAACGTCACGCAGGTATATGAAACGGAAGTGACGTCATTTGCAGTAAACGCAGATTTTTCATCTATTTTTTTTTCTATTTTTTTTCTTCTATTTTTCTAGTTTTAGATTTGTATAAATATAAACAAGACTTATAAATTAGTTCGCCAGAGAAGTTTCACTTCTGACTTGTGTACTTTGGACGCACGCACTTTTTTTATATCATAGGAGGCAATCGAACAGGTGGTTCACCTGATGCTATGTGAACATCGCCGTCCATAGACACTAGCAACACCAGGGGAGTCGTAAGTGCGTTGCCAGCCTGTGTTTCACGGTCCGATCTCGCTCCGCTCTCGGTTCAATCAAATCTCGCTGTGTCTACATTCACATTTCCATTAGTTCCACATTCAGTCTGTCTCCGGTCTCGATCCATGGTCGACATGGCAAATTTCTCGGAATAATCCTATACAACACACATGTAAATGAAAAAAAAAACTTTTATGTTTCAATTACCTTTCTTCATCCTACATTCAATATTTTTAACATGACTTACGTTCCATACCTTACATGTTTTTTAAAATTAATTGGTCAAACTGTAGGTTAATTTTGCAATATGTAAATTCATAATATACATGAATAAATACTTAAATAATTAATTGATAAATCTATAAATATATGTATATCTAATAATATCTATAAATATAATAAGAATGTAAAAAAATTGTTGCAAGTGTCCTGGGAATAAGTAATAGAATACATTTCAATAATTTTCGAAAATGTCTATCTGTATGAACACGCATCACTGCTAAAAATACAGGGTTCACAATAAAACCTATATCATATCTTCGAGTGTAACGTAGTCTTTGTTTCATTAAAATCGGTCCACTCTATCAAAAGTTATTGCAATTTGAATGACGACTCCAGTTAAGTACGAGAGAATAGTAGTAATCTATACTTCTTCTTCTTACCCTTATCCCACATAAGTAGGGTCGGTACAACATGTTTGTCATATTGTGGTATATGATTTGGCTTAATTTTTACGATCGGCCGCCTGCCTGACATCAACCCTCCTTGGGATTATTTTCTTGTACCACTGTATTTATGATTATTATAATATAGTTACTAAGTCTGATGGGATCTTTTAGCCTTATAATTTTTGGGTCGGGGGACCCATCTCCTCATTGCACAGGTGAGGCTGACGTGGGGAGACGACTGGTTGTGTACCCAGTAGTCTCTCTATAGGAGGACGAAGCCTGGCGTTTACTCGCCAGGCTGCCGCAGGGGCGGTTTCTCAGGTAGACAGCAAGTTCGTTCCCTGGCCGCCCCTACCATGCGGCGGACGGTACACTGTGGGTTTTAGTCCGTGCAAGTCGGACATAACCCACTCTCTCCCCCGAGAGGGTGGCGTATCTATAAAGGATTTCCCCACGTAAATAAAAAAAAGGCTATTTATAGTGGCTGCTTGAGCGGCACCACCGTTCCGGTTAAAAAGGAAATTCTTCAAGATAATGGTTTGCTTGCTATATTGCCATTTATATGTAACAGAAAACTAGCCAACTTTAGACTATTCCCGAGGACTGCATTTTCGGTTTTTTTCAGGATACGTGGGTTCAGAGTTTTCTTAGTAATAATAATATAATATTTAATAATAAACATGCACAATAATAAGTAAAGTTTTAGGAGACATCGTGTTCATAAATTCAAGGGAATCCGAACCTCCTCTTCCCTGAAGGACTCAGTGCGGGAGTCAGGAACTAAACCGAGTCAAGAACTCGATGGAAAATAATTTTTCAAATAAACATAAAATATGAAAACTATAATAGAAAAATAAATGCAAATCAAAAAAAATGCAAAAGGAGTAGTAATCTATACGAATATTATAAAGCGGGAGGGTTTGATTTCTTTGGTTGAAAGCGCTAATCTCAGGAACTAGTGGTCCGATTTGAAAAACTCCGTGTTATTACAAAAAAGTTAAATACGTATTAAATACTTGGTTTAAAAAAGTTTCCTAATAAATGCACCGCGCTCGCCCGAGGCAAGATCGCGTTATCCTTTTTCGCAAGTCTAACCTAACGTAACCAAAGCGAGACAAAAGAGCAAGATGGCGAACATTCCGCGACCGCGGTGCATTTAATATGAGGCCTTTTTAAAGCCAGGGTTCAATACGTATTTAACTATTTTATAATAAGACCGTTTCAGTTTTAGATAGCTCATTTATCGAAGGAGGCTATAACTCTATATATATATATCATCATCTTGAGACCAATGGGAGAGGAGCACTAATAAAGAACGTTTCAAAATCGGGGTTTTTCCCGTATTGAGAGCTTCGTTCGTTCGTTTGCCACCAATATTATAAAAAAAACTCTTCAATTCTTAGAAGATCTATTGTGCTTATGTTCGTTGCTGTGTTGCAACATGACGCAAGCATTGTAATTACATTACTTAAGGTGTATAATGTGTGAAGCGATGGTAGCCGCGTTGGTGGTAGAAACTATCGCGGATTATTGATAAGGTTGCGTTCATACCAAACGTTACTTATTGTACAACCAATTGAAACCATATCGCATACCATACCGCAAAAATGCGCATATTTTAATATACTTAAGGCGGAACGGAGTTCGCGGGCACTGCTAGTAAAATATATTTATGTACACTAAAAATGGAAAAATAAAGTAAATTTTCAAAAAAAAGTATTAACCGACTTCAATATCAATCAAAAACCCATAAGGCACTAAAAAGCGGAAAATAAATAGTTTATCTGTGCTACCTAGAGATGTATTGGAAGTCGGTGCCAACCAAACCGAAAATCATATCATCTACAGGTACAAAGTTTAAGTCCACTCTCGCGTCTCTGTAATACAAAAATTTTGGTTGGTACCGACTTCCAGTACATCTCTAGGTAGCACACATATTCATATGTTTTATTTAATTTGGTTAATTTGATAAACTATTTATTTTCCGCTTTTTAGTGCCTTATGGGTTTTTGATGGATATTGAAATCGGTTAATACTTTTTTTTGAAAATTTACTTTATGTAGTTAATATTTAGTAACTTCTGCGATCGCTTTGCTATTGCGAAAACGCAATTAAGGAACCGAAGGCTGCAAGATAGCCGTGCGGCGTAGGAGCTGTGCCACTGCATACCTCGAAGCTAAAGATTTCATTGCAGAATATTTACTGTATTTTTGTAAAATGGTAACTTAAAATCACTGATTTATGCAATCATGATTAAGCATTTATACAATAGACTAGTATCCATTTCCGCGAGTACGAAGTCACAGGCATTAACTAGTTTTGAATTAAGGTTTGAATAATATATGCAAATGTCAAATAATAAATATTATAATATCAAATCTATACACATATTTGTGAAAAAAGCATGTATATAGCTCGGAATACTGAAAGGTCGCGCACAATCAAACTAATATTTAGTACTAGTTACGAATGATGTCGGTTGATATTATCTACTATTTCAAGATATTCATCGCGCACAGAAGTAATATTTGTCGCTTTTGTTAGCACCCACCGCCGGTGCCGCTGCATCACATTCAAGAGACGAGACTACAACACGACCGGAACATTGATAATAGCGCCACCATATTATAAATATACATTGACACTAGCGCCATCATATTAGAGATACACATTGATACTAGCGCCACCATAGTAAGAGACACATTGAAACTAGCGCCACCATAATAAAGATACATAAATAAGAATAATTATTATAATATAGATTTTAATAAGACGTAAATAAGAATAGCTTCGCACGGGTGTACTAAGAACAAAATAGTAACAAATCTTTCCTTTACAATACGAATATGTAATGAAATAATATTGCAATTGAGAAACCGAACGTCATCTGTCCATTCTGTCACTGTATGTAGATCTCCTTACTGTCTTCTCACACACTAACTCTTCTACAGTAATATTATAAAGAGGAAACGTTGTATTTTTGTATGTTTCTCACTACATAGTATAAAAAGTCGCTTTCTCTGTCCCTATATCCCTATGTATGCTTAAATCTTTAAAACTACGCAACGGATTTTGATGTGGTTTCTTTTAATAGATAGAGTGATTGAAGAGGAAGGTTTATATGTATAACAATATCCATTAAATAGTGGAGAAATACTGTTATTTTTGAGGTTTCTACTGATGTCTTAAATAATTACATAACCGATTCGATGCAGACGAAGTTGCACGGGTCAGCTAGTTACGAATAAACTCAAAAACTACTGGACGGATTTCGATAATCCGTTCACCGTTAGAACGCTACATTATGCCTGAGTAACATAGACTATATTTTTTATTAGAAAAAAATAGGGATCAATAATGTAAACCAAGGTATGACAAAAAATGCCATGAAATAACATTCATCGCATGCGCTGCGGAAACTATGAATGATAGAACAAAAATATGTTAAAAATGCCATGAAATAACATTCATCGCATGCGCTGCGGAAACTATGAATGATAGAACAAAAATATGTTCTACAATATTAAAGAACATATAAATATCTATAAAAAACCACACGATACCATATGTCCAGCTATTGTGATTATGTCATTATAACTACATTTTTGAATGAAATCTTAACAAAAACCAGACCATGCCTAATAGACCATGTTATTCATATCCAAATATTATTGATATCTCTAAATTAATCATTACCCAAATAAATTATTTTTAATTTAAGACTGTTTCAGTACCTGTAGATAACTTTTTGAATTATTAAAATCGGCCATTGCATTAAAAAAATATTACGAGTTTAGAAATGTCAATCTAAACGAAATATGCCGCTCACGTCGTTGCCGGGTTGTGGTACGTGCATGCGGGCTATGCGGCGAAGAAGGAGACACGGGAGAGGAGCGCGCACATCTATAACGTAGGTAACCGCGCGGCTTATTCGCGAGGTCGGCTCCCTACGCAGTGGATGCACGCATTGTTGAATATTTTTACTTTTTTCAGAGCAATCAATAAGATTTGTACTAAATGTTATGCTAAACCATGGAGTGTTGAAGCAAAATGGAAAAGTAATTCTTCCTAATATTGAAGAACCACCAGAACCAATAAAAAGCCTTTTGCCAAATAATCACAGATATTCCGTTCATTTTTTGAAAAACGTATTGAAATATAATAGCTTTTTCAGATGACTTCGTTTGGAGTCAATGAAATATTGCACACGATGATACGTTTGCCAGTGTTTAGCTTAATTGTGAATTAATTCGACAGATACAGTAAAGAGTAGTTCCCGTTAAGCTATCACGCACCATAACAGATGAATTCACCGTGTAGTTTTTCTATCTTATCATTTTGTTAGGTTAGTACAATCCTATACCCTCGAACAGCAGACATTTCTTTCTGTTAGATTTTCGATTCTGGGTTGGATCGTGGGTACAAGATTTTCAAGACTATGATCAGTTTTAGCCAATCCACATATGTTTAACCTCAATGTTTAAAACAATTGTCCACCCGTGCGAAGCTGGGACGGGCCGCTATAAATTATATACCGGTGGTGGTGATTGACTGGTGAAAATTCGTTCAATACTTTTTGAATTTGTCGCGAACAGACAGACAGACTGACGTGGCAGAGGACTTTGTTTTATAATATGTAGTGATGATAATGATTATTATAATTATTATCGAGTGGGTAGTTATTATAGTTTTATAATATTTTTTTTTTTTTATTGTAGCACGGCATAATGACTGCCATGTGCCTGATGGTAAGCACAGTACAATCCAAAAACAATGGCGACCACCGAGTGACACACTATCCATCGCCGGTCGCCACTGTCATGCCGGCCTGCGAA
>MU159016.1:1291953-1332162 GCA_015888305.1 Antheraea pernyi
AATCACTATGACGGGCTTTTTCGCCATGTACAGGGTGGTTGCGACCCAGTCAGGCTGTAAAACCCTACCACCCCGCTTTCGCCATTGCCTCGTTCGTTATTCAGCAGGGTGCACCACGTGCAGGTGAGGTTGGCTTGGGTGTCTCAAGTGTTAGATGTTATTCGACACCCCTTACACTCCATGTCAGTATTTCAACAAGACGGTGTACCCCATGAGAGAGATTTCGAGAATATTTTCGTGACATCTCATTATTCATAGTCCTTGTTATTATTTCGCGTCCAATTCACTCGTGCTGAATAACAAAGGTATATTACGTAAAATGTCACCAATATTACACAATATTATGTCAAATAACGTAACATTATATATAGACAATAAAAGAAAAAAAATAAAAAGATCTCGCTAATAAGTCTGTATTATTATTCTGAACTTCAACAATGTTTCGAGGTTGAATTGATAAAATATATGTATAGAACTACTTACGGGAGGGCTTTTTGTGTTACGCTGCAGTGGTGGGGTTAAACACTGTGTCGGGTAGATTGGGAGCAGTGTCTCGCTTGCCTTTGGGGATTGGAGGACAGTGAGACGTACACTCTTCTCGGTTTCTTTATGAAGGTTTTACTTCTGCCGCGTGTGAAATACACACATATACGACCTGACTATCGCGAAATTCGAAGGATAACTTATGTTCGGTGGCCGAGTAGTTCGCCCAGTGGAATGTCAATTCCAGGTCCAGAAGTTCGGACCCCGGTATTTTAACGATTTTTTCGAAATTCGCGTATATTTAAATTGGTGACACTATCGGCTGACGGTGAAGGAAAACATCGTGAGGAAACTTGAACCTGAGGAATGTTCTTGTTGTATCACTGTGTATGGGGAAAATATAGAACCCTACACACGTGCACGCACACACGCTTACACATGAAAGTGGAAGGGTTCTATATTTTTTCCCCCTTATCGAACTGACATTGCCTCACTGAGCCTGTTCTACCGTCTGTATCATGGAGCGTGTTCTGAAGAGTTATTCAAATTGATCCCTTCCTCTCCTTTCACAACCGAACCACGCGTGCTGGTCTTCGGAGCCACAGTTTTACGGTAACTCCCATCTGGGCACGAACTAAAAAGTTCGCTACATCTTATTTTTGCCGTACCGTGAAGCTGTGGAACAATCTCCCGGCTAGTGTGTTCCCTCCTTCCTATGACATGGGGTCTTTCAAGCGTAACGTAAAGATACATTTACGCAGACCGGCATGACAACGACGACCGCCGGAGAAAGGCGTATCTCTTGGTAGTCGCCGTTGTTTTTGGATTGTACTGTGCTTACCACCAGGCACAGTGTAGTTACTATGCCGTGCTACAATAAATAAATAAAAAGAATTAGTTCAGTAACCTTGCCCGATATATATTTCACTAACTCCTATATATGTATGAATGTGTAGCTTAGCTTAGCTCGATTAGATTCGCGTATTTGCGTAGCCCACGCAGAGGTGTGCCGTGCAACTTTGAGCTAGTTGTGAAAATATAGAGTGGCTTAAGCGCTTGCCTGAGTAGTCCAGTGAAGTTGTTAAGGCTTCACTAGGCCAATAGCGTAGTCAGTTCGAAAGAAAAAAAAGAGAATTCTGGGTTCTCGGAGTTTGTAATCGCCAATACGTGAACTGGCGTGGTGATTATACCACCCATACCGTTGGCTGATGTCAAATGAATAAATATAATACGTCGGATTAAAGCCAGAGAGACCGCCGCAGGAGTTAATAATATATTAATAATTCTATAAAAATTAATAAAACGTTTACGATCACTTAAAATAATTGATCATCATCATCATGATTACCCTTATCCCACTTAAGGTAGTTAAGGTACTTAAGGTAGGGTCGGCACAACATGTTTTCTTTTTCAACTCTCTCCTCTCAAATGTCATATCAGTATTCACACCTTTTACGCACATATCATTTTTCACGCAGTCCATCCATACCTTTTTCGGTCTTCCTCTACTCGTATATCCGTCCACAAACATACTCAACACTTTTCTAGTTACATGGTTTTCATCTCTCCTCATGACATTTTTTTTTATATAATAGACTGTGTGACGCTTGACCTCTGTCACACCTGATGGAAAGTGAGGACGAGGCCTAGGATGTAACGCGTTCACCCAGTAAATGCACATTCACTCTTCTTTTGAAGATCACTTCATCATACACTTCAGGAAAAACATACGCAGGGAGCGTATTCCACACCTTCGCGGTTCTCATAATAAATGAAGATGCAAAGCACTTCGTCCGGATGAATGGTATGTCAACCGTGAATACCATACCATGCTAACCTATTACTCCTCAACAACGTCACTGGTACTATTTTCAAACTTCCTCTGATATACTCATTCTTAATTTTATCCATTCAAGTCACACCACACATCCACCTTAACATTCGCGTCTCTGCCACGTGTAATTTTCTCTCATCCGTCTCTTTCGTAGCCCAGCACTCAGATGCATACAGCATCACTGGTCTTATCATAGCTTAAAATAATTCATACCTCGATAAATATTACTAAGAGAAAACCCGTTTCATTTTTTTTTTCGAACTAACACTGTTGGTCTTTCGGGCCACGGCGGGTTTTTTAAAATTCTGTATAGGTTTTTAACACGCTTTTATTGGCCTCACCTGTATGTATGTATGTAACCGACCCCTTTGAGCTCGATTTTGTCCTACTTTGAACAATCAGATTTAATTCAAACTTTGCACACCTGTCAAGGGTCGATGGCAATGCAATAATCCGAAAAAAAAAAGAAGAAAAATAATTAACAGTGACGCATGTTGAAATCAGCACCTCCAGATATCAGTATGTTTACCATTTTTTTTGTCACTTTTTACAAAAATATACATTTATTTCTAATTTACACTATCTATCACTATCTTAATCCAAATTTATTAAATTTTATTTTCTGTGTTTTAGTTGGATTTTTTATGAAAGCGTGTTTTTTTTTTTTAGATTTTTTAAACTATTATTTATTAATGTTAAATGACGATATGGTAAAAGACGGTAATTACGCATTTTTTTTTATGTCATAAGAGGCAAACGAACTGGTTAACTGATGTTAAGTGAGCACCACCGTCCATAGGCATTTACAACACCAGGGAAGTTGCAAGTGCGTTGCCAGTTAATTTAACTTTTTAAGAGAGAACTTCTTTAGCGTTATTTTTGACAGGGGATATGTTGACAGATGTTCGCGTAATGGCATGCTACATAAGCCTAATCGGCCGTATTACGTTTGGGCGGCTTGCGTCACACTAGCGACTAGTATAACGGCCTGTGTACATGTAATATTGTTTTTTTTTCGAACTGACTACGCTATTGACCTAGTAAGGTCTTAACAGCTTCGCCGGACTACTGAGGCGAGCGCTTAAGGCACTCAGCCGATTTTGTTTGGGCAACCAGCTCAAGGATGCACACCTCGGCTTGGCTGTTGCCTGTTTCATGTAATTCGCGACCTATCTGAGTTTATTTTGAAAGAAAGAAAGAAATACTTTATTGTTGGAACAACCATACAAATAAATTAAATTACACAAACTAATTAGACAGAAAAAAAAAACATTTTAAAAATGAAAAATAGACGTCCAACAATTGGCGAACCCATTCAGCAAAAATCTGCAATACTATAAGTAGTACTGCAGCGCTGATTTTCGATGGGGGCCAGCATGAATGTGTCGGCTCGGCCGGGGTAGTACCACCCTCTGACAGAACACCGACGTGAAGTAACAGTGCTCGCATTGTTGCGTTTCGTTCGGTCAGTGAGAGCGCCGGATACCCACCTCCCCTCACCCTTTCCTAAACACAGGCTGGCAACGCACTTGCAACTCCCTGGTGTTGTAAGTGTCTGGACGGTGGTGATGACTTAACATAGGTGAGCCATCTGTTCGTTTGCCTCCTACGATATAAAAAAAATTATAGTGTGAATGACAATATTTAATTTTCAGAATCTGTTTATTGTATTTATTAATATTAGTGTGGTTATCATATCTAATGCCACTCGGAGCAATAATTATAAATTTTATAGTCTAGTACTCAATCAAACGTATGATGAGCTGTACAAACTCAATACAAAATATCAAAATTACATGCACAAAGGCCGCTATTCTACGCGTCGCTAGTCTAGCACAAGTGCAATGCGTTACGAGCATGTCGAGGTCATCGGTGACGCACACCCATAAATTATTCCCCTACCAAAATTCGCACACCACGGATAAAGAAATCTTCACTAAAAAAAAATGGCTTTACTTAACACGTGTAATCGCTTGTGGTCATTACACGTTAATCTGTAACGTATTTTAATTGATTATGATTTCAATATTTTATACTTGCATACGAACAGTGTCAACCGACAACAGGTTCAACCAACCGCCAACGTCGGATTCAACCATCAACAACGTGTCGGGTTCGACCGTCAACGACGTGTCGGGTTCAACCGACAAAGACGTGTCGGGTTCAACCATCAACGTGTCGGGTTCAACCGTCAACGACGTGTCGGGTTCAACCGTCAACGAAGGACGCGTTTTAATTACCTTTTGTTGTTTCTGTTACTAATATTATTAGCATCAGATTTTACGTTTTCAGGTGCACTTCGCGAAAATCAAATAGAACATTTTTGTCGCAGTGAGATGTGGTAGCGTCCAATCAATTCAAATCAAATATCAAAAATACTTTATTCCGTTTAAGCCCTAATAAGGTGCTTATGAACGTCAAAACTACCACCGGTTCGGAAAACAACCCAGTCATCGAGAAGAACCGGCAAGAACCTCGATCGGGTACATCTTTTTAACATATATATATTTCGAATACATTATACATTACAACACCGTTTTTAGTGGATGCACAGAGAGGAGTCAATTCCAGACATCACCATCGTTCACATATTGATCTCTATAATAGCCTTTCGACACTAAAACCCGCTTGACATGACGCTTAAATTTACAGTCCGGCAAATCGGTAATATGTTTTGGGACTTTATTGTAAAACCTAACAGTAGTAGAACACTATTACCTAATTCCAGTGCAATGTAACGTCCACTATAGTATTTAAAATGGAGGTATTTTTTTTTAATACCATTGACAATTCGAAGCCCTCACACTATCTGTACAATGGTCAAGGTGTAAGTGGTAGAGCCACGCCGAAGCTATTAATGGATCGGCTCGCCCGGGGTAGTACCACCCTCTCATAGAAAAGCGACGTAAAGTAACAGTGCTTGCATTATTGCATTTCGTTAGGTTAGTGAGAGCGCCGGAGGCCCACCTCTCCTCACCTCCGTTTACCCCAAACACAGGATGGCAACGCACTTTCGACGGTTTTGTTAGTGTTTATTGGTGGTGATCACTTAACATCAGGTGACCCGCCTGTTGGTTCGCCTACTCTGACATAAAAAAACTCAATACAAATACACATAATAATAGATAATATCTATAATTAAACGCGTGAAGAAATAACTTTGTGACCCTTAGAATTGTGGAATTTTAACCATTTAACGTCCACTAATGTATATAAATATGACCTCTACCAAATAGAGCGTATTTTTTTTAACATCTGAGTATTTTAATTATTTGGTATGCATATATAATACGTAAATCATTTAAAACATGTGTACACACACGAAAATATACATATAAAGCAAAGACGTTTTTTTGAGGACAATTTTATAAATATTAAATTAATATAACATATATCTATACGCCTACGCTCCAGTTTGTGACGCTGTAGGGGGTAATCTCAGGAACTACTGGACCGATTTGATAAATTCTTTCAGTGTTATATAGTTCATTTATCGAGGAAGGATATAGGCTATATATCATCACGTTAAGAGCAATAGGAGCGGAGCTCCAATGAAGAATGTTTTCCTTTTTTTTTCCTCTTGAGAACTTCCGCCCAATGCAAAATAACTATTTCACGCAGACGAAGTCGCGGGCAGAGGCTAATGTGTAATAAATAATATCGAAACGTCTTCTGTTTGTTCGGCTGTATAGAAAGCAGCTGGAACGATTTAGACCAGCCCTACTCAACCTGCGGCCCGTCGGGTCTTTGTAGTTGGCCCATCCGATTATAGTTTATTTTCAATTATTTTAAATTTTAGTGCCATCAGAAACACTATGAGCGCGCGGAGTACTAAATTAAAGATTTTTTAATGTGAAACATCTGTAGGCGCTGGTAAATCCGATTGTTGGCGTGGCGAGTGTGTGATACGTGGCGACGCGATGCCATGCGCAAGCGACTGTGCGCAATCTCTCTTGCCACACTGAGCTCGCATACCTATAGTATGATTTCAGAAGTTGAGATTCGTTTCAATTTCGATGTTTCACATCTGCCAGGCGTCCCTTGACAGCTCGATTTTTTTTATTATCAGGGAGAGATAACGTCCGCCGGGCCGGCTAATATGTGTATACACTTTTAATTTTATTCTATTAGGTCAGTTGCGAGCGTGCACAAATATATCATTATACAATGATTTTCGATTTATTAAAATTAGAATACATATTATGTTTTTAATGCTAATATCTACTCAGAGCGAATATTTAACCACAGATTAATATGTGTTTGACATTCATTCAATATGAACGTAAATTATTAATGCGTTATTTTATTTCAAATATTTGTAACATACATCTTCTATACATAAAATAAGAATGTTAATCTAACGTGTCTGACTTTATCGATTTTCGTGAAAAAAATTGTTGCAGGTGTATAGGAATAAGTAATAAAATACATTTAAATCATATTAAGAAATGTTTGTCTATCTGTTTGTATGAACACACATCACTGCTAAATTACTTTTGGGGTGTAAGGGTTGTCGAATAACATCGACTAGACTTGAGACACCCAAGCCAACCTCACCTGCACGTGGTGCACCCTGCTGAATAACGAACGAGGCAATGGCGACAGCGGTAGGGTTTTACAGCCTGATTGGGTCGCAACCACCATGTATATGGCGAAAAAGCCCGTCATAGTGATTCGCTTCTGCGGATCGCGTTTCGGGATCAGCCTGTGCATATCCAGCCTTTCGCAGGCCGGCATGACAGCGACCGGCGATGGATACTGTGTCACTCGATGGTCGCCATTGTTGTTGGACTGTACTGTGCTTACCATCAGGCACAGTGCAGTCATTTTGCCGTGCTACAATATAAAAAAATACTGGATTCACAACAAACCCTAAACCATAAAGCATATCCTCGGCAGTAACTTAGTCTTTATTTCATTAGAATTGGTCCACTATTATTGGGATACTGGCAAACAAAGACTTCTTGTGTAAATGAAATACTTTGATTTTATTGTAGAAACAATTACACAATATATGATGCACAGTAAAGGAACATGACTCCACAAAAAAAACTAGTGGCGCCATCAACATTAAACAATATTGTCTCGTAACATTAAGCAAAGACATTTGTAACATACAGCCACCTGGTGTTGTAGTATAAAATTTATTCCAATAACTATGTCATAAGTTATCGTAATTTTATTGACGACTCGATTTAAGTACGAGAGAATAGTAGTTCTTTAATTCATTTGGTTGAACGCGCTAAACTCAGAACTACTGGTCCGGCTTGAAAAATTCTTTCAGTGTTATATAGCTCATTTATCGAAGAAGGCTATATAAACTATATCATCACGCTAAGACCAATAGGAGCGAAGCACCGATGAAGAATGTTTCAAAATCGGGATTTTTTTCCCTTTCGAGAGCTTCCGCTGCGTCTTAGCGTTAGCCCAAAGTAACGACGGACGAAGTCGAGGGCAGAGGCTAGCTAAGAATAAATGTTATCTTTAATGTGATGACTGCCAACAATGAGATATATAATCATAAGGATAAAGAAAGAGAAAACAGGAAATATACGTAAACGGAAAAGAACAGCAAAAAGTTCTTCGGCACTTCGGCAGGAGCACATAACCTACGGAGGACAGGTAGGAGGAGGCGGCAGTTTGATCGCCGGTGTGTACCCGGCTGTCTCCTAACAAGACGGGGCCCGGCGGCGGCGCTTTCGCTGCTGGGCCAACCGCTGGGGCGGCACGATGAAGTCTATAGAGATCTCGTGCCGCCTCAAATATAGCGGAAGACGTACACCGTGAGGTTTTAGTCCGTGCGACTCGGACATAACCCACCCTCTCCCCTGGGAGAGTGGCGTATACACAAGGGATTTCCCCATGCTAAAAAAAAAAGTAGCACATAACCAAAGGATAATAATAACAGCAGGAACAGAAAAGACATTACTCTGGACCTCTATAAACATAGTAGCCAGAAGCGATGAAGGAATAAAAGAATAAGAAACATCAAAGACAAGGAGCGCGAGGCGCTGGGAGAACGGAAGTAGAGGGTAAACAAAATTGTATAAAACCCCGGAAAAGATTAAGTCCCATAAAAAGGTCTCTGCCTTCCCCATGACAGAGGTGATCCGAAGAGGGATGGCAATTGCCCATCCCACAAAAAAAAAACAATGAGATATAATATCCCGTAGTTTGTGAACTTGTCCAGGGGGTCCTTAATTACCTCGTCCTTTCTTTAGTTGCACTATTTATACAACTACAAGCATAGTCGTAATATATTTCTGGAGGACACTCTGCACTCGATTCTCGTTCTAAATCAATTAAAAAATAGGTGCTTAATATTTGACCTAATTATTTAGAAAAATACAAAAATTATACGCAATCCTCTACGCGTCTATGTTAAAGCACAGTGTCAATGACCGTCAGGTGATTTCACTTTCATTTGAAAGGGAACGTGGGAACGTCAGGTACAAACAATAGGGTTTATTATCCGTTTTTGACACCGGTCAATGCACTTAGGTTTTTTTTTATTTACACGTTTGTAACTATACTTTTGAAAGTCTTATAACAACCTTTTACAACCAAGAAAACCTTTTCAACCCGATATACACGTATTCATTTGTGAATCATGCAATTTCGATTGTATGGTTCACAAATGTATATATGTATGAATAGCTTAGAATAGTTAGCTAGGATAGACGCGTCTTTTTCTAGGTAACAGCCCAAGCCGAGGTGTGCGTGCGCCCTTGCGTATGTTACCTAAAACCCAAATCGGTTGTGTGCCTTAAGCGCCAACCTTAGTAGTCCGGTGAAGCTGTGAAGACCCTGCCGGGTCAATAGCGTAGTCAGATCGAGAAAAAAAAAACCAAGAAAATCTAAGTTAAAGTTTGTTCAATTAACAATTAAGTTAATAATATTTGCGTTTTCATTTGCGTAGTCCGCTCGACGAATGTTTAGTTAGTTATAACGTAACAATGAATATAGGCTAGTTGACCAGGGTTAAAATAAAATGGCTGTCCAGGCCAGTTTCACAAAAAGTCCCTTGGCAGTTAACGTGTTAAACATACCTTCTCCATACGAACTTTAACTATGTTAAATCACAAATACGACCGCGTGCACAATTTGCTTAAAAATGGGTACAAAGTTTTGCTTTGCCTTTAAGGTTCTCAAACTCTCGATGCCGGGATAATGTTTTTCTTTTTCAAACTGACTACGCGATTGTCCTCATAGGCTTTTCCAGCTTCACCGGACTACGTTGGGACAATGGATTTCCCCGAGGGTATTTATGGGCGGAATCACCGCGCCACCCCATGACGTATTGGCGATTGCGAACTCCGAGAAGTCCACAGTTCTAGGTATATTTTCCCTACATTCGGTGGTACTACAAGAAATAAAATAAAATAGTATAAAATTGCAGAGAAATTTATGGTTCATTAGTCACAAGAATCAAAAGAAAAAAATATTTTTTTCCTGTGTTATTCTTATGGGAAATCGAAAAGTGCGATGCGGACAACCTTAATAACAATATTAAGGCCTGTTTAGGCAACGAAACTTTTGAGCCTGGTTCCGAGAAAAAAAAAACTTTTTTTTAAACGCCCTACTATATAGATACGTCAAAAGAGCTTCGACAGCGCCTTGTTGAAACTTGGCTAGTTAACTTATTTTTGACGACTGCCCCGTCAATCCGCCCGTATCTAAGCAACATCGTACGTGTGCGTTATCTTGCCATATGTTTTTTCAAAATATCATGTATAACGTATCTTTAGTTATAATATGGCCTGCAGCCATCAAAACGATATCTAATCGGTCAAAGCACTTGATCATCACGGCTATTAATAAAGGAAAGGTGAGACATGATCTATATCATTTGGTAGGTGGTAGAGGCACACTGAAGCTATTACTGGTTTCAGCATGAATGGGTCGACTCGCTCCCGGTACTACCACCCGATACACAGAAACACCGACGTGAAGTAACAGTGCTTGCATTGTTGCGTTTCGTTCGGTCAGTGAGAGCGCCGGATACCCACCTTCCGCCAAACAGGCTGGCAACACACTTGCCACCCCTGGTGTCGGTCTATGGACGGTGCTGAACACTTAACATCAGGTGACCCAGATGTTCGATTGCCTCTTATGATATAAAAAAAAAATATAAATTAACACGAATAAAAGGACATGTGATTTCAATTAAATTAATTCCTAAATAGGCGGATGTGAGTATTAAATCTGAATATTATTCTAATAATTTACGAACTCGTATTCCATACAATTGTAGGTCATTTCTGAGGAAGACTTCTTGACGTAAATCTTTTTTCTATATCATAGGAGGTAAACGTACGGGTGCGTCACCTGGTGTTAAGTGATCACCACCGTCCATAGACACTTGCAACACCAGAAGAGTCGCAAGTACGTTGCCACCCTGTGTTTGGGGGAAGCGGCAGGGGTAGGGGAGGTGGGTTATCCGGCGCTCTCATTGACCGAACAAACCCAACAATGCAAGCACTGTTACTTCACGTCGGTTTTCTGCGAGAGGGTGGTAGTATCCCGGGCGAGCCGACCCATTCATGCTGAAACCAGTAATAGCTTCAGCGTGGCTCTACCACCTACAAAACGTGCGAGTAACAAACTGGTTTGAACTCGCACGCCACGCTCAGGTCGACGCAAACAAGCACGCTGGTGCGGACGCGTCGCTCGCCACCACTCAGGACACAAACACACAAACGCCGCACGCTCCTTTCGACTTTATTTTGGTGTGTGGACTTCTAAATCTCTGGTATCTTCAATATGTTTATTGAAATAGTATACTGTAAAGGGCAGTATCGATCTGCATTAAATACCCTTCTTCTTGCCCTTATCCCACATAAGTAAGGTCGGTACAACATGTCTGTCATGTGGTGGTATATGATTTGGCTAAATTTTTACGATCGGCCGCCTGCCTGACATCAACCCTCCTTGGGATTATTTTGTTGTACCACTGTATTTATGATTATTATTATATAGTTACGAAGTCTGATGGGCTCTTTTAACCTTACAATTTTTCGTTCCGGTTAAAAACGAAGTTCTTCAAGATTATGGTTTGCTTGCTATATTTCCAGTTTATGTAATAGAAAACTAGCCAACTTTAGACTAGTCCCCAGGACTGCATTTTCTGTTTTTGTCTCAGGATTCGTGGTTTCAGAGTTTTCTCAGTAATAGTAATAGATATAATAATAAACCATTATAAAAATATAAAATATGAAAACTATAATAGAAAAATAAATAAATAAAATATTAAATACCCAACGTACCAAAATGATTTAATTCGACAAGGATTAATAATACTTAGGGTCAAAATAGGGTCACAAATGTAGTCCGGTGAAGCTGTTAAGACCTTCCTAGGTCAATAGTCAGTTTGCGGAAAAAAAAAAGCCGCACGATCCGCCACGCTCGACGCTCGATTTAAGCGTCCACTCTGGCCGTACACTAATGCGACTAAAGCAGCGAGCAAAAGCTAGTTATTTCATATGTTTCCGAATTTATTTTTTTTGCATGTCTACCTATTTAAGCTGTGTATACATCTAGAAGGGTTTAATTTAAACCATAATTATAGATATGCAAAATGGAATTTGCGGTGAAATCCAGTTTTGTGGACTAATATAAAAAAGTGTGAAAACACGTTCCAGACCGGTTTAGTTATGTATCAATTGTGTGTTCAATACGCGGAAGTTTAAAATAGCTAAACACAATGATTATTAAGTTTTTTATATTAAAATTTACCACAGATAGAATAGCAAGTAGTCGCCGTTGAAACTCGAGGGAAAGGTGTATAAAACTATTATAAGGCCAGTAGTACGCCACTACGAAAGAGACGGATGAGAAAAGATTACATGTGCCATAGAAGCGAACGTTAAGATGGATGTGTGGTGTAATTAGAATGGATAAAATTATGAATATGTCAGAGGAAGCTTGATACACGAAACACGTGTAATCGATTATGGTTATTACGCGTTAATCTGCAACATATATTAATGAATTATATACTTTTTCATATTTACATACCAACTTTTTTTTTCGATCTGACTACGCTATTGACCTACCAAGATCTTAACAGCCTCACCGGACTACTAAGGCGAGCGGTTACGGCACTAAGCCGATTTTATTTGACAACTAGCTTAAGGGTGCACGGCACACCTCGGCTTTGGCTGTTGCCTAATACATGCAATTCGCGCTATCTGAGCTAACCTAAGCCCTAAGCTAAGCTAACTACTCATATATATGTGAGTTGTTGAAACATATATGTGTACCAAGCATACATACCTCTACAACTCTTATATATATTTCGTATCGGATAATATTCTAATATCCCAGTCACAGTCACACCTAGAACGCATTAACTCAAATCTAAAATACTATTGATTTAATATAGTTACTATATAAAATGTAATAATTATTACTTTGTAATTGGCACTACATGTTTTTAAATTAAAAATAAATTATGTTTTAAATGTGCTGTAAAGTAATATATAACAAATAAATAAATATTTCAGTTTGATAAGGGAAAAAAATAAAACCCTTCCACTTGCATGTGTAAGCGTGTACGCGTGCACGTGTGTGGAGGTGATATGTGTAATGTTGTCGCAGTGATGTAAGATTTTGTCATTGTATCGCGCGAGCAGCGTACTCAAGGGCTCCACGCCGAGGGAACGGACCTAGGCTTGAGCCGCTGCCGAGGGCGGCCTAATCTGGTGACATATAACAATGTCAACCGTCAACCAAGGAACAAGTTTTCAATTCTTTTTATTGTTTAGTTACTAATATTTCACTCTCTCTCTCTCTATTATTTCAAGTACAAACAAACAAAATCTAACGTTTTTTGTTGCAGTAAGACTTGGTAGCTGCCAATCAATTCCAGGGTGAAAGTGCAAAGTAAGGTCCACTATCTATATATTAATACGTGAAGGCCAAACTTTGTATCCCTTTTTGAGAGAAATGCGCGAACGGATGAACGTGAAACTTGGCATAGTTAAAGTTTATATGGAGAAGTGCAAAAAACTATTTATTTTATATAAAATGCATTAGAAGTAAATTAAATTACTTAAAATATGCATTACTCACACTAATGCTTCAATTTTACACAACTTATACACACATGTAAATAAAGACATTTTGACGTCTGTCAATAAAGGACTTCAAAAAAGGTTGTGAAGGAGGTTGCTATGTATTATTTTACTCTTACGTTCCAATTGCCCTTTTTCATTCTACATTCAACAATGATATTATAACATACAACTATTATAATAATAACTGAGTAACCATGATAAAAACCTTTGATTATAAAATCAAATTGAGAAAAGAACCCCAAAGTTCAAACTTTAAAAAATCAATTAACTATGGTCGAATGTCGACCAATGGGTGCCCACTAGTAATATTTAATTATTTCTAATGTTTAGGACTCATCTGGTCAGCAAATAAAATTAGAGATGATGTTTGTGTTACTGTTTTAAGTCATTACTTAGTATTTTAATATCAGAACATTGCTTAAAACAGAAATTAATATATACCATCTGCTGAAATCTGATCATAATTCATTATTTAAGTACTTAAGTTTTAATGTTTAGATTTTTCATTAAACTGTGTGCAAATATTGCTAAGGATTGTGAAGGATAACATACATTATAATTAAGGGTTTTGAATTGTGAAAGGTATAAAAAATTAATCTCTTTCAATTTCTTTTAATTGGTAACAAACACCTCTTCCATAATGACAACAAAAAGATAATAAAAAAAAAATTGACAAACAAAGGTGAAAAGGGTATTGTTTTGTCATCACCTATTTATACATAGAAAAGTTTTTTTAAATTGTTTGATATAGCAATTGTTAATGTCTTCTTCTTCTATTTTATTTTTGGCAACCAGTCTTCTAGTAGACTATTACTGTCGTTGTCAACTGAGCAAGGATATTAGAAGTTTATTGATATAATTTCAATGAATTAACAAGGTGGTGCCTGGGAGTTTTTGTGGCAAGTCAGAATCCACACTCCATGGTATTATTTCAGATCCACTTCACTTGGGCATAATAACCAGACTATATTACGTAAAGCACCACCAATATAGAGCCAAAGAACACAAGATTATGGATAATATAAAGACCATTACAATTCATTCCAAGATCCCGCCAAAACTCCAATTATTAATGTCAATTATCTTTAAAAATTTCAAGTCATGTAAACAACACTTATAAATTCCTTAAAAAATGTGCTTACAATGAAAACCAAAAAGGTTTTATTTAATGTCATTTAATATATTATAAAGAGGTAAAGTTGAGAGTTTTTGGCGGGATCTTAGTCTGTCATGTAGTGGATTTTATTTTTTATTCATAATCTTGTGTTACTTGACTCTATATTGTGTAAAATTGGTGGTGTTTTATGTAATATAGTTTGTTTATTGTGCATAAGTGAAGTGAATAGAAAATAATACCACGGACCATGAATTCTGAGATGCCACAAAAACTCCATGGAAAGTTCTAACAAGGGAGCCACCATCTTGTTAGAATATTGAATTAATTACTCGACAATGGAAATCAACAAACTCTCTGGAACATATTTTATAATGTCCATTGAAACAAAACATTGACACTGGCAAATGCGTCTGCGGAGCCAAAACAAGAAGAAGAAGAGGTAAAGTTTGTGAGTTTGTGACGTTGTAGGGGGTAATCTCAGGAACTACAGGTCCGATTTGAAAAATTCTTTCAGTGCTATATAGCTCATTTATCAAGGAAGGTTATAGGCTATATATCATCACGCTAAGAACAATAGGAGCGGAGCACCAATGAAGAATATTTCAAAACCGGATTTTTTTTTGCTCTTCGGAGTTTCCGCTGCATGTTAGTGTTAACTCAAAGTAACTATTCCACGCGAACAAAGTCGCGGGCAGAGGCTAGTAAGAATATAAAGACAGTCAATTATCTTTTTTTATATTTATTACATTATCCCACCATGCTAATACTATAACTTGATCAAGCTTCTGAATGTTTCTAGAAGATAATCATTAAAAGTACAAGACCTAGTACAAAATCCTATGATAGAGAGTTATACTGAAGCATACTCCGGTGAAGCTGTAAAGGACTTAAAAGGCCAATAGCGTTAGTCAGTTCGAGAAAAAAAAAGTTATACTGAAGCGGTTACTATATAGTGTTATTTCGGGATTGGAATTAGAAATTCGCATCACGAATTTGAAGTTGCTTATTATAGGGGTTTGTTACCCATTTCAAAATACATGTCCTGATCCCAGAAGAAGAAAGCGTATTTTTAAAAAATGTGTTTTAAATTACTCTTAGGGGAAGGTGATTTTTCCTTCAAATGCACATTTTTAAGGTTTATAATATTTGTTTTGTTGTTTTATACATATTGTTGTCCTATAATTGTTCACGATTATTTTACAAAAAAAAAAAATCAAATATATATATTTGTATGGCAAATGGAATGTTTTCCGTGACCTTATATTTTTTGTTTTATTTGTATTATGTTTAATCCAAAACTCAACTGTCTCAATTGTAGAAAATTATATAAATTATTTGTATGATCATGTAGCCTTTCCACATACAACACAGGCGAGCGAGCAAACTAGTTGGAGCAAATCCGATTGAGTCGCTTTAGGTTAATAGAGGAATAGGGCTTCGCTCCCGCCCTAGCCCTCTATGTAGGTTAGTATTGCGAACACATATCAAATTCCTTGTTATTTAGATTTAAAAAAAATTAACCACTATGAGCTTAAATATGAAATATTTGGGTGAAAAATGAGGACAGAAGTTTATTTTCAATTTCTTTTTTATTCTCAATATTAATGCATTACCATGAATAATTTATTTGTTAATGCGTAGAGATCCATAGTTTCATAAAAGTAAATTATAACTTTTTGTTGAAAACTCAACTTTTTTTTATGCAAAGTTACTATGATTTTTAGAACAGCTACAACATTTTTACATACTTACTTAAAATTTATTTTTTTCATAAAATTTACACTTATCCAGCAATCATTTCGTACTCTAATGTACATAGTATTGTACAGACCGTTTTGTTTTAAATTAAAAATCACCAAGTTGTTAATATACAAAATTACCAATGATTGTTCAGAGGTGATATAATCTCAAAACTTTGATCATGAATATCTCAGTAACTATGACTTCATGTAGCGAGGGAGTGGTATAGAGGGCTAGTCAGACCCCTTCCCCGCCCCTCAACCCTTATCTCAGGATGCGAATTTCTAAAGCAACCCCTTATTTCATTTCATATTTAACTAACACTAACAAAGTCACAGGCAGTTGCTAATATTATTAAGAAGACAAAATTCTGTGTCACATTATCAGATAATAGATTATGCCAATGAAACCTAAGCTTATTATTGGTTAGAATTTTAAATAATCAATTTAAGAAATATTCTATTTCTTGAAAAAGGTTATATGAAATAATACTCTTTTTTAGATAAAAAATAACATAACTTAGATATCTGTAATATTAATAAGTAAGAATAAATTTACATATAAACAAGTTTAAAAAAATTCACTGCTGTTATACAACTGGTATAATAGTATGTTTTTTTTTATATGTATAGAAAAGGATAGCAATTGCAATCGACAGTATGTACTAGCTGTAGGAAATCCCTGTATTTTAATTAATTGTCAAATGCACGAGTTAAACTCGTGCAAACGATTAGCAAGAGGGCACCATAATTGATTATATACAAGTGTGAATGGAAACGTAAATTGAAAACAGTTGTCGCAAAAACACTATTTCAGAGGTCAGTTCCCGCCTAACGTGAAAAAAAGGTGCAAAAACTACGTACGAAATTTAAAAGAAAAAAAACTACTCTATTATAACCCGGCAAAATAGCATTGGTAGTCATCATTGATACAAGAGAGTAGTGTGAACAATGCATAATTTGATTGATAGGTTTACATATTTTTTTAAAAAAGGAATGTGTTCTTTCGTCGTCTGTCAAGTTGTAAATTCAAACAAGTTCTTCACATAGTAATGTTTGGCAAACCTGAATGAAGTTCGGAACCATCGAATGGAAAATAACCGAAACAACACAACACAATAAACAATCACGTAAAAAAGTGGAAGCTGCAAAATTATGTATAACAACACACAATTATACTATAAAACACGTATGAAACAGAAATCACTTCATTACACGGCTAAACTATCATATGTACGCACCTTACATTTAGTAATAATATGTGTCGCCAGTTTTACGACGGCAAAATTGCCTGTACCAATCGTTTTCTCTAGCTCATAATTACCGACGCACACTAGTTGGTCTATCGGGAAATGCTTGCTTTTGTGTACAGGGTTAATATTGCTGGCCATTTTTCGTTTAAAACGCGTAATTATCGCTCAGACTAAGAGTCCGTCGAGCGATTTTCGTCTACTGAAGGTGATTCCGGCTGCCAGCCGCAGCAGCGCTAGTGTCGTTCACGTCATTCGGTTAGGGAGGATCAAGTGCGTCTTCCGATGTTTCATTAACTACACTGTGTTTTAATTATTTAAATTTCATGTTAAAGAATATTTTAAATGTAAACTATAATAAAACCGTATCTATACTGACTTTCATTTTTTGATATGTGTCAAAATTATCAAATTAACCAGGTTTATCAGTGAAACTGATAACAATACATGAAGATGCATTTGAACATCACTCGCCTATGAAAAAGCAACTCAATTCACAACGTTTACGCACCGTTCACCATCTCGCTCGTATCCATTCATTTGTGAAAGGTTAGAGTGAGTAAGGTAGAATGTGCGAGTAGCGATTGACTGGATGACGTCAGAAGACAGTCCTGACGTCACTCGCGGCAATTTCAAATTAAGCTAGAGCGGGGAGCGTACGTCAGACTGAAATATCGATTTTTCTGTCTACAAAACGCGACGCGCGATGTCTTCAAGTACAATACTGAAAAAAGAGAAACCTATCTTTCCTTTGTATAAAAGTGGTTTATCCGAGATACGTATTGAACTTCAGTTTTATACATGTATACATTAACTTTATCGTTTAATTAAGATATGGTTTGAATAACCGTGATTTTCGTTATTAAATTAATATATAAGGTAAAATTATCTTTATATTCGTTATTTATTTATATACAGATCTTCAGGGGTAAATTATTAGAAGTTAATATTAGTGTAAATCATAACTGATATACCTTTAAGTACCATTGACATATAAAAACCCAAGATGCACAGTCTCGAATAAAAGTAGCACTCAAAACCAGCCACAAAAACTCCGCAATATACATACTTGGTTATAGTTATGCGTTAAACTTATCATTTTGCAGATTCAACCATACCTAAATTATTTAAAGTTGTTTTTACAAGGACGCAAGCGACGCGAGACTATTTGAAATGACTGCATAATCCAAAATTAAGTACTCATGTATGTGTGCCGTCTGTGAGACGTTCAGTGTGCATCTTGGGTTTTTGTACATCGATGTTAAGAACAGATAGGATATATATGTACACCGCAATGTCTTCACCGAAAAGACCATAATTTGAGAATTAGAAAATGTAACATATTAATAAAAAGAAGTTCCGAAGCATCAAAGTGTGTTATATTTTTTTTATATTTTAGTAATACACATTAATAATATAATATTAATAATAGTGCAATGTTGATAAAATTAATTATTAAAAGCTTCTTTGATATGGAATATTTAAATATATTAAATACAAAAATGCATCAAATTGTAAATGTATTGACAAGAAACTATTGTTGTCCTTCGACACTGCACCAGAGAAACCATCTTTCTAGCCTTTATAGCCATCAAATACGTCCTACCTTACAAATATGTATGTATTATTGTGTTATATATATATATATGTATATATATATATATATATATATATATAATATAAAAGTAAGAGGTTAGCTGACATCACAACTCTTAAGTCGAGCAAGGATCACTTCCTCCTGAGTATAAAAATAAGTTGGCAGAGTTATTAGAAATACGATACATTTTTAAAGCCGCGCTTTTTGGTGCTAGAGCCGCACAATTTTTATAACACTATAATATTATTTCAACAAGTATTTTGTATCTGTCTTCGATCACCAATAACTAGATAAAGGGTCACGCACAAAATCGAAGCTAAATCCTGTCCGCGTAAATATATACTTATGTGTAGCTATTTGTTTGTTAAGAAAGGGAGTAAAAAGTTTTAAAACAGCTATAAGTTCAACCTAATTACAACCATAATACCTAGCAATAAAGTCACGAATGTTCAAAATAATATCTAATACTTAAGATAAAAGGAGCAAAGTAATAAATTACTCCAGTCACTTAAAAATGAAAAGACAACATAAACAAATTTGTGTGAATTCAACCTTAAAACGCAATGAATAAAGTACTTTTTCCCGTTATTCTGCGTGGTTAGCGAGCCTTGACCAAACATTAGTACCACATTTTAAAATCGGTAATTTTGTTCAAAATTTAATATTATTTGTTAGTTTAAAGCTTAAAATATAACTTATTCAACATGTATTTAGGGAAAGTAAGATACTCCGGCCGTTAAATTGCTTTTTCGGGTATTATTTTTGCATCTTTTAAATACACTGCGGCATTATGAAACGTGTTTACATTGGCTGTGTTTCAAAGAAACTAAACAAAATAAAAGCTCACGTTTCAAGTGAGCTGTTATTTACCTAGACGTATTTTTCGCGCCAACCCGATATCTAGTTATTGTTGATAGAAGGTATCTGTAGGTGATTTTCAGCATACATATTTATTATTTTAGTAAGATAGGTTATTTCCACATTTATTGTCTACTACTATTTGAAGTTTCTGCTACGGAATATTGCTGTATTTGGTTTTCATTTATTAATGATTCCAATGAGACTTGAATGATGTCAGTTCGGTTTTTGATATGGACACCTGGGTGAAAGATAGAAAATCGATATTAAAATATTTGTCATTATAATATCGAGATATTTACTTTAAAAATCGATTCACTATTGTCTTTAATTAACTGTATGCCAAAGATGCTTGTCGTTAATTCGATTAATGTTAAAACTGTAGAGCCGTTGTTCACATTTATTTAACTGTTATGTTTGTTAAAGAACAATTAAAGATAATACCATACCTATATGATGCATTATAATACTCTACTTACATTATTTCATTGTTATCTATAATTAAAAATACCTTCCTTCCCCCTAGAAAGTTTTAGGGATGCAAGATCGTTCATAAAAGACATCGATGTTGCAAATTCGATGTTTTCTGTTGAAAACATACACGGAAGAAAGAGAAGAGTGGATGTGCTGTAGGCGTGGCGCGTCACTCATGCATTTGGGTAACTCAACAAACTCGCAATCAATTCGTACTTAATCGTGTTTTAGCATCACGGCAGAGTGGTCGTCTGTACTCATTTATCGTAATCCATATAAATTGTATTATAATAGTTTATCGTGCAGTTCTGGAAAGTAAAAATAATAGTAAAAGTTAAAATCTACTAAATGAAACTGTAACATACATCAGTGACAATCATTTTTTGATTTATCTAAATACATCACATTTAAAAAAAGTTAAGAACGCCGTTTCAGTACCTTTTTTTTTCGATAACATGTATAACAAACTTTGGTCAACAATAACAACTAGATAAAGGGTCACGTAGAGAATCAAAGCTTTTGGCGTGAATACGTCTTTAAATTTGCTACCATACGGGGACATATCCAAAAAATCGAATGATAACAAAATCGGGGGTACAGTTTGGCAATGTAGTTTCGAATCTATTCTCTACATCCAAAATTAAATCATACCACTGGATAGCTTAAGGATCAAAGAATTGATTACGCTATTAGGACTGTAAAACAAAGCACGCGGCGAGGGGAGAAAGCGCCGCCATTTTTAGATAATTCTGCTACTTTTCGAGATTTCCATTTACTATTTTTTTTTTTATGTAATAGGTGGCAAACGGACAGATGGGTCACCTGATGTTAAGTGATCACCACCGTCCATGGACACCAACAACACCAGAGGAGTCGCAAGTGCGTTTACCACCTTTGAGGGGGAAGGGTTAGGGGAGGGAGTGGGAGAGGAGCAAGGAGAGGGGAGGGGAGGTGGTCCTCCGGCGCTCTCACTGACCGAACGAAACGCAACAATGCAAGCACTGTTACTTCACGTCGGTTTTCTATGAGAGGGTGGTACTACCCCGGGCGGGCCGACCCATTCATGCTGAAACCAGTAATGGTTATAACTTTCGACTCGGTGAAGTTACGGCGTTTGTTCAGGCTTCACTCGTCACCTATTATCGAAGTCTATCGATTATATATAATATTAAATATTAGTGTAAAATCGTGACTGTGGATATAATAAGGTGTTAAAATAAAATATCAAAAAATATATAATGTCGGCCTATAGGGGAGAGTTGGGTAAAGTGGCACCCTAAGCTTTGAATTACTGCCAGTTTTGTAAATATCATATATTTTTATGTTAATTTGTTAATTTATTATCTCTAATTAATATAATTTTAACATCTTATTGATATGTTAACGTTTATCTATTTAAACATAATCCATGGTTTTTAAAAAGTTTCCTAATAAATGCACAGCGCTCGCTCGGGGCAACGCAAAGCGAGACAAAAGAACAAGATGGCGAATATTCAGCGACCGCGGTGCATTTAATATGAGACCTTTTTAAAGCCAAGGTTCAATACGGATTTAACTTTTTTGTAATAACACCGAATATATTTTGCGTTCAAATTCGAAATGGGAAATTGACCACTTTACCTACCCAGGTCGGGTAAAATGGCATTTATATATCATAAATGCTGGTAAAGGAGTCTAGTGTGAATAAAACATTGTAATATTTTAGTTATAAAGTTATATTTGAGTTTTACTTAGTTTTAGATAGTTAACTTTAAAGCAATTACATATAATAAAGTTTTAAGTATATAATTTTACCCAGGAACATATTTAATCAGCATTTTAATTATTCATTGGGAAATCACACGGCTTATGAACAAAGTTCTCACAGGAAGACACCTTCGTCATCACAGCCTGAGCATGCTTCATCAGTCACATCGTTTACAACCAAAACAGCGTATCCAACTATCTCCATGTCTTACTTTAATTACCTACAGACTAGGCCACTTTATCCGAAACGGAACGTAACTAAAGAAGAAACTATAAAAATAATAAATGAGGTTACATTGTTGTATTTTACTATGAAATAAATAGGTAGTTAGAGGGACTAAAGCGATAAGGTATTGCATTGTTTTAAATCTATAATGATCACACTAATGTAGTACAATGTTTGAAGTAAGAATATTACATCAAATATCACAAACAACACTATTTTTCACAATAAAATCTTTCCGCGCGTACAAACCGTGCTAATGTTTTTTGAAGCAATATGGCATCGTGCAAAGAATTATATTTATGCACTGCCAACAGATGGAGCACATTAATTCATTTAACTTTGAAAGGTGACTACTTTACCTTACTGGGCCACTTTAACGACCATTCCCCTACGCGTCGAAAAACCAAATCTAAATACAGAAATCGTATACGGTTGGAAGGAGCATCTCAAAACCAATCGAGTAGTACCAATAAAACATCATATGACCAAGTCAAGCAGTGCCGGCAAGGTAAAAAAGTGAATGCGGCCGAACGGATCAACGACGGTGCCTGTGCACAAACAAAATATGGAAACCCGGGGTATTTCTTGTGATCATGACATACATAAATAATAATCATTTATCTCCTGTTTCTTTTTTACATATGTAATGTAACTTACATTTATAAAATTTTCAACTGTTGATTTCAGTAAAGTAATTGCGTGATTGTGTTCATCTTCTCCCGGAAACACATTCTGGTCAATATACCAATAATGTTTAAACTGTTGTACATATAAAGTTGCTATCATACTTATTTGTAAAGATTTGTATTTTGTAAAGAATCCAATTTCGGATATCGCTTTTAGTTTTCATGTAAATCAGTCTTTCTCAAAGTGGGCGATAAGGGGCGATAACGTTAAGGGGCCCAGAAAAAATGGGAGGCGTTGATGTGGGTTAGGGGGACGATGTATAATTTGTAATTTCATTTACTTTATATAGTTTTAGCACTCGCTGTACTACTATTGACTACAGCGGGGGTGTTACTAATGACTTGACACGCCATTGGTCGAAAGTTATCGGCCGGTCGTATCTTGACTGAATTGCTATAAAAGGCGAGTCTGTCAAGTCATTGGGGACATTCTAGCTCGGTCGTCTTTCTGGAAGGTTGTATCGCGTGATTGTTGTTGTATTGCATGAGTTCTTTCCAATTTACGTTGCTATTTGTATTTCTCTGGGTTTTTATGAATTATTGTGTTACTTGAGATTTAATTGTTGATGTGAGTTTTCGTGTAGAGACATGTAGTTGTGTTATTTTTTATATAAATCCATTTCTGGTATTCTAATATCGGAAGTGGGGATTTGTTTTTAAATACGATTTACTTTTTGGTATCTAATAATAGTATTTTAGATTTTACTAAAATTAAAACCCACCTACTATACAATAACGAACAATTAGTTTATATTTGTACCCTGTATGATGTTATAAAAACTTAAAATACTTAACATAGATTTCGTAGGATAGCCCGCATGCCGTACGCAATCAAGTTGTAACAGGTTTGTGCGGATCCCGTAGAAATCGGCTGGTTCATCGATACTTGCTCAGTACGATTGAGCGTCGAAAGAGAGTTAGTGATTGTCTTATTCCTGTCGTTACTTGCTGTATTTAAATCCTATATAAAAGCTCGTAATTCGCGCTAACAAGTATTTAAGTTCAACACTTGCATATTTTTGAAAACAAAGCCATGTCGGAACCAAAAAAGAAGAAACGGCAATACAGTGTAGAATATATTAAATATGGATTCATAGAAAATGACGCGATGAAGCCTTCAAGATCTCAAAATCATTTGAATAAAATGCATCCGGATAAGAAGGACAAAAATGTAGCCTATTTTCAAGATCTGGAAAAGAAGCATAATGCTCAGCCAAGTGTATCGAAACTTTGATGACGGACTTCGAGCTTCATACAATATCTCTCTGTTAATTGCTCAAATAGGTAAACTACACACCATCGGAGAAACGTTAATATTGCCCCCAGTCCGTTAGTGGTATCCGCCGCAAAATACGAACCCGTACCAAACGCTGTGCGTTGTAAAAGACGTCCGCGACATATTTTTACCGACCCTCCCGATGAAATAACGGCAGTGAACGATCAGTACCAGCCTGTATCTCCAAACAGAGCGTGCTCACGCCCACGCCCACGTAACCACAGATCATGCCGCCGTGGTCTGGGGGTAAATTTCACTGTTTCTAATGAACCAGGGAGCATTGCTTATTTGCTTGAGGATATAGTTTTGTGTCCTTTGAATCTTATTTATGTTGGATTCGCAGCAGGCTCCCCACAACTGAATCCCATAGGTCCAGATTGGTTTTATAATAGCCTTGTAGATTAAGAGCTTGTTGTCAAGTGACAGCTTTGAGTTTCTTCCCAGGAGCCAGTACAGGCCCTTGTATTTGAGATTGACCTCTTTGCGTTTTGTTTCTATATGTTTCTGCCAAGTCAACCGGCGATCCAAGTGTAGCCCAAGATATTTGACTGTATCACACTGAGGTAATTCTCTACCACTAAGGTTAACAGGAGGACAAGTTTCTCTACGCAGGGTGAAGGTGGCTTGCACTGATTTATTAGCACTCACTTTAATACGCCATTTATTAAACCAGTTGCTTATTTTATTAAGGCTTTGCTGAAGTTTCGCAGTAGCTCCTGCAGGGTTTGTACAAGAGGCTAATATCGCCGTGTCATCTGCATAGGTAGCGATTGTAACTCCAGGTGTTAATGGCAGATCAGAAGTGTATATGGTATATAAAACCGGGCCGAGTACGGAGCCTTGTGGTACACCAGCAAGAATCTCATGAAAACCTGATGAGCAGTCATCTTCTCTAACTTGGAATATCCTATTGTTGAGGTATGATTCAAATATTTGGTAGAAGCTATGAGGTAGCAGTAGCTTAATTTTATAGAGTAATCCCTTATGCCAGATTGTGCAATCATCTGAAGACTAGTAAATTTTCAATTCATTTGGATGAGTCCACTTTACCAACTAATGAAGCATTGTTTTTGTCTTATGTCAGATTTATTAAAGATGAAAAAATATGTCAAGAACTTTTATTTGCTAGAAATTTAGAGACAGACACGAAAGGAGAAACCGTATTTAAAACACTGGAAAAGTTTTGTGATGAAAAAGGAATTCCGTTGAAGAATATTATATCAGCTGCTACAGATGGTGCTCCAGCTATGACGGGGTGTCAAAAAGGCTCATATCGTATTTAAAAATCAAAATTCCTGATGTGCTTGCTGTACATTGCGTTATACATAGACAGCATTTAGTTGCTAGAAATTTAAATGAATGACTTTTTGAATCATTACAACATGTCATCAGAGCAGTCAATAAAATCCTACTAAACTACTCTTTATATGACAGATTATTTAATAAGCTTTGTGTTAATAATGATGAAGATTTCGTGAAGTCATTTCGAAGAAGTGCGTTGGCTATCAAAAGGAAATTGTTTGACTCGTTTTTACAATCTGTTTGACTCTGTCATAGAGTTCTTGGAAAAAAAGACACAGAATTGTACGAAAACCTCATCACATCAAAGTATGATATCGCATACCTGACAGACTTTTATACATTGCTTAATGATATGAATCTCCAACTTCAAGGCGATGACTTGAATTTAATAAAAACAAAAAATGTCGTCGTTGCTTTCGTAGCCAAGCTGCTCTTACACAAACAGAATATCGGCAGACGTGAGTTCCATAATTTTCCCAATTTATCAGTATCGTACGATGAATTGCTCGTGTACTGCCAACATTTAGAAAATCTTCACAGTGATTTCATTGAAAGATTCCAGGACATTTTGAAATTAGAAATACCAGACTGGGTGTTAGATCATTTTTCAAATGTCAAAATAGCAATATCACCCCAGTTGGAAGAAGAACTTATAGAACTGACAACGAACGAGAAAATAAAAATCAAATACAAAAATGGTTACCAACAGTTTTGAATACAAAAGGCAATTCCGCAGTTGTACCCTGAATTGTGGTCTATCGTTGAACGATTTTTGATAGTATTCCCATCGTCATACTTGTGTGAACATGGATTTAGCGCTGTGACAACGCTGCTTACTAAAAAGGAAAATCATTTGCAAGTTACCAAACGCGGCGACTTACCACTGTTTTTGAGTAAAATCGAACCTGATATCAACAAACTTATTAAATACTAGCTGACCCGTGCGACTTCGTCTGCACCAAAACGGTTATCACCGGTTTCAATTATATTTTTAAACCTAAAACCCGATTGCAGCCACACCTACAGTTTCCAATTGTAAATCCAAACAATCAAGGGGCTCACTCAAACATTTACCCAGATGGTATGTGATAAATCTTTTAAAATAAGCCTACAACCCGTTCATAGCATCATCTACGGGGTTCAATTAAGATAAAAACTAACCTACAAATATTGGCGGTAACGTAAAAAAATAACTTGAGGGGTCTATGGACCCCAGTTGGAACCTAATTACTTTCCCTTTTTTCTAGACGTTTACTATACAGTCAGTATAGTTTACATTATAAAATATCAAGTTGATAGAGTTCAATTGTAAATTAAACGATAAAAATATTTATAAAATAAATAATAATAAATTAAACACTGAATGATCTGGAATAGTCAAGTTAATAAAAGTTAATACATCAAAAACTAATTCTTGAGTTGGTTTGATATTGAAATGAAAATTATATGTATGTATATATTGTATACACACTCTCTCTCTCTCTTTTTACAACGTGAAAAAGAAAGGGATTTCGACCTCAAAAATTCCAGAAATTGTAATAAATTAACTAAAAATTTGTAAAAATGCTATTTTCGACTAAAAACTATTTAAACTAATAAAAATTTTGAAGTTTTAGTTTCCCAGCAGATGGAGCGGAGCGAGACGATCACTTATATGTATCACACTTATATATAAGACTTTTGTGTGTCTGTCAAATTTCAAGATCTTGTAGCGATGTCGCCGCGACGTACGTATCGCTTAGGTAAACTTTGTTTGGGCGTGGTCAATATTTTAATGAATTTATTATAAAACTCGATTTTGACGTTCGAATTTCGAAGTTCAAAGGGTGGGATCCTGTCCGGGTAGTCAAGGGCGACCCCTAGCGGCAGGAATCGATCGGAAATTTCGAACAGATTTTTTGTAATTTTGAAAAATGTGTGTTTTTAATGAATATTTTTTCTTTTTCAGGTTCCAGGAGCGTCCCTCGACTGTTCCAGCAGATGCGGCGCGTGAGGGGTGGTGCTCCCTCTCGGACAACGTGAAAAAGAAAGGGATTTCGACCTCAAAAATTCCAGAAATTGTAATAAATTAACTAAAAATTTGTAAAAATGCTATTTTCGACTAAAAACTATTTAAACTAATAAAAATTTTGAAGTTTTAGTTTCCCAGCAGATGGAGCGGAGCGAGACGATCACTTATATGTATCACACTTATATATAAGACTTTTGTGTGTCTGTCAAATTTCAAGATCTTGTAGCGATGTCGCCGCGACGTACGTATCGCTTAGGTAAACTTTGTTTGGGCGTGGTCAATATTTTAATGAATTTATTATAAAACTCGATTTTGACGTTCGAATTTCGAAGTTCAAAGGGTGGGATCCTGTCCGGGTAGTCAAGGGCGACCCCTAGCGGCAGGAATCGATCGGAAATTTCGAACAGATTTTTTGTAATTTTGAAAAATGTGTGTTTTTAATGAATATTTTTTCTTTTTCAGGTTCCAGGAGCGTCCCTCGACTGTTCCAGCAGATGCGGCGCGTGAGGGGTGGTGCTCCCTCTCGGACAACGTGAAAAAGAAAGGGATTTCGACCTCAAAAATTCCAGAAATTGTAATAAATTAACTAAAAATTTGTAAAAATGCTATTTTCGACTAAAAACTATTTAAACTAATAAAAATTTTGAAGTTTTAGTTTCCCAGCAGATGGAGCGGAGCGAGACGATCACTTATATGTATCACACTTATATATAAGACTTTTGTGTGTCTGTCAAATTTCAAGATCTTGTAGCGATGTCGCCGCGACGTACGTATCGCTTAGGTAAACTTTGTTTGGGCGTGGTCAATATTTTAATGAATTTATTATAAAACTCGATTTTGACGTTCGAATTTCGAAGTTCAAAGGGTGGGATCCTGTCCGGGTAGTCAAGGGCGACCCCTAGCGGCAGGAATCGATCGGAAATTTCGAACAGATTTTTTGTAATTTTGAAAAATGTGTGTTTTTAATGAATATTTTTTCTTTTTCAGGTTCCAGGAGCGTCCCTCGACTGTTCCAGCAGATGCGGCGCGTGAGGGGTGGTGCTCCCTCTCGGACAACGTGAAAAAGAAAGGGATTTCGACCTCAAAAATTCCAGAAATTGTAATAAATTAACTAAAAATTTGTAAAAATGCTATTTTCGACTAAAAACTATTTAAACTAATAAAAATTTTGAAGTTTTAGTTTCCCAGCAGATGGAGCGGAGCGAGACGATCACTTATATGTATCACACTTATATATAAGACTTTTGTGTGTCTGTCAAATTTCAAGATCTTGTAGCGATGTCGCCGCGACGTACGTATCGCTTAGGTAAACTTTGTTTGGGCGTGGTCAATATTTTAATGAATTTATTATAAAACTCGATTTTGACGTTCGAATTTCGAAGTTCAAAGGGTGGGATCCTGTCCGGGTAGTCAAGGGCGACCCCTAGCGGCAGGAATCGATCGGAAATTTCGAACAGATTTTTTGTAATTTTGAAAAATGTGTGTTTTTAATGAATATTTTTTCTTTTTCAGGTTCCAGGAGCGTCCCTCGACTGTTCCAGCAGATGCGGCGCGTGAGGGGTGGTGCTCCCTCTCGGACAACGTGAAAAAGAAAGGGATTTCGACCTCAAAAATTCCAGAAATTGTAATAAATTAACTAAAAATTTGTAAAAATGCTATTTTCGACTAAAAACTATTTAAACTAATAAAAATTTTGAAGTTTTAGTTTCCCAGCAGATGGAGCGGAGCGAGACGATCACTTATATGTATCACACTTATATATAAGACTTTTGTGTGTCTGTCAAATTTCAAGATCTTGTAGCGATGTCGCCGCGACGTACGTATCGCTTAGGTAAACTTTGTTTGGGCGTGGTCAATATTTTAATGAATTTATTATAAAACTCGATTTTGACGTTCGAATTTCGAAGTTCAAAGGGTGGGATCCTGTCCGGGTAGTCAAGGGCGACCCCTAGCGGCAGGAATCGATCGGAAATTTCGAACAGATTTTTTGTAATTTTGAAAAATGTGTGTTTTTAATGAATATTTTTTCTTTTTCAGGTTCCAGGAGCGTCCCTCGACTGTTCCAGCAGATGCGGCGCGTGAGGGGTGGTGCTCCCTCTCGGACAACGTGAAAAAGAAAGGGATTTCGACCTCAAAAATTCCAGAAATTGTAATAAATTAACTAAAAATTTGTAAAAATGCTATTTTCGACTAAAAACTATTTAAACTAATAAAAATTTTGAAGTTTTAGTTTCCCAGCAGATGGAGCGGAGCGAGACGATCACTTATATGTATCACACTTATATATAAGACTTTTGTGTGTCTGTCAAATTTCAAGATCTTGTAGCGATGTCGCCGCGACGTACGTATCGCTTAGGTAAACTTTGTTTGGGCGTGGTCAATATTTTAATGAATTTATTATAAAACTCGATTTTGACGTTCGAATTTCGAAGTTCAAAGGGTGGGATCCTGTCCGGGTAGTCAAGGGCGACCCCTAGCGGCAGGAATCGATCGGAAATTTCGAACAGATTTTTTGTAATTTTGAAAAATGTGTGTTTTTAATGAATATTTTTTCTTTTTCAGGTTCCAGGAGCGTCCCTCGACTGTTCCAGCAGATGCGGCGCGTGAGGGGTGGTGCTCCCTCTCGGACAACGTGAAAAAGAAAGGGATTTCGACCTCAAAAATTCCAGAAATTGTAATAAATTAACTAAAAATTTGTAAAAATGCTATTTTCGACTAAAAACTATTTAAACTAATAAAAATTTTGAAGTTTTAGTTTCCCAGCAGATGGAGCGGAGCGAGACGATCACTTATATGTATCACACTTATATATAAGACTTTTGTGTGTCTGTCAAATTTCAAGATCTTGTAGCGATGTCGCCGCGACGTACGTATCGCTTAGGTAAACTTTGTTTGGGCGTGGTCAATATTTTAATGAATTTATTATAAAACTCGATTTTGACGTTCGAATTTCGAAGTTCAAAGGGTGGGATCCTGTCCGGGTAGTCAAGGGCGACCCCTAGCGGCAGGAATCGATCGGAAATTTCGAACAGATTTTTTGTAATTTTGAAAAATGTGTGTTTTTAATGAATATTTTTTCTTTTTCAGGTTCCAGGAGCGTCCCTCGACTGTTCCAGCAGATGCGGCGCGTGAGGGGTGGTGCTCCCTCTCGGACAACGTGAAAAAGAAAGGGATTTCGACCTCAAAAATTCCAGAAATTGTAATAAATTAACTAAAAATTTGTAAAAATGCTATTTTCGACTAAAAACTATTTAAACTAATAAAAATTTTGAAGTTTTAGTTTCCCAGCAGATGGAGCGGAGCGAGACGATCACTTATATGTATCACACTTATATATAAGACTTTTGTGTGTCTGTCAAATTTCAAGATCTTGTAGCGATGTCGCCGCGACGTATGTATCGCTTAGGTAAACTTTGTTTGGGCGTGGTCAATATTTTAATGAATTTATTATAAAACTCGATTTTGACGTTCGAATTTCGAAGTTCAAAGGGTGGGATCCTGTCCGGGTAGTCAAGGGCGACCCCTAGCGGCAGGAATCGATCGGAAATTTCGAACAGATTTTTTTGTAATTTTGAAAAATGTGTGTTTTTAATGAATATTTTTTCTTTTTCAGGTTCCAGGAGCGTCCCTCGACTGTTCCAGCAGATGCGGCGCGTGAGGGGTGGTGCTCCCTCTCGGACAACGTGAAAAAGAAAGGGATTTCGACCTCAAAAATTCCAGAAATTGTAATAAATTAACTAAAAATTTGTAAAAATGCTATTTTCGACTAAAAACTATTTAAACTAATAAAAATTTTGAAGTTTTAGTTTCCCAGCAGATGGAGCGGAGCGAGACGATCACTTATATGTATCACACTTATATATAAGACTTTTGTGTGTCTGTCAAATTTCAAGATCTTGTAGCGATGTCGCCGCGACGTATGTATCGCTTAGGTAAACTTTGTTTGGGCGTGGTCAATATTTTAATGAATTTATTATAAAACACGATTTTGACGTTCGAATTTCGAAGTTCAAAGGGTGGGATCCTGTCCGGGTAGTCAAGGGCGACCCCTAGCGGCAGGAATCGATCGGAAATTTCGAACAGATTTTTTGTAATTTTGAAAAATGTGTGTTTTTAATGAATATTTTTTCTTTTTCAGGTTCCAGGAGCGTCCCTCGACTGTTCCAGCAGATGCGGCGCGTGAGGGGTGGTGCTCCCTCTCGGACAACGTGAAAAAGAAAGGGATTTCGACCTCAAAAATTCCAGAAATTGTAATAATTTAACTAAAAATTTGTAAAAATGCTATTTTCGACTAAAAACTATTTAAACTAATAAAAATTTTGAAGTTTTAGTTTCCCAGCAGATGGAGCGGAGCGAGACGATCACTTATATGTATCACACTTATATATAAGACTTTTGTGTGTCTGTCAAATTTCAAGATCTTGTAGCAGAATGTAAGTTTAAACATCAGAACCGACTAATATAACTAAATTAATTAAAGTAATGACATTTTAAAGTTTAAAGTGTGTATAAAAAATGGGGGGCGCTGAAAAATAATTAATTTTCAAAAGGGGCGGTCAAAGAAATAAGTTTGATAATCACTGATGTAAATAGTAAATACAATGTAGAGGCATAGAGTAACCCTCCCATATCTCTTCAGTCAATTAATTTGTGAAAGAATTATTTCTCTGTTAAACACAAGTTCTTGATACACTGGTAATACATTCGTTTGTTTACTAAGTTACCGAAGTTACATATCCCGAAATATATCCTATTATTTGCGTCTTAACACTAGAAGATGGATAGAATTTGTTTGATATTTTTGGAAAGTTTGGATAAAGTTCTAAAACATATATAATGCATAATTTAAATAAAATAATAATTTATCATCTCGTACAATAAATTGACGACGCCTACTGCTAAATAAAATGGCTCATTTGCACTTCAATGTCAGATACTGAGAGTTTAGTATTGAGTGCTGCCAATTATGGGTTGTTCAATGAGGGTTGAACCTGTGTTTTTGAAAAGACACTTTAATCTATCTATATATATATATATATATATATCTATACTAATATATAAAGCTGAAGAGTTTGTTTGTTTGTTTGTTTGTTTGTTTGTTTGGTTGAACGCTAGGATCTCAGGAACTACCATTCCGATTTGAGAAAATCCTTCGGTTTTAAATAGCTCATTTATCGAGGAAGGCTATAGGCTATATATCATCACGCTAAGACCAATAGAAGCAGAGCACCAATGAAGAATGTTTCAAAATCGGGCACTTTTTTCCTTTTGAGAGATTTCGTTAGTAGTAGTAATAATATTCGTTCAATAGCACAGGCGAAGGAATTAATCCATACTGCCAATTCTGAAGTTATGTGGTAAGTATCAACGCTAACATTTTCAAAGTTTATTTTGTTTTCGTATTCAAAAAGTTTATACTACTTTTATTTCCAATTTTTTATTTGTTCTATATTACGTATTATAAAAATAAAGTTTGTGTATGTACAATTAAAATAACAACTTTTTGATGAATGGATATGGCTACAAATGACCAAAAAAAACTTTTTTTATACTTTGTCTATATTTTTATATTATTATATTTTGTCTGTTTGTTTGTTTGTCCTGGGTAATCTCCAAAACGAACCTATTTTAACGGGAATTTTACATTTTACTGCCAGATAACCGAAATTATAGCGGGTGACATATTCTATTTTATTTGTCCACGGCTTCGTCCGCATTACTTTGGGCCGATTTTCACGGGGTATTTACTGGTAGATAACAGACCTTAAAAAAGTAATTAATAATCTCAGGAACTACCAGTCCGATTTGAGAAAATCCTTCGGTTTTAAATAACTCATTTATCGAGGAAGGCTACAGGCTATATATCATCACGCTAAGACCAATAGAAGCAGAGAACCAATGAAGAATGTTTCAAAATCGGGCACTTTTTTTGCTTTTGAGCGATTACGTTATTATTATATACGTTGCCATGGTAACGTAGTAAGTAGTAGTAATAATATTCGTCCAATAGGACAGGCGAAGGAATTAATCCATACTGCCAATTCTGAAGTTATGTAGTAAGTATCAAAGCTAACATTTTCAAAGTTTTTTTTTCCTATTCAAATAGTTCATAGGCGAAGGAATTAATCCATACTGCCAATTCTGAAGTTATGTAGTAAGTATCAAAGCTAACATTTTCAAAGTTTTTTTTTCCTATTCAAATAGTTCATAGGCGAAGGAATTAATCCATACTGCCAATTCTGAAGTTATGTAGTAAGTATCAAAGCTAACATTTTCAAAGTTTTTTTTTTCCTATTCAAATAGTTCATAGGCGAAGGAATTAATCCATACTGCCAATTCTGAAGTTATGTGGTAAGTATCAACGCTAACATTTTCAAAGTTTATTTTGTTTTCGTATTCAAAATTTTATACTACTTTTATTTCCAATTTTTTATTTGTTCTATATTACGTATTATAAAAATAAAGTTTGTGTATGTACAATTAAAATAACAACTTTTTGATGAATGGATATGGCTACAAATGACCAAAAAAAACTTTTTTTATACTTTGTCTATATTATTATATTTTGTCTGTTTGTTTGTTTGTTTGTCCTGGGTAATTTCCAAAACGACTGGACCTATTTTAACGGGAATTTTACATTTTACTGCCAGATAACCGAAATTATAGCGGTTGACATATTCTACTTTATTTGTCCGCGGCTTCGTCCGCATTACTTTGGACCGATTTTCACGGGGTATTCGCTGGTAGATAACAGACTTCATAAAAAGTAATTTAGGTTTTTTATTCGCCTTCGGCCGCAGTGGAATATCCGTAATGCTTGAACTGATTTTCACGGGACTTTCACTGAAAGATAACTCACCTTATAAGAAGTAACTATTTTATTTTGTTTCTCAAGACTCTGTCCGCAATATCCTACTATCTCCTAATTGATTGGACCGACTTTCACGGGGCTTTTACAGGCAGATAACTAGCGGGCTCGTTTGTTTGTTTGTTTGTTTGTTTGTTTGTTTGTTTGTTTGTTTGTTTGTTTGTTTGTTTGTTTGTTTGTTTGTTTGTTTGTTTGTTTGTTTGTTTGTTTGTTTGTTTGTTTGTTTGTTTGTTTGTTTGTTTGTTTGTTTGTTTGTTTGTTTGTTTGTTTGTTTGTTTGTTTGTTTGTTTGTTTGTTTGTTTGTTTGTTTGTTTGTTTGTTTGTTTGTTTGTTTGTTTGTTTGTTTGTTTGTTTGTTTGTTTGTTTGTTTGTTTGTTTGTTTGTTTGTTTGTTTGTTTGTTTGTTTGTTTGTTTGTTTGTTTGTTTGTTTGTTTGTTTGTTTGTTTGTTTGTTTGTTTGTTTGTTTGTTTGTTTGTTTGTTTGTTTGTTTGTTTGTTTGTTTGTTTGTTTGTTTGTTTGTTTGTTTGTTTGTTTGTTTGTTTGTTTGTTTGTTTGTTTGTTTGTTTGTTTGTTTGTTTGTTTGTTTGTTTGTTTGTTTGTTTGTTTGTTTGTTTGTTTGTTTGTTTGTTTGTTTGTTTGTTTGTTTGTTTGTTTGTTTGTTTGTTTGTTTGTTTGTTTGTTTGTTTGTTTGTTTGTTTGTTTGTTTGTTTGTTTGTTTGTTTGTTTGTTTGTTTGTTTGTTTGTTTGTTTGTTTGTTTGTTTGTTTGTTTGTTTGTTTGTTTGTTTGTTTGGTTGAACGCTATGATCTCAGGAACTACCAGTCTGATTTGAGAAAGTCTTTCGGTTTTAGATAGTTCATTTATCGAGGAAGGCTATAGGCTATATATCATCACGCTAAGATCAATAGAAGCAGAGCATCAATGAAGAATGTTTCAAAATCGGGCACTTTTTTTGCTTTTGAGCGATTACGTTATTATTATATACGTTGCCATGGTAACGTAGTAAGTAGTAGTAATAATATTCGTCCAATAGGACAGGCGAAGGAATTAATCCATACTGCCAATTCTGAAGTTATTCAACGCTAACATTTTCAAAGTTTATTTTGTTTTCGTATTCAAAATTTTATACTACTTTTATTTCCAATTTTTTATTTGTTCTATATTACGTATTATAAAAATAAAGTTTGTGTATGTACAATTAAAATAACATCTTTTTGATGAATGGATATGGCTACAAATGACCAAAAAAAAATTTCTTTATACTTTGTCTATATTTTTATATTATTATATTGTCTGTTTGTTTGTTTGTTTGTTTGTTTGGTTTTTTCTTTTTTTTTTTTTTTTTTTTTTTTTTTTTTTTTTTTTTTTTTTTTTTTTTTTTTTTTTTTTTTTTTTTTTTTTTTTTTTTTTTTTTTTTTTTTTTTTTTTTTTTTTTTTTTTTTTTTTTTTTTTTTTTTTTTTTTTTTTTTTTTTTTTTTTTTTTTTTTTTTTTTTTTTTTTTTTTTTTTTTTTTTTTTTTTTTTTTTTTTTTTTTTTTTTTTTTTTTTTTTTTTTTTTTTTTTTTTTTTTTTTTTTTTTTTTTTTTTGTTTGTTTGTTTGTTTGTTTGTTTGTTTGTTTGTTTGTTTGTTTGTTTGTTTGTTTGTTTGTTTGTTTGTTTGTTTGTTTGTTTGTTTGTTTGTTTGTTTGTTTGTTTGTTTGTTTGTTTGTTTGTTTGTTTGTTTGTTTGTTTGTTTGTTTGTTTGTTTGTTTGTTTGTTTGTTTGTTTGTTTGTTTGTTTGTTTGTTTGTTTGTTTGTTTGTTTGTTTGTTTGTTTGTTTGTTTGTTTGTTTGTTTGTTTGTTTGTTTGTTTGTTTGTTTGTTTGTTTGTTTGTTTGTTTGTTTGTTTGTTTGTTTGTTTGTTTGTTTGTTTGTTTGTTTGTTTGTTTGTTTGTTTGTTTGTTTGTTTGTTTGTTTGTTTGTTTGTTTGTTTGTTTGTTTGTTTGTTTGTTTGTTTGTTTGTTTGTTTGTTTGTTTGTTTGTTTGTTTGTTTGTTTGTTTGTTTGTTTGTTTGTTTGTTTGTTTGTTTGTTTGTTTGTTTGTTTGTTTGTTTGTTTGTTTGTTTGTTTGTTTGTTTGTTTGTTTGTTTGTTTGTTTGTTTGTTTGTTTGTTTGTTTGTTTGTTTGTTTGTTTGTTTGTTTGTTTGTTTGTTTGTTTGTTTGTTTGTTTGTTTGTTTGTTTGTTTGTTTGTTTGTTTGTTTGTTTGTTTGTTTGTTTGTTTGTTTGTTTGTTTGTTTGTTTGTTTGTTTGTTTGTTTGTTTGTTTGTTTGTTTGTTTGTTTGTTTGTTTGTTTGTTTGTTTGTTTGTTTGTTTGTTTGTTTGTTTGTTTGTTTGTTTGTTTGTTTGTTTGTTTGTTTGTTTGTTTGTTTGTTTGTTTGTTTGTTTGTTTGTTTGTTTGTTTGTTTGTTTGTTTGTTTGTTTGTTTGTTTGTTTGTTTGTTTGTTTGTTTGTTTGTTTGTTTGTTTGTTTGTTTGTTTGTTTGTTTGTTTGTTTGTTTGTTTGTTTGTTTGTTTGTTTGTTTGTTTGTTTGTTTGTTTGTTTGTTTGTTTGTTTGTTTGTTTGTTTGTTTGTTTGTTTGTTTGTTTGTTTGTTTGTTTGTTTGTTTGTTTGTTTGTTTGTTTGTTTGTTTGTTTGTTTGTTTGTTTGTTTGTTTGTTTGTTTGTTTGTTTGTTTGTTTGTTTGTTTGTTTGTTTGTTTGTTTGTTTGTTTGTTTGTTTGTTTGTTTGTTTGTTTGTTTGTTTGTTTGTTTGTTTGTTTGTTTGTTTGTTTGTTTGTTTGTTTGTTTGTTTGTTTGTTTGTTTGTTTGTTTGTTTGTTTGTTTGTTTGTTTGTTTGTTTGTTTGTTTGTTTGTTTGTTTGTTTGTTTGTTTGTTTGTTTGTTTGTTTGTTTGTTTGTTTGTTTGTTTGTTTGTTTGTTTGTTTGGTTGAACGCTATGATCTCAGGGACTACCAGTCCGATTTGAGAAAATCCTTCGGTTTTAAATAGCTCATTTATCGAGGAAGGCTATAGGCTATATATCATCACGCTAACGCCAATAGAAGCAGAGCACCAATGAAGAATGTTTCAAAATCGGGCACTTTTTTTCTTTGGAGAGATTTCGTTGTAGTTATAATATTCGTTCAATAGGACAGGCGAAGGAATTAATCCATACTGCCAATTCTGAAGTTATGTGGTAAGTATCAAAGCTAACATTTTCGAAGTTTATTTTGTTTTCCTATTCAAATAGTTCATAGGCGAAGGAATTAATCCATACTGCCAATTCTGAAGTTATGTGGTAAGTATCAACGCTAACATTTTCAAAGTTTATTTTGTTTTCGTATTCGAAATTTTATACTACTTTTATTTCCAATTTTTTATTTGTTCTCTATTACGTATTATAAAAATAAAGTTTGTGTATGTACAATTAAAATAACAACTTTTTGATGAATGGATATGGCTACAAATGACCAAAAATAAACTTTTTTTATACTTTGTCTATATTTTTGTATTATTATATTTTGTCTGTTTGTTTGTTTGTTCTGGGTAATCTCCAAAACGACTGGACCTATTTTAATGGGAATTTTACTTTTTACTGCCAGATAACCGAAATTATAGCGGTTGACATATTGTATTTTATTTGTCCGCGGCTTCGTCCGCATTACTTTGGGCCGATTTTCACGGGGTATTCACTGATAGATAACAGACCTCATAAAAAATAATTTAGGTTTTTTATTCGCCTTCGGACGCAGTGGAATATCCGTAATGCTTGAACTGATTTTCACGGGACTTTCACTGGAAGATAACTCACCTTATAAGAAGTAACTGTTTTATTTTGTTTCTCAATACTTTGTCCGCAATATCCTACTATCTCCTAATTGATTGGACCGACTTTCACGGGGCTTTTACGGGCAGATAACTAGCGGGCTCGGAAGACGTTGTCGCGCCCGGATAATAAAATGAAAACTTTGACAAATTATACCTAAACCTTCCCCATAAATTATCATTCTATCTACTGGTGAAAATATGGTAAAAAACTGGTGAAAATGGTAGTTTTTGACTTTATCGCGAACAGATAAGCTGACAGAGGACTTTTTTTTAACCGACTTCGAAAAAGGAGGAGGTTACTATGTTCGGTTGTATGTATTTTTTTTTATGTATTTTAATCGATATTTTAGTCAATTGTGAACCGATTTTAATGATTCTTTTTTTATTTGAATTGGTACACTATGTAGTGATTAACTGCTACCTGGGCATTCGTTCGTGTGAAATTGATCAAACATATGTTACAACCGCGATAGATGTGTACCTTACTGGACTCCAATAATAATAAATATACCTAATTGAAAGTCATATATTTGTATGTAATATGAATTATATCATCTTTTTGGTCAATTTGGCGGCCATATTGTTTTATTTACCGCGTTTGCTTCTACATAACTCAGCGTTTATAGTAACGTATAAGAATATCTTAAGTATATATACAATACGGGCATATTATATCTATATAATAAAAGATTTAAGATATATTATTCGATAATGTATAGCTTATAATTTTCATTACTTTCTTATATAGTGTTAGTGAGCACTGAGTTTGGTATATAGTAGGTTGAAGATCCAGGTATGTTGCTGATGATAAATCCCATCCCATTCGATATATTATTAGTATTCATATATCTAATGTACACGTTACATGTTACAGTAGATGGCGTTCGTGTCGAAGTTACAAATGTTTTTGAAAAAGCGTTTCTGTAATGTACACACCCACCCACAATTTTACATTTCTTTAAAACATTTTAAAAAAGAGCGTGCGGAGACGCGGGTAACAGCTAGTAATAGATAAAGATGAATTACAACAACACAATAATTTAACATGTCACAAATATATTTAAGCAGAAAAGAAAAACAATTATATACAACATTTCGATTGTGAATCATTAATGTCAATCGACGTCGGTTAGTATTTCCGAATATATTTGATTTATCAAAGTGATCCGAACATATAACCGAATTCTTAGCTGGCTTATAAAAGTCATCTCTTCTTCTGGCGACATTCAAGATCCATTCTACACACGTAAATGGATTGTAAGGAAAGCTAATCTAAAAAAGGAAAGCTATGTATCTAATGAGAGTTCAACGAACAGACTCCAAAGTAGCATTAACCAATTTTAACCAACCAATTTTGTAGTTCTGTTAACAAATCTTTAAAAATTATTACAATACAAGTCTACTCCATAGATATACTGTTCTGTTAAACAAAAATTTGTGCGTGTGTTGGCGAGCCTTAACCAAACATTTGTATCACTGGTTTAAAATCGGTTATTTTGTTAAAAAATAATATTATTAATTAGTTTAAAGCTTAAAATATAACTTATTCAACATGTATTTAGCGAAAGAAAGATACTCCGGCCGTTAAATTGCTTTTTCGGCTATTATTTTTGCATCTTTTGAAAACACTGCGGCCTTGTGAAACGTGTTTACATTGGCTGTGTTTCAAACAAACTAAACAAAATAAGAGCTCACATCTTAAGTGAGCTGTTATTTACCGATACGTATTTTTGCGCCGACCTTATACGTAGCTGTTATTGTTGATCGAACAAATAATGGCGTACTTTGTTAAAGAAAAACTTCTTTAGGCGAGACTAGGAGGTA
>MU159017.1:0-25623 GCA_015888305.1 Antheraea pernyi
GAGAGCGCCGGAGGCCCACTTCCCCTCCAACCCTCCCATCCCCTCTCCTTGTCCCCTCCCCCAAATCCAGTCTGGCAACGCATTAGCGACTTCCCTGGTATTGTTGGTGTCTATGGACGGCGGTGATCACTTAACATCAGGTGACCCGCCTGTTTGTTTGCCTCCTATGATATAAAAAAAGGACACTAGTAATACCAAAGGCGTCGCAAGTGCGTTGTCTTCATGCTTAAACCAGTAATAGCTTCAGCGTGGCTCTACCACCTATAAATTTGACATGCCCCCAAAAAAGTTAAGTTTACAAAAGAAAAGAAAAAATAATTTAGATTCCCAGAAAACATACGAGAGCTGCATTTTTCATAACGAAATAGGAACTTTCGAAATAGTAACGGTACTTTTACGCAGGCCGGCATGATAGCGGCGACTGGCGATGGATTTTTGTTGGATGGATACTTGTCTCGGTGGTCGCCTTTGTTATTGAACTGTATTATGTTTATTGGCACGGGGCAATTACTTTGCCGTGCAACAATAAAAAATAGGAAGAACGTTGATACAAACGATTTGGCAGGTTAAGCGAAATTGAATCGCTCTGTATAAAAATATAAACTATTCAAAATTATACATATGGCATTGAATCGTCTGTCAATATGTGTTACGTAGATTAGCTAACTAATGCGTTTAGTATCACAGTATTCTGATAGAAAGGATAAACGATACATTTATAAGGATAAATAAAAGTTGAAAACTGAGAATTAAAAAAGGATAATCTATTACATACCAAAAATTTTTGAGTTTGGTTTGCAAAATGAGTATTGAAATAAAGGGTCAAAAAATTCTTTCTTTTTTGCTCTTATTACAGTTTCGTGATTTATTGTTGTTACATTTAGTTATTTATTGCTACTATTTGTTTAATTATATAATCTATACTAATATTATAAAGAGGTAAAGTTTCTGAGTTTGTGACATTGTAGGGGTAATCTCAGAAGCTACTGGTCCGATTTGAAAAAATCTTTCAGTGTTATATAGCTCTTTTATCGGGAAAAGTTATAGGTTATATATAATAAGGTTATAGGCTATACATATAAGACCCATAGGAGCGGAGCACCAATGAATAAGGTTTCAAAATCGGGGTATTTTTTCCTCTTGAGAGCTTCCGCTGCGTGTTAAAACCCAAAGTAACTATTCCACGCGGACGAAGTCGCGGGTTGAGGCTAGTATTATATATTTTTGTTATTTTATTGCGGCTTAAATTTATCTTATACACATAAAAGGCACCCAGGGTTACATATAATAAACTCTACAGGAATGTACGGTTCCGGGTGTTTAATGACGGAAGGTTGCCGCGGTGAAGGTGGTTACTTAGTTAACAGTGAAGGGCAGAGGTTTATGGAAAAGTATGCGCCCAAGGCGAAGGATTTAGCCAGCCGTGATGTTGTGTCTAGATCAATGGCGACGGAGATTCGACAAGGTATGAGAAAAAAAAAATGAAGCCGTTAGAGTATTCTATATGATTATTAAAAGTATTGTAGTGCATCATAATAGTTGAGCGAATAAAATGTATTATTTTCTAATTATCCGATTAATAAAACAAATTATAATAATGTATTACAGTAATCTATACATATAAATAAAATTGAAATGTCTGTTTGTAATATCAAAATAATAGCTTTTTAGTAAATGTATAAGAAAGTATATACAGTACTTATAACAATAAAACAATTTTAATTTATCTGTTCCGGCTAAGATCCGAAACGGTCGGATTAGACTTTCACCGGTAGATAGCTGATTTTATAAGGAGTAACTTAGGCTTTTATTTTAGAAAAGAAATTAGGATTACGCACAAATATTATAAGCTTAAGGAGCAGTTGACGCTACGATAATTTAGTTGATAGCGTGTTCGGACACAGCGTTAATGGACGTAGGTTCAAATCCTTGCAATTGAATTGGAGCTTGAAGGGAAACATCATGAGGAAACCACAGCATGGTGGTAGGCACCTGATCTTAAACGATCACCACTGTCCATAGATCGTTGCAACACCAGGGGAGTCACAAGTACGTTGCCAGCCTGTGGGGGGGGGGAGTGAGGGTAGGGGGACGGGGGAAGAGGAGATGGGTCTCCAACGCTCTCACTGACCGAACGAAACGCAACAATTCAAGCACTACTACTGGCCGAGCCAACGTAGTCCCCCGGCCGAGCCGACCCATTCATGCTGAAACCAGTAATAGCTTCAGCGTGGCTCTACCACCTACTGCTTTTCTCTAAGTCAGCATAGTTAGCTACCACTCTCAAGTTGAAAATCTGTCGCCAAGCACATGTTGGTGTGTTCCGACAGCTGCACTTAAAAGCCTTAGACTACGTCATAATTTACTGTTAGATGAGATTATGGTGAAACAATAAAACTTATAAGATATATTTTTCAAAAGTGTCCAAAAATGCCTATATATACATACGCGTACATTTACATAGAACAATATTTTTTTACTAAATTCCACGCGGTCAATGTTGCTTGTGACAACTGGGATACAAATTAAAGTGCTTTTAGATGTTATAGTAATACGATTTATAAACCAGGTCGCGGTGTTGGACCAAAAAAGGACCACGTTTTCCTCCAGCTTCATCATTTGCCAGCTGAATTGATAAAGGAGCGGCTGCCTGGCATCTCAGAAACCGCATGGACATTCACAGGTGTTGATGTATATACTCAACCTGTACCCGTAATCCCTACAGTGCATTACACCATGGGAGGTATACCAATCAACTATAAAGGAGAGGTAACTATTAATGACTCGTAATGAACATTGTCTCTTAGTTAATTTATAACATTATGAGCAATGTAAAATCTTAATTACATGATATTGTAGTCCGGTGAAGCTGTTAAGACCTTGCTAGGTCAATAGCGTAGTCAGTTCGAGAAAAAAAAAATTACATGATGAAAGTTGGTGCACATAGTTTTTTTTTTTATTATGGAGAAGATTTTTATGCTGTCCATTTTACTAACTAGTCAATACATCGTTCTATTGTCAATTAGATTTAATTCCATTGAAACAATCATTATTCGGGCATAAATTGGTTGGGAAGTAGTCTACATTATTTTTGAACGTTATGTATTAGTAAAAATCAGAAATGATCGGCTGCTCGTCTGTCACTCGCACTCTAACTCATTCGTATTCGGATTCACTGTTCAGCATTATACGTATACACAATGATATTATGAATAAAAAGCTGCACGTATATGTTACCTACATGACATTTTGACAAAACAAATGGCACAATAACGCACACATACGTAAATTAATATTGTAACGCCACACTGTCTTAGATAAAATGTAGAAATAATGTAGCATATTCTCAACATGGGTGGTGAAAAAGAAATAGTTATATGTTGCTTAGATATTTACGCATTGACGAGGCAGCCGTCAAAAATAAGCTAGTTAGCCAACTTTTAACCAGGCGCTGTTATCCGTGCTTCGATATGTATGGTGTACATTATTTGAGAAGCTGGTGCTTTGTTAACAACGTCAACTGCGGCGGGGAAGACTATTTAGTAAATGAGCCTTTATCCCGATAATAAAGGAATACTTCTACTAATCATTTTAAAGGGGTATCTATTTCCAGTAAATTTAAACACAGTACGCTGTAGGTTAGATAGCTCGGCTTGTGTGGTTGTGGTGGTTACCACCCGGACCACCGTGAAAACTAATGCGTGTGATAGGTATTGGAATGAAGAATGCAACAAATGTGTGTAAAGCCGCAGATACTCTTAGTGGTATGACGATACTATTATATTCAAGTGAATAATTCATCATCAGACACTTATAGTTGTGTTCCGGCAGCTGAATTTGAGAGCTAGTACTTTAGGTTTTAGCGTTTTACCATCTCAGGGAAAATCAGATTTTGGTCACATATTAAAAATCTACAGGTATATATATATACATCATGAATAAAACCATAACAAAGTGATAAGATTTTTTTATTGTATTATTGTAATTAAATACAAGTCGTGGTGGCCTAGTGGTTTGACCGGTGGAATATTATTTCGATGTCCGCAGGTTCGAACCCCGGCATGTACCAACGAATACTTCGGAATTCTCGTACATTTACTAATTTAAATTGGTAACACTATCGGCTGACGGTGAAGTAAAACATCGTGAGGAAACCTGAACCTGAGAAATGTTCTTGTAGTACTACTGTATGTGGGAAACATAAAATATAGAACTGTGGATTTCTCAGAGTTTGAAATCGCCAAAACGTCGTGGACTGGCGTGGTGATTACGCCCATACCTTCCTTCGGGAAGAGGCTTACGGGCCTGTAGTGGGTCTCTTACAGGCTGATGATGATGAATCAAAGACTGGCTTGTTTTTTTTGTAGCATAGGAGGCAAACGAGCAGGTCGGTCACCATAGACACTAACAACACCGGGGGAGTATTGCAAGTGCGTTGCCAGCCTGCGTTTGTCGGGAGGGGGTTAGGGGAGGTGGGCCACTGGCGCTCTTACTGACTGAACGAAATGCAACAATGCAAGCACTGTTACTTGACGTCGGTGTTTCTGTGGTTCGGGTAGTACTACCCCGGACGAGCTGACCCAGCCATGCTGAAACCAGTAATAGCTTCAGCGTGGCTCTACCACCGACTAAACTATTGATATTCAATAAAAACTGGTTTGAAATAAATTTACACTCTCGTTTTGGGCAATTCTTATGAAAGAATGTTATGCTGGAAAGTCGTAATACCTATTAAGGTAAAATAAATCCATAATAACAACGATTTTAAGCTTAAGGCACTCAGCCGATTTTATTTGGGCAACTAGCTCAAGGGTGCGCGGCACACCTCGGCTTGGGCTGTTGCTGTTACCTCGGATCTGATCTAGCTAAACTATTCTAAGCTATTCATACATATACTCGTTTGTGAGTCATACAATTGAGATTGCATGATTTACAAACGTTTACATGTATATCTGATGTGAAACGAACTAAGCTACTCGATTCAGTTCGGTTAAGGAAAAAAAATAAAACCCTTCCACTATGTGTGTAATGTGTGCACGTATGTTAGGTGATCTCATGTGTGTACAAGTGATGTGGGTGAGTCACTGTATCGCGATAGTGACAGCTCGAGGGCTCCATTCGGGGACGACCTAGGCTCGAGATATCACTGAAGAACTACGGTGTGTGCGGGAGCGAAGGAGGGACCTTCCCTGACGGTGGCGTGAGGGAGGATTACGCGTGCGTGGGCGCAAACACGCATGTTAAAAGATCGAATTAATAAAGCATGTGTGTTGTCAGGTTCTTATATACCAAGACGGACAGGACTGTGTGGTGTCCGGTCTTCACGCTGCAGGCGAGGCGGTCAGCAACTGTCATGGAGCAAACAGGCTTGGGGCGAACTCAATCCTCGACGTGGTTGTTTTTGGCAGGTCCATTGCCAACAATATCGGAAAGCTACAGAAGCCTGGCGAGAAACAACCCAATTTAAAAGATGTTAGTATTTTATTTGTATACTATATTTAAAAATAGATCTCTAAAAACACATTTTTTTTCTAAAAGATTTTCAAATATAATCTATCATCAATTATTGCTAGGAAAGAACTAAATACTCGAGCTATCTTATATCTAATCACTATTATGTATTCATAATCAAGATATAAACAATAATATTGCTATCGTACACAACTATAAAATGTAACACATTGCGAATAAAAAATTAATAGCAACTTGATTTAAAAATAGTTCGTGTATCAATGTTTGCATGGGGAGGAAGTTAAGCTTTTTTGAGACTATTAAATAATACATATATATGAGAATGCTCATAGACTATATACTATACGAAGCCCCGTAGTATAAATACTTAACTATACATTTACTCATTGCGGTATACTACTGAACCCAGGCATATACTTATACATAATATTAATACATAATTACACATACAAATAAATACATACAGTAGTCCGGTGAAGATGCTAGGATTACAGGTGACCATTGAAATGATATTTGGAAACAATTTGATGACTTTTTGATTACGAGCGTTTTTGTTATAAAAGCTTTATGGGATTACAAACTATAGGAATGTATGAAAATGCAAATTATCAAAAAACATATGCGTCCATTAGAATCCTTAATTAATATTTAAATGCGAATTTTGAAAACAACCAGTCCTTTTCTGATTTATATTATACCTATAAAAATGATAGCTTTTGATTTGAATTGAATTGAGAAATAATAAGGTTAACGAGGAACATGTTGGAAAGGGGGAGTGAAAGTCATATAACCAGGAGAGTGATAATAGTATGTACGAAAGTGTACGAATGTAAGAGTAGAAGAATTCCCAAAAAGATGTGGATTGATTGTGTGTAGAATGGTTTAAATATAAAAGGTATAAATAGTGAAATGACAGATGATAGAAGACCGTGGACGAGGCAGAAATATATCGGCCCTATTTTGGATGTATCTGGTTTTTCTTTCTAGAAAAAAATTCAAGATGAAGCGAGGATAGCTCAGTGGTTAGCGTGTTCCGACACCGCACCAATGAATTTAGGTCCAAACCTTTGAGAATGCGCTGGAACTTTTGGTGAAGGATAACATCGTGATTTAAACAATAGTATGGTGGTAAAGTTTTTTCTAAGTCAGCCTAGCTAGCTACCACCCTCAGGTTAAAAATCAGTCGCCAAACACCTGTTGGTGTGTTCCAGAAGCTGCACCTGCGAACCTATGCTTACCTAATAGAGATGTAGATTTTATAATTGTATAGTTCAAGGCATAACATTGTATATAGTAGACTTGATTGTATATTTATATGTAACTAGCAGGCCGGGTGGACGTTGTCTTGCCTTGATAATAAAAAAAAATATCTAAAATTCAACCGCAGCGCTACCTACCCGGTCTAATTGTGAATCTAAACCATTCTCGGATCTACTGGAACACGCGTACAAAATTTGGTCAGAATCGGTCCAACCGTTTAGGAGGAGTTCAGTGACATAGACGCGCACAGAAGAAATTTATATATAAAGATTTTATTATTACTTTACTATCGACAATATTAGTATGATATTATTGTGTCTAAAATACAGTTATTATTAACAGAATCGGTCCAACCGTTTAGGAGGAGTTCAGTGACATAGACGCGCACAGAAGAAATTTATATATAAAGATTTTATTATTACTTTACTATCGACAATATTAGTATGATATTATTGTGTCTAAAATACAGTTATTATTAAGTATATTAATGTGGGTGTATTAAGAATTCTTTCTTTCTTTTAAATATGATCTTGACAGACGGAAATCTTATTTATTACACTTGTTAATTTAGTTATACATTGCTAATTCTTAACTGCTTTAATTATTAATAAAAATATTATATCCCAGGTTAACATTTTAATCGTGAATAGCATGACAATATACTAATATGTTTAATAAACATTATATATCTACTATTTTTTCTTAATGCAGACAAAGAAACCAATGGATCAGCACTGGAGAAAGCACACCTTGTCCATTGTCGATTTGTGCACCGGTAAAGTCACAATAACGTATCGACCGGTAATTGACACTACACTGGATGATGACGTCAAAGCAATACCTCCTGTACCGAGAGTTTATTGATTTTACGGATTTATAGTTTAATTTATGGTATTTTAATTAAATAGTATTAAATTTACAATATTAAAACTGTTCATTATAAATGTTATATTAATTTTAAAATTAATACCTTTACTGCGAAACAAGCCTAAATCGGCCTACTGCGATACTTCAGCTGGTGCGGACGAAGAAAATTCTCTCTCGCTGGTGCGGATCGATTATTTCGGGTGTTTGTCAGAGTTCGAAAGATACTGATATATATTTATTTCAGCTTGTAGTCAAAATTTTAGGAATTTGCATTAAAACATCACCGGTAGGCCCTTTTCGCTCGCTCGGTGCGGCAGTGTGCCTATTTCGGCCCGCCGTCGCAACAGGTCACCGGCGACCCGATGTCGTACGGAGCGCGCGTCCCTCCAGTTAGTGTTGTGCGGTGGCAAACAATAAAAGAAAATTTTGGAAAATCGAGTAATTCACCCTGCTGTTATTGATAGTGATATAGTATAAGAAATATTTTCCACTAAGTTATTTCGTCTCGGTCAGCTGCATCTATCATGAAAATAACGCTTTACGTGGTCTACGTGATTGCACAAAATACGCATTAGTCCATGTTCCCATTACATTATACACTGAATCGGTGATTTAGTCAGCAGGGCAAGGCTGCCGGAAGGACTATTAGTTTTTCAAGTTCTGTTTGAATCTATACTTATGTATTACCTTTTTTCTGTCTATACTATTGACCTAGTAAGGTCTTAACAGCTTCACCGGACTACTAAGGCGAGCGCTTAAGGCTCTCAGCCGATTTTATTTGACAACTAGCTCAAGGGTGCACAGCACACCTCGGCTTGGTCTGTTGCCTAATACATGCAATTCGCGACCTATCTGAGCTAACCTAAACTAAACTAACTATTCATATACATATGAGTTGTTGAAACATATATGTGTACCAGGCATACATACCTCAACAACTCTTATATATATTTCGTATCGGATAATTATGTATTCTCAATACCAAGCCCAGTATGAGAACGATCAAGCTGATAATGAGGTCTAACCTCAACTGAAGCTAGGACTCCGGTTATTGAGGAATCCAGTCTAACGTGAACGCATTATGTCCGAGTACTGGTTTTGAGCAAAAGTTAACACAGTGGGAACTGCACTTCACATTTTTTTTTTCTCGAACTAACTACGCTATTGATCAAGCAAAGTGTTAACAGCTTCACCGGACTACTAAGGCGAGCGCTTAAGGCACTCGGCCGATTTTATTTTGACAACTAGCCAAAGGGTGCGCGGCACACCTCGGCTTGGGCTGTTGCCTGATACATGCAATTCGCGACCTATCTGAGCTAACCTAAACTAAACTAACTATTCATATATATATGAGTTGTTGAAACATATATTTGTACCAGGCATACATACCTCAACAACTCTTATATATATTTCGTATCGGATAATTATGTATTCTCAATACCAAGCCCAGTATGAGAACGATCAAGCTGATAATGAGGTCTAACCTCAACTGAAGTTAGGACTCCGGTTATTGAGGAATCCAGTCTAACGTGAACGCATTATGTCCGAGTACTGGTTTTGGTCAAAAGTTAACAGAGTGGAAATTGCACTTCACATTCATTAAATTACACTATTCATCATTAACTATTATCAGATGAAATAAAAATGACACAGGTACACGCACATGTAATACAATTACGGTCTTACACTATGGCGACGTGACATATAGTTTACCTAAAACTGCCTTACTTTATAGTTCTAAGCGTTCTATCATAACCTTTTAATTTCCTTTGAGAACCTATTTATTAGTTATCAACAGTAAGACCTCTACTAAAAATACTTTCTATTGCGGTTCAGGTCGATATCCGCCTACCGCTTTCCGTGGCTTATTTCTCATTTCCTGGTTGATAAATTCCTGGATGAATAGAATCTAAGGAAGTTGCGTTCTGAGTTATTCTAATAGTATTTTGCAAAGTTATAGTATTTTAATCTACCCTAGTGCTGGTGGGTCGAGAAAAAACTGCCATGCACTGGGGGATATATCGTTGGGGGCGCATTTCGACCCGCCGCCGTACCAGATGGAGGTTTATGATTTTACTTACCGCAGCTAAGGTGTTAAAAATCTACACAGCTTTAGATACGGATATTTGCAGCAGAAAGTTGCTATAACAATAGGATTTTTTACCTTATATATTCGTTGTTATATATTTTAAGATTCAAGTTATCTTCACAGTCAAAACACAGCAATTTTATTAAACCAATAAATAAGAGTGAGTGGGAACGGAAATATTTCGGAAGACTCAAAACAATTCACATTATTATAGAAAGATAAAGTTCACGAGCTGTATAATGTTTGGAACTACAGATTAGATTCTAAAAATTCTTTCACTAATAGAAAATTACGTTCAGACTGAAGGTTTTCAAAATTTTGAATTGATTGATTGTTTTACTAATTTATTGAAGAAGGCGTTACTTTGCGGAAATCCATCATTAGATATTATAGTAGAGTATCCGAACTTTGCACTTCCGCCTGGAGTTGATTGATCACTACTACGTCTAACTTCAACAAAAAGCGAATCGATTAATCAATATAGTCAACATATACGTGAACGAGTATATTAATTATACAATATATATAAATATAATAATTATCAATCAAATAATTAAAATATGTTGCAGATTGACGTGTAATCATAACACATGTTTAGCTCCTTCACGGAGCACCATCAGATCAATGCCGATGCGATACGGTGAGTAAGCGCGGTCGTCGTCGCATTATCATTGTACAGTGCGGGGGAACCATACCAGGATTGATCCTCTTGAGGTGGCTTCATTCGCCGCCCTTAACTAAGGGCGTGCCCTTGTGGACCCTCTTCCGCGTCCTTTCTGAGGTCCTCGATGGCGCGCCTCGCTCGTGTCCTGCTCCTGAGGAGTGGCCGAGCGTTCACGTCTGTGCGATGTTGGTGATGATGATCAGGTTCTGTTTCTCGGCCATGGTGAACGCTAGCGTCTTCATGTCTGAAGGTCGCTTCCCCGCGGCCGTCTGGAGGCACAAATACAGCGATTCTTCTTCTCCAACAGGGCCTCAGTTGCAATCAACTCGTACGTCCCCGTCGGAGTCGATTCCTCTCAGGACGGCCTTTGTGGCGTCCCCTCAGGCTGTGCGTGAGGTGCAAAGCGGAGTCCAGTGTTCGTGTGAGATGTCGTCATCGCGCAGGAGTCGTTAGGCAAGGTGGTGCGAAGGGCCTTTTTTAATTCTTTACTTTACCGTCGCCGGTTTGGAACAGGCGGTGCTAGTGCGGCGCATCGTCGCGCAGGTCATGGACAGGTCACATGGTCGAGCGCGGAACACGGACACTGTAGACTACTACTAACGTCATATGTATGGTTATTCGAAAGAGTATGACCTATATCTATCGGGTGTTTTGCAAAATATGATTGATCTATCTGGTTGTCCATTTTGAATCGCCGACGTATGTTCTTTGTGACGCATCTTAAAATTACGTCCTGTTTGACCGATGCGTAAGATGCGTTACACTCATCACATTGAAGTTTATATATACCCAATTTTTCTGATTGTATTTTATCTTTTGGATTACACAGATTTCATTGTTTTACTGTTATTACGATTGCTACTATGTTATATTTGCTCTGCGCGTTAATAAATCATTTAGAGGAAATACATAGACGATAACGTAAATGTAATAAAGGTAGCAGTAAATATATTTCTAAATGTAATTATCAATCTTTAGTATTGAATTTTTCCTAAAATTAGCGAGGGTTAGCCAAGTAATTAAGAATGTGTTGATTTAAATAAAACTCAGTGTTTAATTTTGTGCGAGTCAAATTGATAGAGTTTAGGGCTGAGCTTTTAGAAACGAAGGTCGGTGTGTGCAAATTAATAGAATGTGTTTGCTTTTTACAAAGATGTAAAGAAAGAACGGCATCTTGATGCTTATCATACAGAACAAATGTCAAAAGGCTATTAAGGTACGTTAGATGTAGTTTGAAAGTATGACGCCCTTGTGTGTACATCTTCTAAAAGCGATTATGACAACAACATTTTGTATAGGTGTAATAAAAAATAGAGTTATTGCAGAATGTTGTCGTTGACTAAATCTTTTTTCGAATCTGTGGTAGTATTTCAACGTTTATAAGTGACTTATCATAGTCTAATTATATAAACTACTAGCGGGCCCGGCTGACGTTGTCCCGCCCTGATTACCCCCCCGCAACCCCCCTTGTGGGTGGAATTTCGTAAAATCCGTTCTTAGCTGACCTCTACTCGGCGAAAGGAATATTCCTACCATATTTCAAGTCGCTACGCCTTATGGTTCCAGAGATATCGTGATGAGTCAATATATAGGTGGGAATCTCTAATATATATATAGATATTTGATTTTTATTGACTTTCATAATGGTCATATCCAGAGTATTTGAATCGAGCTTACCATAATTTCACTACAAACCCTGTTATAGGCTGATTAATAATATGTATTAGTTCCTCTCTCCAACATGAGAATACCTGACATAGAAAGTTATATGGACTTGCCTTTTCGATTTTACTGAGTGTACAGATATTAGTAGAGATATATTGTTAAAAGAATCCCCTCGCACGACGCGACGCCCGAACATCCTTTCTGATTTTGTTTACCGTAGGAAATCGATAATAAACACCAAAAATATTAAGACACGTGGTACCCAGTGTATAAACAAGAGAAGCAGGTCTATTGGTATTGGTAGAAATATTCATGCGTGCGGCCACACCCTGACATGCCAGGTGGCACGTGATGTTATCAAATCAATGTGTTTGCGATATTAAACGTCAATTAATTTAACTGACCCCTGTTGTTTCTTGTTGTCGTTATTGTTTATAGGGTATTAAAATTACATTTATTTTTATAGTTTACGGAGTGGTGTAAAAAAATATTGCAACGGATTTGTTTTAGCTCGCATCATAACCTCGTCCAATAATTAGCGAGTGTTTTAGAATCAGACGCTACATCCTAATTAATATTATAAATGTGAAAGTGTGTTTGTTTGTTACGCTTTCACACTTTAACTACCTCCAATGAACACTATGAAATTTTATAAAAAGAAATTACAGTAGTAGCAAGGTAAAGTAGTAGTAGTACTTTGGAAACAGCGCAGTTCCTGAGAAAAAAATATCTACAAACATCTACAAAAATGCGAGCAAAGTCACGCACTAATTCTTTGTAATGCAATGGCAAAGGTCACCAAAATGTATATGGTCTTAATGATCCTTAATGATTTCATGAAAACTGATTAACCGTGCTTTTTAAACAGATAAAAGATATGAAAATAGTCGCTTTTCTAAAAAAAATCTTAAATGTTTTATTTGGTATATCTCATCATAATGAATGCATACTAATAACAAAACATAATCGTATGAACGCCAGAAAATTTAAAAGAACTATACAAAGTTCAGAAATATCTAATGGTTCCTCTCCCCTTCCCTCAAACACAGGCGCCGGAGGCCCACCTCCTCACCCCTTCCTTCTTCTCTCCCCCCTCACTCCCCTTCCCTCAAACACACGCTGGCAACGCACGTTCGACTCCCCTGGTGTTGTTAGTATCTATGGACGGGGGTGATCACTTAACATCAGGTGACCCACCTGTTCGTTTGCCACCTAGGACATAAAAGAAAGAAATGTCAATTGTGCCTGAATACTATGATATTGATACACACACTCATGTCCCAAATATTAATTTCAAAATCATTGAACAGAACTTATAATTTTTGTTTCTATTGTGTGACGCCCTTTCCTCTCCTCTCCCCCTCACTCCCCTTCCCTCAAACACACGCTGGCAACGCACGTTCGACTCCCCTGGTGTTGTTAGTATCTATGGACGGTGGTGATCACTTAACATCAGGTGACCCTGTTCGTTTGCCACCTAGGACATAAAAGAAAAAAATGTCAATTGTGCCTGAATACTATGATATTGATACACACTCATGTCCCAAATATTAATTTCAAAATTATTGAACAGAACCTATAATTTTTGTTTCTATTGTGTGACGTAACTAAATATATGTGCCAAAAGTATCGGCATCAAAACTATCAGATATTTTTAAAGTATGTAAGTAATTAGAAGAACATACTTCAATTTCATACTTATGTACTACATGATTGTGTTGAAAACTTAGAACATAAAACGCAGGCTTTATATATTATATTAAATAAATTTCAACGCACTTGCGACTGCCCTGGTGTTGCTAGTGTTTATGGACATCGGGGTTCACTTACCGTCAGGTGACCCGCCTGTTTGTTTGCCCCCTCTAAAATTAAAAATTTAATTAATAGCAACCTATAGTATATGAAGAGACATCTGTTGGAGGAAGGCGTGGATTTAATCGTTATACAAAAGTCTGAGAAAATATGTTGATCTCTTATTATGGAGTTTTTAAAAACCAACAATGTAGCAACTTCAGTATAAAACTAGTAATAAGGAGGGGCAGTCCGTCCCAGACGTCAGGTATTATTAGACTAGAAATCTCAACGAAATAATTTGGATGCCGAATCAATTCGGCACCCCATTGATCTAAAATATAAAATCAAGTTTACCTAAATTTGTAAAAAAAAGTGGGCTAGCCTTACTTCTCTACTGGCAATTATTATCATTATCATCTTCAGCCTAAGAGACCCGTATTCTAAGGGCTGTAGGCCTATTTCCGAAGGAAGGTGTGATCGTAGTCATCCTGTCAGTCCACCATATACTAGGGATTTCAAAGTCCAAGAACTCCACAGTTCTGTTCTTTTCACGTACGGTGGTACTACGACATCGTAGGTTCAGGCTTCCTCGCGATGTTTTCCTTCACCGTCAACCGATAGTTACGAATTTCAATTAGCGAATGTAAGAGAATTTCGAAAAATTCGTTGGTATATGCTGGGGTTTGAAATTGCGAACATCGAATGGATATTCTACCGGTCAAATCACACGACCACTACGATAGGACTAGACTTCTGAAATACATATTTTTTGACGTGGTAACGTCTTATAAATCGATGAACTCCGGCTGCAGGCACTAAAAAACATGACTTATTGTCACGTTCCGCTTGAGCCGGGCGTGCAATCGGGAGTGCGGAACAAGTGATAGAGAGGCGCGATGGGCCTAAACTTTCGGCTTCATTTATCTAAAGCATATGTAGAATAATTTAATCCAATTCATAAAAATATGCAAATTTTCATCAATGTTTTTTATCACGTTATCATATAAAATTATCGTCCGTAAACCGACTTTACAGACAACCATTTAAAAATAATAATAATATACTGAATTTAGATTTTATACATTTATGGTAAGTGTGAAAAATACTTCGAAGAAATTTACATTTAAAAACTGTCTTATAAATTGAAAAACGAATGCCGAATGAAAATGTTCACTTTAAAATAATAAAAAAAAACGGTAAAATAAATGTGAGATTTATCGGATACTTATCGCTTCAGAGGCGTCAGGGCGTCAGGTCCGGACCGCCCTCGACCTCCCCAACGATTACGGGCGCGCATTCATTGAGCATCGCTAATTACCTACCAGCATTAATGCTCGCCTACCGATGAGACACGCGACGTTGCGATGAAAACTTGGCCTTTCTCGTAAATGGTATTAAAATCGAATACATAAATTCAAATTGAAAACTGCCTATCGTTGTAAAAATAAGCTTTTTTTTATTAATAAGACTTATTTACTTACGATCTCTTTAGTCTGCTCTGATGCATAGCTTTTTTTATTTTAATTTGTATTTAGATATTGTGCATGTAAATGTACTTAGTATTAATAAAAAATATATAAAAATAAAATATAGAATTTCAGTACATTTAGGTATTATATCAAATTCGGCTATACAGCAATTGCCAACAATGTGCACTACATTGCCCAAATACTGTTTACCTATCTTAGTATCAAATTTTATTACATCACTACACTTCGCATAATAAAGTATACGGGAATAGAGCAGTTTAATATATTTGTAAGATTAAGTAATGGTGATTAAACTCAATTTAATTTTAAACTAATTATGGTCGTTACTTAAAAGATTTAATCAAGCCAGTATAGATAATATTAAAATTAAAGGCACCGGTCATAACTTACTACGAAAGATTGAAATCAAATAAAATCAAAATATTAAGTACTAATGTGGCGTCATAAGTGTCTATGATATCAAAGTAGTATATATCGAGCCCAGCGGCATATGACGACTAGCATAGGATTCGATATCAGCAAAGAAAAAATTAGGGTTCCATGAGATCGAAATATGGGTAAACAATTATAATTTTATTTCAGTAAGTCGTGGATTTAATTTGGTTAACTGTGAATATAACAGAACATGTACTGTCTACTTAATGCTTCTTTACAATATGAAGACATATATAGTAACATAAATGATAAAACCACCTTTTAAAACATATTTGAAGTTGAGGAATGGGACAAAATCAATACCTGTCATGTAAGCAGGGGTGTACACAACAGAAAAACATGGAAAGTAGTCTACAAAACAAAAAATAGGAACCTGTGGTCTAAATGATATAGATCCAGTATTTAACGCTTTGATACTTACAAGTTATCAAAGCCATGGAAACTATGTAGAAATCCTAATATGAATAACTTTATTTTTGTTATGCGTACATTACATAGTATAAAAAAAATCCACCTACCGCGTCTGTCTGTCTGTCTGTTCGCGATAAACTCAAAAACTACTGAACGGATTTTCAAGCGGTTTTCACCAGTGGATAAAGTGATTCATGAGAAACGTTTTAGTATATCATTTGTCAAGGTTTTTTTTTTAATCACGGCGGGACAACGTCTGCCGTGCCCGCTAGTATCTTCTTAAAATGTTATTACATGAACTTTTCGAAAAAGATTAATCCTGTCGAAACTGATCACTGTATTGAAAATGTTCCATTAAATAAAGTATCGCGTATTCGGGACTTGGGTGTGATTATCGATAGTAATTTAAGTTTTCTACCTTAAATAATCAAGATAAATAATTATATTTCAGTAGATATGGGTTCCTTCTCAGAGAGCGTCCTCAGCCAAAAAGAGGAAGCGGAGAGGATAAGAGAAAGGGAACCAGATGCCCCAATGATGCAGCGCAGAAGACCTGCCCGAGGGCGTCGACGAGGAGGTGTAGGCATGTACCACCCGATGCCTCCCTGATGAACCTTCAGGTGGCGGACGCGGGGGCTTCCGTTGCCGCGAATTGAAGGCCCGTGCGGAGAGAACACGGCTTTAGCCGCTGCTCCATGTGAGGAGCAGAGGAAGAATACTTCCTGAGAGGTGGGTCCCCCCGTTTTACCATCCACGGGTGACCGAAGCGCGTGGCCAGGGCAGTGGAGTTTGCTAGTCGTCACCCCGCACCCTGGTCCACATTCGCGCTCAGCGGCCGAGGGGTTTTTAGTTGGTAGGAGTCCGACATAACCCTCACACTGTCCCCCGGCGGTGTGAGGTGTATCTTATGTAGGATTTTCCCATTGATAAAAAAAAGTAGATATGGGTTAATGTTTTATTTGATATAAAACGTCATAAATAATTTAAAAAAATAGTTATATGTAAAAGGAAAGAATTATTGTTTTGGAAGATTTAAGACATAAACATCGAACATTTTTGTGTAGGTTTGTCAGATGTGCAACTATCTACTACATTATACATCGACTATTCTCTACTTTATATATATGTATATCTAATAGACATACAACAACGAAAATCGTTTCAAAATCGAATAAATTGTTATATGTAAAAGGAAAGAATTATTGCTTTGGGTAAGACATAAACATCGAACATTTTTGTGTAGTTTTGTCAGATGTGCAACTATCTACTACATTATAGATCGACTATTCTCTACTTTATATATATGTATATCTAATAGACATACAACAACGAAAATCGTTTCAAAATCGGTTGCGTAGTTAGAATAAACTAAAGGAACACATATACAGAGACGAGAGACGACTTTATTTTATCATATTTGTGGACAGATATGATCTATCTGAACATATATAATTTGAGAGATATATTAAATGCTGCTAAAAGATGAATTTGTTATATAGTATGAAACGGCTGTCCTTTCTTATCTATAGAAGTACTTCTACTTTCCAGTCTTTATCAGTATCCCTTCTTGTTTCTTGATGTAACCTGATTAACTACACGAATACTAGCTCCTGCTCTCGGCTTCGCTCAGGTATACTCAGAATTAACTTATCTCTCGGGTATACTTTTTTTTCTGGATGGAAAATACATTATGCCCTTTTCTGTACCCTTGATTATATATATGCAAAATTTCATAATGCTCGACTGAATAGATGAGCTGTGAAAGCGTAACATATGTAATATTACGTGTATATAATATGTAATATTACGTAATAGCAATGTAATAATTAAGTATGAAACGGCTGTCCTTTCTTATCTATAGAAGTACTTCTACTTTCCAGTCTTTATCAGTCTCCCTTCTTGATTCTTGATGTAACCTGATTAACTACACGAATACTAGTTCCTGCTCGCGGCTTCGCTCGGGTACACTCAGAATTAACTTATCTCTCGGGTACACTTTTTTTTCTGGATGAAAAATACATTATGCCCTTTCTGTACCCTTGATTACACCCCGAAAAGACACAGGCGTATCTCTTCTCTACAAAACGGAGTCCGTTCGAGTTGACTCCTACTTTCCAAGGGGTTTCCCTACAAGTTATGGACAACCTCGAGCTACTTGGGATCCAACTAACATCAGATCTCAACTTCGGACGTTCGATTGAACAAAAAGGAAGAACAGCTGCAAGGAAACTTGGGATCCTCTTTAAGGTTAAGCGTTATTTCACACCGGAACAGCTTCTCAGCTTGTACCAAGCTCAAGTACGCTCATGTGTGGAATACTGCTGTCACCTATGGGATGGATCAGCCAAATATCAGCTGGCTGCTCTTGACTCCATCGAACGTCGTGCTCGTCGGCTTGTAGGTGATGAAGCGCTGTGGGAGACAAGAATGCTCAATTTAGAGCATCGACGGCAAGTGGCTTGTCTCTCAGTATTTTATAAGTTACTCTTTGGAGAGTGTGCACAGGAATTACATGATTTAATTCCACCGTCCCCATTCCATCAGAGGACGACCAGACGCCGTGAGGGTTTCCACCCTTATGTAGTTGATATTCCTGAGATTCGTACGAAGCGATTTGCTTCCACATTTATTATACGTACGGCTAAGGTCTGGAATTCACTCCCGGCGTCTGTCTTCCCGTCATCATACAACTTGGGAGTGTTCAAGAGTAGAGTGAACAGGCATTTAGCAGGTAAGCGCGATCCATCGTCAGCTTCATCATCACTTACCATCAGGTGAAATCGTGGCTAAGCGTGTATCTGTAAAACATAAAAAAAAAAGAAATATATACGCAAAATTGCATAATGCTCGATTGAATATATAAGCTGTGAAAGCGTAACATATGTAATATTACGTTTCCATAATATGTAATATTACGCAATAGCAATGTAATAATTATTTTCTGTTACATTAACATTGCAAAATTGAACAGCTTTCTTTGTAGTTTTAATATACACTATACACAAAAATACAAAACAGGTATTATATTAATTTTGTCGTTTCTAAAAGAAGCATTCACTATTTAATACATATACTATATTTTCACTAAATTAGAACTAAATATTGCAAAAAATAACAATATTAGATTTTATTTCTTTCACGGTGTCGGCTTTTGAGACGTAGTCTATGTGTTCTTATATGTATATGTGTTTTGATACTGGTTGTGATATAATTCCGAGGACATCTTTTAGAAGACTTATTATAGGTATAATTCACATATATATAGAAATTACACAAAGATTTGTATCAAGTTGCATAATTTTTTCGGATGCTGAAATTGCTAACGCTGGATAAACCTGAAAAAATACATCAAAATAATGTACGAAGGAATTGTATATTCACTGTACACTTAGCATCTTAGAAACACATCAACATTTAACATTAGGTGATATCGTGGTCTAATGCTGAAATCTACAAGGTAAAAAAATATGTTCTACGGAACTAACTGCGATGGTATGTCTTAAGTATAACTCGCAGTTTCTTCTTCTATGTATTATAAATAGGTTATTCATCCAACTATACTGACCAATATCGTATCTCATGTAATGTAAATGTAAAGTTACGCTTGGCATTCCATATAGATCATATGAATACCATATGAATCAAGCAAGAAGTGATAAGTTTAGAATGACACGCAATAAAAATAAGCTACTTGTGTGAAGAGAATTACGAAGCTTCTTTGGTTTTCTTGAACTGTAAATGCCAATGTGCCAGAACATGGATCGGCTATAATATATATCTCAGATATAATAAAATACTTTATAAAATACTTTCTTTTCAATAATATCTATATAATAAAATAATAGTTATATTTAATTGAAAAAACCAGTGTGCATAGAACCATAACCTTAGACTAGTCGGTATCGACTTCACTGACCTCGATAAAGACGATAAATGCTCGAACCCATTTGCGGTGTTATCATCGCTCGGCGTGGCGTTGCGCCGTATCTCTCACAAAAACATCTCGACCCCATCGGGTTCGTCTCCCTGCGATAATCCCGCGCACGCGAGCTGAGCGCAACCCCGCCCAGGGGCGTGTCGGAGCCCATCCGAGGGTCGACCCTGCACCACCCGCACCGCCCGCCTGCCTTCGACGACCGGACGAAGAACCTTACTATTATCCTCGCTTCCTGTACACGGACGCGCGCTCGTACCGTTCGTGCGTTTGTTTATTTTTTTAAGACAAATAGATCGGACATCGTCGCGTCCCTTCCGAGTGTCTTGTGTCCGGGTCGTGTACACGATGGACGGTGTCCGGTGTATGTCCGTCCCCGTCCGGAACGTACGCTGAGTCCAAGGTGAGTGGCCAAGTTTGAGCAACCATTAATCTCCGTCGTGTAGTGTAGTGTCTGTAGTGATAATCTAGACTGTAATAGTTAAAGATTATTATTTTGTTAATTAAAGAAGTGTGATTATATTTATAGTTATATCAATAAATATTATCGGTGATACTTACTAATTCAGTGAATTTACGTTATCGTGATATTTATACATAATCTTAGATATCCATAAATATAATCTATAACACATCTGTAAATTGTTGGCACTTTATAAGAGTACAAATGAAATTATAGGGATTAAAAATTATAATAACAAGGTATGAACGGCTTACCCGTGATCAAATGACACGATAAATGAATAAACGTATCTTTATTTCTATAACACAAGCAATCAATCTTTGAAAATAATCGTCAATATCATTTTGTAACAAATTTGGGGATAATAAGAATTCAAATAAAACAATAACTTAAGTAACCAATTGTTTTCATGACATCTGTTTAGGAAAAGCATTTCAGTTTCATATACAACGGTGCTGATATTCAAAATGAGACTTCGTGTAAGTTTTTCTTGTTGAGAAAACTTTTATTATTTTGTGTTACCTGATTTTGGATCTATGCCTAGCTGTGCTTTCGGCTCCGCGCTAATAAAAATTACAGAGTAATTAAAATATTTACTAAGATGAACATCGAAGTTGTTTACATTAAATACTAATGAAGAGGCAATCATTTATTTTGATACGGACTTTATTTTGATAGGATTGATTTTGATAATGGACCAAATGGCTACATAAATACTATGTAAACATTCCAAATTTTAATAGAACCTAGAAGTAACCTTAAGGTTTATCTTTCGAATAATATTTACAATAATTTATATTAAAAGTGTGAGCAGCGTATTCCAAGAGAATACGTTTAGTATAAGATCATTATAGGTATATATATATATATATCGCTTAATGGAAATAGTTTATATTTATCCATGAGCAGGTCACTGAAATAGATTCGTGATCGACCACTACTATGAAATAAGTAATCATATTAAAATGACCGCCTATTGACCCTTACATAAGAAGTGACAATAATTATTTTTAACTTAGAGACTTGTAGTCACGGGTGTCCTATCAATTCATTTGAAATCAATTTATGAATATTTAGTCGTAAAATATAGCCCAAGTAACAAAAAAAATCCAAAATGGGTATCATTTAGATATGTGTATTATTTTATTACTAAAAACATACCTATTCCTATATATATAATAGTCTACGCTTCTAATTAACTGCGAGCGTAGTCCCTTATCCATCCTACCTTCATTCAATCGAAAGTCATCCATTACTGGACATGGACTTCCCCTAAATATCGCCACAAATATTAGCCATCTATCACTCGCATCCAGCGGGTTCTCACAATCTTCATACCGACATTGCATCTTCCTGTACGTAGTTGCTACTCTGGTACTCTTTTCCGCCCCATAAGCCATTTGTTTTAAAACAATCTTATATAGTCCACATACTACTACACTAACCACACTAGCTAGTAATCACATTTGGACAGTTTTAATTTTCTGGACATTTTTATCGTTATTATAAGACTATAAGGATTGTCCGTATACGAAAAATTATATTGTAGTATTAGTCCATAGCACTACTTAGGCCTCAAACTAACAACTCGTCAAAGTTTTACCCTGGTTTACCTTTTCTCTTTCATTGTAGATATTTTTATTACCAGCGGTCCCGGCGGACGATGTCCCGCTCTGATAATAAAGAAAACCCTTGATAAATTATATACCTAAACTTTCCTCAGGAATCACTTTATGTAGTGGTGAAAGCCGCTTGAAAATTCGATCAGTAGTTTTTGAGTTTATTGCAAACAGACAGACAGACACGGCAGAAGTTTTTGTTTCATAATATGTAATCATTTATTATTGCTGCTCATTTTTTTAATGACGGCCGATTTGAGTAGGCTACCTTGGCTGCCCGTCATTCTTAAGTCCGAATATTTCGCTAAACGGTAATCGCTTGATTTTAGCTTCCGATTCATTCCACTTGCTAGTATTAGCATATCGCCTGTTTCAGTCAAATTATTATGTGATTATTGTCAAGCATATGTCATGATATATTAAAAATTCGTCTGAGTGGTGAAAGCCGCTTGAAAATCAGATCAGTAGTTTTTGAGTTTATCGCAAACAGACAGACAGACGCGGCAGAAATTTTTGTTTCATAATATATAATGATTTATTATTGTTGCATAGCGTACATAACGAATAGCATATCGTTTGATAGTTTATGTAGTAATGTACTCAGATCTCATACTGCTTACCCTCTATAAGGAAATATGTAATGGTATTACTTGGATCTCAAAACAACATCTAACTAAACCTTTTATTATTCTATTTTTTAAACACTAATTTAAAATTAAATAATAGTCCAACCATAATCGGACCAGATGTTCCAGCGATTAGAAAACACAAGCAAGCAAATGAACTTAGTGAAATTTTAAATACGTATTTTTGGGTTTTGGTAAGATGGAAATGAGTTCTTAATAAAGCTTATAAAAACATTTATTTCGAAATAACTGACAAACATTTTTATTTATTCATTCATACGTTATTTTGATCAGAATGACCTTTACATGATAGAACATGTAAAATCTACACGTAAATTGTTTTAACACGCACGACAAATATTTAAGACCCCATGAATTTAGATATATAAGACCTTTGTGTTGTCTTGGCAGAGTTTAACAAAGTCCTTTTAAAAATTGCAACAAATAAATGGAGGAATAAGCGGAATATACCATCAACCAATGAACTAGTGGTCCTTCTGATGAAATATCTTAAGTCATTTTTTCAAAGAATATGCTCGCACAATTTAACAAAGTTCTTTTAAAAAAATTGCAACAAATAAATGGAGGAATAAGCGGAATATACCATCAACCAACGCAGTAGCGGTCCTTCTGGTGAAATATATTAAGTCATTTTCTTAAAGAAAATGCTCGCACAATGTTATAAATACATTTAGGCATGCAATAGATTACTCTTATTTTTTTAGTGACGGCCGATTTGAGTAGGCTACCTTGGCTGTCCGTCATTCTTAAGTCCGAATTTGTTGCTAAACGGTAATCGCTTGATTTTATCGGATAAGCTTCCGATTCATTCCACTTGCTAGTATTAGCATATCGCCTGTTTCAGTCAAATTATTATGTGATTATTGTCAAGCATATGTCATGATATATTAAAAATTCGTCTGTTCATATCGGTTACAATAAATAAACACTCTCAAATCCACCCTGTCACATACTGAACTGATAGTTATATCATTATCAGAGCATAAGATTTATTTTCTAGTAAAGTATCAAGATTTTTGAGTTGAAAATTTTTGAGTACATTGAGTAAATAGACTGTAACGTTTCTTTAACTTATAAATATATGCTGAATAACTCCATAGCTTCACTTTAAAAGTGCAGAAGTTTCACATTATATTCTAATAAAAGGTAGCTGAGTTTAGAGTATGACATTTATATTTTCTTTTAACTGCGTCAAAAATAATCGAAAGTAATCCAGTATTTTGTATAATTTTTGGCAAATATGAGTATATATAGTTATTTAAAGTATTTTTTCCTTGCGTATTTAGTAAAATACCTATATACGAATAATTATATGTCATTGTGTAAAGAAACTTATTCGACTTTAGGAAACAAAACACAAGAAAAAATACACAAAAATGAGAAACATTACAAAACCACATACATTTCAAATTGTCTCCAGACGATTTTATAGTTAAAATCTTTTAATACGTTTAATGGATATTAACATGGTATAAATAAAACTGCGCAAAAAAGAATGTTATTAGATTGTTAACGAAATAGATCCGGTGTCACGAGGAGTTGGCACATGTGCAAGCACTTTCGACAAATAAGTACTTTGCATGCGAACACACCGATCAATGTACATAATGTTAAATACAGTTTAAAATGAACAATGAGATGTCATTTATTAATATCAATATACATAGAATTGGGCGAAAGAGTCTGAAAATAAATTAATGTATGTTGATGATTATAAATCCAATCCAAGACACAAAGAATGTCTTCTGAAATTTCCCAAGGAATTAATAAAATAGGCGTACAAAATAATAATATTATTTTTAAATTAAGGCACTCGAAGTGACCGAAACAGAATCGCAGTAAATTTATTAAAATCATAACTCCAAATCCTTCCTATTTCAAAACGCAAATTATATCTACACGTAAATCAACAGAGATAAATAAGAAGAGAATCTGTATAAAGAGTTAAATATGTAATTAAACACATGTGGCACCTTCCATATTTTATGTATTATAGCATTATACAATACATTTTATTACTATGTGTAAATGCAGCGAGTAGTAATACCCAGTACCTTTCATTAAGTTATTGACGAGTTATATTACTCATGAAAGTTTTTTTAAATCTTTGATGTTCTTACCATTGTACCTTAATATTAATATTCTTTTTTGTTTTTGTAGTTAATGTTAAAACGAATATGTGGGTCACCTGATGTTAAGTGGTCACCACCGTTCATAGACACTAGCAACACCAGGGGAGGGAACGGAGAAAGGGGAAGGGAAAAGGGGGACGGAGGTGGGCCTCCGGCGCTCTCAATGACCGAATGAAACGCAACAATGCAAGCAATGTTACTTCACGTCGGTGTTCTGTGAGAGGGTGGTACTTCTTCCTGAATATTGGTACATATAAAAGACCTATATTGCTATATATCCTTTTATTACAACAAAATAACAATAGCAAAAAATAAGAACGATTTAATCTATCTATTCTGTACCTTTAAATGAGCAATTCTTGTATTACTAGCGGGCCCGCCGGACGTTGTCCTGCCTTGATAATAAAAAAAAATGCTAAAAGTCAACTAAAGCGCCACCTACCGGGTCCAATTGTCTAAACCATTCTCGGATACACTCGAACACGCATACAAAATTTCATCATAATCCGTCCAGCCGTTTAGGAGGAGTTCAATGACATACACGCGCACAGAAGAAATTTATATATAAAGATATGGATCACTCGTCTCCGCTGCTCCTGCACGACAACACGCGACCTCATACTGCACAGCAGACGGTCTCCAAGTTGCATGAACTGGGGTTGGAAATTCTCCGTCATCCGC